>CM052888.1:17806199-17839359 GCA_028534135.1 Potos flavus
AAACGTACCAAAAACCTTTAGGATTATGGCCTGAGTATCTGTACTGACCTAGATGGACAGTCATATATCTATAAATAAAGATGCACAGAGGTTGTTAACCAACACCTTTGAAAATGTGTTTTACAAGAGACTGACTCATGGATGAATCTTATTACAAAAGTTCTCTAAAGCTTTCGTGTATGATATTTCTGTAAACAAAATGCTTAAACGCTCATAGTTGCAAACTGCAAAACTCAATCCCACTGGACTCTAGGTTATAATTAAGGTATTACTAAAACCATGCCTTCCCATTATCATCCAGGATTTGCTTAGTAATTATTTGCATTTTCATTAAAGGAAGTATGAAGCAAAATGAAATGATCCAAAATATTAAAAATGGTAAGAATAATCAATACTCACCATTTTGGAATTCTTATTTTATGTAAGGTACTATATTGTGATGGCTCATTTTATGCCAATTTGACTGGGCCACCAGGTGCCCACATATTTGGTCAAACATTATCCTGGGAGTGTCTATGAGGATGTTTTTTGATGAGGTTAACATTTACATCAGTAGATTAAGTAAAGCAGATGCTCTCCCTAATGTGGGTGGGCCTCATCCAATCAGCTGAAGGCCAGCTAGATCAAAGACTGACCCTCCCTTGTGTAAGATAATTCTTTATTTAAAAAAAAATTTTTTTAAGATTTTATTTATTTGGCAGAGAGAGAGAGATCACAAGTAGGCAGAGAGGCAGGCAGAGAGAGAGGGGGAAGCAGGCTCCCCTCTGAGCAGAGAGCCCGATGTGGGGCTGGATCCCAGGACCCTGAGATCATGACCTGAGCCGAAGGCAGAGGCTTTAATCCACTGAGCCACACAGGTGCCCCAAGATAATTCTTTATAGTTGACTGGCTTTGGACAGGGGCATTGGCTTTTCTTCTTCCCTGGGATTTGAGCTGAAACAAATCCTGGATCTCAAGCCTGCTGGCTTTTCAATGGATCTCCTTGGTCTCAGGTCTTAAGATTGGGACTGGAGCTACACAGTCAGCTCTCCTTGGTCTCCAGCTTGCTGAATCACCCTGTAGATCTTATGACCTGCCCTCCTCCAAAATCATGTTAGCCAATCTCCTATAATAAACTCTTTAGAACATAAACATATACTGCTCATAATCCTAAACATTATACTAAACATTATGCTAAATATTTTATGTAGCTCAATTTACTACTTAAATGTCATTAAGAGAAGGGTGCAATATTATTCTCATTTTACAGATGATGAAACTGACATGCTTTGTTGCATTCCCTCCACGGCTAGCCACGCATCCGACTCAACAACCTCTTCAACGAAACCTCAGGCTGCAACCATATGTGGAATCACCTGCTAAAACTTCAAGGACAAAAGAACTTGAGAGGAAGTTTGGGGGTAGCCATGCCCATCTACTGGAAAGTTGCAGCACACCATGCACACACTGCCTGTGTCTGGCTTTCTGCTTTGGTACCCGAAGGGCAGGTCAGCATACTGAGACCTCAGTATGGAGATTTTTGTGCAGTCTTCCCAGTCTTCACTGATGGCTGTCTTGGTCCACCCCATCTTTTTTCTGGTTTTAGGGAGAAGTAGCATCCTCTCCCCTTTTCCACAAAAGGGGACAGAATAGTGTTCTTAGGAACACTGAACTCCTCTGCAAGCCTGGATCCAATCTTCCTCTTATATAATCAGAGAGGATGGGGCTGATGGGTTTGGTGCAGACCAAGCTCTCTCAACTGCCCTTTCAGGAAGCCCTTCAGGGAATGAGTAGCTAAGAAAGCTGGCAATCCTTTGCAATCTACTTGGAGTACATACTAACATGATCAACATATAAAAGACATTTCCATCTTTTTTCTTCTATTCTCCTTCCCCTCTATGTCTCTTTCCTTCTTTCTCTTTCTCATCCACCCCTCTCTCTTTTTCTCCCTATCCATTCTGTCTCTTTCTTCGTTGTCTAGCAATTAATTCTAATAAAAAATATAAAACCACAGCTCTTGTTTCCTCTCCCTGTCCCAGATGTCTGTATGAGAAGGGTCCTTCCGCCCCTGTCCTCTCCCTTCTCTTCTCTGGTCCTATAGCACCAGTAAGATGGTGCTCTTTCCCTCCACTGCATACCTAACTGTGAGGTTACAACAGACACACACTTACACACTCAACAAAGGTTGTAAGACCATTAAGTATATTTGTCTGAACATGATGATGAAGACACTTAGATATGAAGTACCTGAGATCTAGGGAGTTTCAGAACATGGTATCATCAGTACTTTTTCTGATGTTGGTACCTGAAACTTCTCTTTTTTTTTCTTTTTTTGGCATCTGAAATTTTTAAGCCCACTATTCCAGGTGTTCTCAGAGCACCATTCTGATTTGGTTTGGCAGAAGACCTTGTTTAAACCTGAAATAAAAACAGGTGTCCTTTCCTATATGGACTCGCCTTTCAGTCTCTTTACGTCCTGTGGGGCCCCAGGTGCTGGTTTCAGAAGCAAGTTTCCTCAAGGAGTGGACCAACGCATCATCCTTCTTGAAGGAACATGCTTTCCACAGGGAGGATGAGTAGCTAGGAAGATCAATAGATTTTTGCTTCCTATCCTCCCTCCATTGCTCATTCACAGTGTCACCCTAGAAAAATCTCCTTCCTCTAGGCTGGGATTTTCAGATCTCCGAATGAGGCAAGGTGGTCATCTTCCCGCTTTAAAATTCTGTGATTTCATATACTCTTCTTCCAAATAAAATCCAAATCCACTTTGCTCATATTCCTTCTTTCATTAAAAAATACATTTAAAGAACTTAAATTGATAATGTAAGGGAATAAAAGTACCTATAGGATAGCTATTAAAAACATTTTTGAAGATTTTTATCAACATGGGAAAATGAGCATGAGAGAATCTTAAAAGGAATATAAAAAAATATATAAAGTTCTATGCACACTATGATAACCATTAAGTGGGGGAAAAAATGATAAATGAAGTCAAAACAGAGAGAGAGAATTTACCGAACGATTAACACCTGCTTCTGAGATGTGAGATGATGTGTGCTTTTTGTTTTCTTTACTTTTACAGCAGTGCCCAAATTCCTCAAAGTGACTGTGTCTTCTCATCAGGGGGAAAAAGGTACTTTTTTTCCAAAGAAGTTATTTTTCATTTGATTGGGAGTGATTTTAAATCAAATTAGAATATCACAAAAAGCCTACTATTTAAGCTTTTCTGTGTCTTTCTTTTGTGATTAAGTTCATGTAATAAATGTATTCCACTTTTTAAGAAAAGCAGTGTGCCCATCATATGTGTATATGTAGATATGTAGGTACTTATTTTAAAGTTGCTCATGGAGCTGATTTCCAGATGTCCAGTGAGCTTTTGTGTGAAATCTCAAGGAGCCAAGAGGATGAGCTGGCATGAGGCAATGATATTAAAAAGCTTGTTTTTATTCCCTCTAATGGGAGAGAAATGCAAAAACATCAGTGACCTCAATTTTTAAAATTCATTTTTCAAAACGTATTTCTCAGTGTAATTGTATTAAAAACTATAATTTATCCAAATTCCTCTACTCTTGGAAAACTCTCAGCAATTAGTGATCTGGAACCTGAAATCCCTCACAGCCATCATCGACTTGCTTGTTATTTGCTATAATAATGCCCACACCTCCATTCCTGCCTTTGGCCATGACTCCAATCTCAGCCTGTTTCCAGAGAAGGTGAATTGTGTTTGATAAGGACATATGTGTGCAGGAGGAAATCTGAGGGAGATATTAGGGTCAAAGTAGAACCTTGCTTTGCACAAGCCAATTTTTTTTTTTTATATTTAATATATTCCTTTAAATTCATTCCTTGTGCCGGGAAAAAAAAGATTTACTCAAAAGAAGCTGCTAAGGTAATAAGAAAATATAAATCTTTTGGCTGATTGTGGAGATTTTTAAGTGCGGAGAGAGAAACTGAGCTCAGGTTGCCAGGTAAGCTAGGACTCAGAGGTCACGATCAACTTCCACCCCTAATTCCTCTGTAGAAGCATCATATTCTCTAAGCCTCATTTTGCCCACCTGTGACAGAAGCAAGATGTTTCCTTTATCACAGGGTGTAGAGAAGCTTAATGGAATCATGGTCATAAAGAGATTTTGACAAAAGCCCCATCCTGATATAATGTGGTATGAAGACTAAGAACAATTATCTTGCCTGCAGCCTAGAAACAATTTTCTTCTTAGGCAAGTGTAGACAGAATGATGCATTGGGTCTTATTCATCTTTGCATACCTTGACTGACTGCATTGGAAAGTAGTTTGCATCCAGCATGAACTCTCTGGGATGTGAAATATCTCCCTCCAGGAGGACAATGGCAGATGATGGGCTAATCTCTGTGGCTGCCTCTTGTTGTCTCTGAGAATGTGAATCTCACCTTTTAGGTAAATTTCAAACCTCTTACTGTTTGAGAAAAGGCATATTGAGACTAGCCACTCCTCTGAAATGGGTGGATGGGGTGATGGCCCCAGGCCCCTCAGTATGGAAACACATTCGACACAGAGTCGGTTGGGACACACAAATTACAACCCTATTCCCACACAGGGAGCTGATCCTCGCCAATCGGCATCTCCTTTCTAACATCATCAGATCCCCACTCTCTTCCATTTTATACTGTGCTCTGGGTGACTGAAAACGAGGTCAAGAAGGAGAGATGTTTTCCACTTAAACTGCCTCAGCTTAATGCAAATCTTCCTGAAGCTGCTTCTCTTTCTCATCAGTTTCCACACCCATCAACACTCCACAAATGTTGACTCAGTGACGAAGCTGCTAGAAGGCGGAGTTACTAGAGGAGGTGTGCTCATATAGAAAGCACACTACAGTTGGAGTCTTGATGGCCTGGGAAGATTTGGACTGTCAGAGAAGTGCGGCACACGGCACGGCAGAGTGGGCGCGACCAGGTGTGCCTTGGGGATGGCGAATCCTCCACATGCCTCCCTGGAACAAACGTTCCACTCACCCACTCATCTACTTCTCATTCAGTAAACATTTACTCTCTCCTTACAGTGGGTCAAAACTGCTCTAAGCATGGGGGTCACAAATCTGAGTGTTGTGTACATGGTAGGGCAGGTGTGGGACATAAAGAAGCAAAACGCTATCCTGTTGCACTAGGTTTAGAAAATCTTAACATCTTCAACATAATTGTTGAAGTGATTCTTACTATGGGTGTATGTGGTGGGGGGCAGTAGAAAATAACAGAGAGTCAAGAAATGGTGTAGGAGACAGGATAGGGTATTGTGAACAGGTTTTCAAGCAAGGGGCTGATAATATTGCAGATGGGAAGTTAGGAGATTCTTAGATATGCAGACATTTGCTGAGATAAAGATTCTTCGAAGGATACTGGATTTTCAAGGATAGAAATTTCAGGTGAGTCCCCAGTTTTGCAGGAAGCGCTGACAACCCCTCCCCCAAGATTAGTGTGTTGCTTTGGGCAAGATAATAGAAGACCTGGGAGACAAAAGTATCCATAGAGGGAATGTAAATTCTTCAGAGGCTTGTTCGACACAGGATATCTTGGTATAAAACTTGCAGATAGTGAGGCAGGAAGGTCACCTCTCTGTGTAACCCCCTGTTTGAAAAGATTATTTAGCAGCGTCCCTAGGGATCTAAGTGTAATTTTGTTCAAACTTTATTTAAAAATCCACCTCTATGACGACCAATTTTTACTGGCCCCTTAGGTGATAACTTAAGACAGATTTCTCTTTAATAGTTTTATAACTATTTAAGTCTCCAGCTCATTCATCTCATTTTATTTCACACATCCATTAAAGGAGGCTGGGGTTCTCACCAGGGAAGAGAGAGGAAATCAGGTACCTGGAAGGGAGGGGCAGATTCCTAAAGTCTCTCTGGCTGGTTTTGACTCTTCTTAGGGTACCATTTCCTTGAGGTCCCTGAGCCTGAGCATTCTGGGCTTGTGGCCAGTCAACTCTAAATGGGTATCCTAATTGTGATATTAAATGACAGCGTGACCTTGAGGAGTCATTAAAACACTATGAATCAGTTTGCTCACCTGCAAAATGGAGACAAGCATTGTAGATATGGGGTGTGACTCAAATGAAACAGCCGTGAATGTACCCTAGGAAGGTGAATAACTCAAAAACACAGACTATCTCTTGAGCACTGATCATGACATGCCACAAATGGCCATCATAAGCATTTCCCATCCTACTCTCCTTTTTGGTCCGCCACGTCTATTCCTCTATGATCTACAATCATAAGAAAGAACTAGCTACTATATATTCTGGTTCCTCAAGTTTCCAAAGCAAACAGATTCCAGGGAGACCAGCACTCACCTGGCTGGGAGCACACGCATTCTCCTGTTCAGGGCGTTCCATAAACATGCCTACTTCAGTGTTCATGTGTAGGGATTAATCTGTGTGTGCTGCAAGTATATGTGAATCAATTCTGAATTCATCATCAACACGAGGTCTCTGAGGAAGCATACACCCGTGTGCAGGAAAGCCAAAGGGCCAAAAGGAAGGAAAAAATTAAACTTCTCTATGGTTGCATGATTCCCTGTTAGCAGAAGACACAGTACATCTTTTCACCATTGATCAAGACACAGTCACTGTTTAGAGTTGTGGGTGAACCAGTGTTCTTGTAGCACCAACGGTGGGGCATATCCTCTCTTGAGAAAAAGAGACTGGAGCCAAGCTCTGAGAATTTTAGAACCTAGAAAGGTGGAAAGTGAATACAAGACACTGATTCTACTGCCAGTAAATGTAGCTCAAGGCTGAATTTTCAAACTCTTTCAACCTTAGCTAAATATAACTCAGAGGTTTGAATTATTATAAACTCATGTTACATTTATCCACAGGATGAGGGTCACATACTAAGTGCTTTTCCAAACATAAAAAAGGTCCCAGGCCATGAATTCATTCTCTTTTCAGAATATTTTGCCAATGTTCCTTTAGTTGTAAATAGCAGTGATATTTCTATTAAATTCATTTTCTCACTTGGTGGCATATCTATTCCAAATACGATCTCATTATCTACAAGGAGGCAGATTCCCGCTGGACCTCTCCAAATTAGGCCATCAGACTCCCTTGTTTATGCCTTTTAAACTCATTCATATAGGGGCAATGCTATCTCGTCCTTCAGAGAGCAGAAATTCACCAATCCACTCTGCAGAAGATACAGAAAAATGAAGGTAATATTTCTCTTTGCTGAGCCCATTTTTACTGCCTCACCACAACGTGGCTCTTTCTGCTACCCTCTCCAATGGGCACTAACGCTGAGCGTTTTGTTCCAAATGCAGCTTAATGTGCCACAGATAAATCTTCTGCCCTGCTCTATATCAAAAACATCTTGCAAGTCTAGGTAAATTATTTGCCACCATTCTGGTTTTGTCTACTAATTTTTTAATGTAACATGAAATATTCAGGGTGATTTGTGAGGCATGAAATACCTCTTATGAATCCATCCTGGCACCTCCCTCACTGAGAACACATTTCTAAGGGCTGCCCATGTCCATCTAGGGCAGAAGTCTTCTATCTAAATTAAAGATCTACTTGCTGAACGGATAGACTATGGAGCACTGAGTCTCCTCAGGGCTCTTTATTCTAGTCTTTTGCTTCCCTCCTCTGCTTCCTAAATTGTGTCCGGAGTCTAGGTAACTCCTCTTTTTTTCCCAAAGATTTTTTATTTACTTATTTGAGAAAGAGAGAGTAGAGCAAGAACACGAGTGGGGGGAAGGGGCAGAGGGAGAGGGAAAAGCACACTCCCCACTAAGCAGGGAACTGGACACAGGGCTCAGCAGGGAGCCAGATGCAGGGCTTGATCCCAGAATCCTGAGATCATGACTTGAGCCGAAAGCAGGCACTTAACCAACTGAGCCACCCAGGCACCCTTCTCCTCTTGATACTTTCTGCCCCCTGGCATATTTCCTAGGATGGAGAATTTGGAGCTGGGGTAATTTTTCAACTTCACGGACTCCCAAGACACCTTATAAACTGAAGGTCTTTCCCTACTCAATGCATTGGAGGTGAAAATGAAAGCATGAAAACAAAGCTCTTCGAATGTAAGAGAAGAACACAGGACTCCAAATAGCTAGAGTAAGGTCACAGCTTTCAGACATTTGAACCAGACCGATAAAAATGGCTCCTCCATTTTAATTGGTGTGATGCAAAGAACAGGACTTTTTGCTTGGAAACTGGGGCTTGATTTCTAGATTTACCAACTATTAGTGAAGAGACCAAAGACATTTCACTTAAGCTTTGTGCACCTCTATTTGCTCTTCTGAAATTTGGGGATATTAATGTTACTGTCATAGAGTCACTGCAAGGATGAAAACGGTGTGTACCTATGTCCAGAACTCCACAAGGGCTCAACCAAGGTAAATTTCCTCCCTTCCCTCTCAGTTCATTTTTGTAATGGCTCTTCCCACTATACCACCCTACGTTGCAATCAAAATAGCTTTCATGTTGGGAGCTGTTTGGCAAGCCGTTCACACGCAGTTTTGATATCTGATGCTCACAACAGTGCACCACAGTGGGCATTAGTATTCCCACTGACAGAGGAAATACTGACGTTACAGAGGTTAGGGAAATTGGCAAAAGGTATACCTTCCCCACATCATAATGCCAAGATTCTAACCCCAACAGTATCGTCCCCAAATCCATCTCTGTTCTTTCAAATACTCCTCCCCATTCTTCATCCTGCAGGAAGAAAAAAAAAAATCCCTAGACTGTAACATCTCCGTTCTTTTTCTGCTACATTGTGGCACTCTCTCAGGTTGCTCTGAATGTCTAATCGATGCCTTTGGGGCTATCCCATTGCACTTTAATTTCGTAGAGTTTTATGAGCTACACGTCTCTCACTCAATTAATTAGAGATTTCTTACACTGTTTTGAGATATTTCTTATCTCCATTTTTGCCATATGCGCTCCGTTCTTGCCTATTTTTTTTTTTTTTTACATATCCATTCCCGTATTTTTATTATCTTTGATGGCAGCTTTGGATTTTACTTTCTGGCATTATTGGCCATTTGTTCTCTGCTTTATTTATTCATTTATTTTCTTCTCCTTCTACTATTTATCACTCCAGAGCTTCCCTACTTCTTCAGTGTATTAAGTTATTAACTCCATCTATTTCTTTCCTGTCTCCACCTACAATAATATGACTTCACATATTCATTCCGCTTCAACTTTATCTACTGGAAATCCAATATCTGCAGCGCTTATGTTCCCTTAGCTGCCGTATGCTCTTATTTTTAGCCTAATTATGAGCATAATGAAGTTTTGATCATGATTTTCCAGGTTTCCCCTTCAATGACTTGAGTCATAACCTCCCTAGTTGCCAAGTCTGGAACTTTTACCTCTTGGAAACATGAATAAAATATTAAATTAGAAAGCCATCCTGTGTATCACAAATATTCTGCCACTATTACTTCCCTTTTTCATTCTCTGCAATCTCAGCTACATTTGGTAATTAGAAATGACCCAGTTTGAAGACCCTTGCTTTTCTGTTCCATTGTGAAAATGGATTTTCACTGTGGTTAGGTTTTTCAGTGTGCTGACCATGTTTGGTGTCACTCCCAGTATGGTACGTAATTAGAGATGAGTCCCCCAAGGCTCTTTAAGGATCAATTTGAAAAAGTGGCATAGAATTATGGAATTTAAAAAAAAGGAGGGGGATTGAGAATGATCATTTACCATCTCTGCCATTTTGAAGAAGTCCCTAACTCTGCTAAATTTCACTTTCATCCCTACTAAACAGGGACTACAGAAGTAGATATCAACCTTATGGCGCTATGGCAGGGCATAGATAAGTCAGCATTTGTGAACAAGTCCAACAAAACTCCAAGCACATAATGTCTTCTCAAATAAATGCCAGTTAAATAGAAGCGACACTAGTGGCCCCCCTCACACTGTTGATCCCCAACAAGAGTGGAATGCCAGCACCATGTGGCCAGCCAGACTATAGCTGACCAAGTGGCAGAAACCTCACAAATTTCTAAGTGTGCCCCCTCTATTAAATGACAATTCAGGAAGTTTACTCAAAACTGTTCTCCCATAGAGAGAGCCATCATCTAGCTCCATCCAAAATTCATGCATAGGTTCCTGTCTCTGTCTCTTTTAGGACACTTAGAACATTTTCATTATAAGCATGAGAGTTCTTCAGATTTTTTAATAGAGTTCCCAAAGTACTTCCCCAGCAACTTCAATAATACCTCATGGTTTCCACAGTTTTTAGCGCCCCTGAGCATCCTCTTCTCTCACCTCTGGATTGTTCAAATGTGTAAGGTTCCAGATCTGATTAAATATTTCAGGAACAACTACACGGTGCAGAATGGAATAGCAGTGCCATGTTTCTCATTCTGAATGGTCTAATTCTCTTTGCAAATCCTGAGAACAAAATCACTTCCTGACCAGCTATGCCCAGCAAGAATTCATTTTAACTATGTTTTAATTCAGCCAGAATCTTCAGTTTCTTTTCCTCACCTATAATCAGAAAGTTGAATTTTGGGATCCAGGCTCAGAACCTCACATTTAGCTTGGGTCCATCTGATTCATCAGTACAATCCATTGTGATTCCAAGAGATCAAAGGGCACACGCGGAATTCATCGGCCCATTTTACAAATGCCTTTTTAGTACTCAATCTGAGGTGCTGCTTCAGGCTCTGAGGATGCATTGGTCAAGAGGACACATCTTGTCTCACATGAATGGAACTTACAGCTCCAGTAGGGTAAAGAGTCATTAAATTAATTTCAACAAAAATGATAAAAGCGCTAGCAAGGCAGCTTCTCATGGGAGCCTGATTTTTTCTAGGGGATCCAGGAAAACTTCCTGTGGAAATAATTTTGATTTCTAAGTATACAGAAATCACTTTGAGATGTAAGGAATGAATAGGAGAGTTCCATGCAATGGGAAAGACATGTGGGAAGGCCTTGGAGACAGAGCACCAAGACAAATCAAAGGATCTACAAGGAGAACAAATATTAATGCAGGTAGGAAGAAAAGAGGGGCATAGCTAAGTATGGAGATAAGTGAGTGTTTTATTGCAAAGGGATGTGTAGATCCATTAAGGATTTTGGTTGTTTTCTTAAAAGTAATGAGAAGCTACTAAGAGGTTTTTTTTTTTTTTTTTTTTTTTTTTTTAAGCAATGGGGCAGGGAAGGGGACAAGATTAAATTTACATTTAAAAAGGCTCATTGGGCAGCTAAAGTGTGAGGACATGAAGTGGGAACAAGAAGGCTATGTGGTAGCTGGTGATAGTAGTGACAGGTTGAGTGATGGTGGCACGATGTTCATGAGTGATGGTGGCATGATGGTCATGAGTGATGGCTGTGGAGAGAAAGGGAAGTGGATCCATTCAAAAGTGCATTTCAGTTACTGGACTATAGAGAACACAGTCATTGCTTTGAAAAGAGGGGAGAAAGGAAAAGGTATACAGGATGATACCCAGGTCTCTGATCTGTACATATATGTGCGTATGCTAGTATTATTTACCAGGTTTGGGAAAACAGGAAGGGACAGGAGTTGCGATAGGAGAACACGAACTAAGTTTGAGAGGTGTTAAGTGTGAAGTCCTCACTAGCTATTCAAGTGGATACCTAGAGCTGGATATTCATGCCTCCTTTTAGTTTCCTTCTAGCTGCGAATAAGCTACAACACTTTTGTGTCTCATCATGGGTCCTGATTTCAATGACTAGCTATGCTAGCAAAGCTACAATAGCGCTCGGAGCACCTGGGTGGCTCAGTTGGTTCAGTCTCTTGGGCTCAGGTCATGATCCCGGGTTCATGGGATCGAGCCCCACATCGGGCCCTGCTCAGCGGGGAGCCTGCTTCCCCCTCTCCCTCTGTCCCTCCCGCCTTGTGCTCTCTCTCTTGCTCATGCTCTCTCTTTCAAATAAATAAATAAAATATTACAATAGTTCTTCTGATAGTGTGTTCATGTATGTGAATGTGTGTTTGTAGGGCAGGGAGAGGGTGACAGGTGAGGGAGAGAGAGAATTTAAGTTGATTTGCATCAATCTTGGTTTTCTCTGAGGTTTGTTTTCATGAGATTTTCCTATAAGCAACACAAGAATCTGGTTTTCCTATATTAAATATGCCTTAAAAAATCTTATTTAATGAGTTAATGCTCAACACCAAGCTCACAGACCCTCACCTGCCAAGTTGATTTAACCAGTAAAGTAACAGACAAAGTAACTGCCCAATTACCAGATTTTTATAATTGCTACATTGGGGGCATTAAGCCTGAAAAATATGCATGTCCACGACCTCGGTGCCTTCCATATTTTTCATCCCTCCATTTTGAGTTTGAAAAATTGGCATGAAAATTGTTTTCTGACACTTCTTTTGAACCCTTAAATTATGTATCTATGACGAATAGCGATGTCTCAGGATGTTCTCTGAGAGAGGAAATCTAGTTTGAAAATCTGTCCTTTGTTTTTCATTCTGTAATTTCCTAAAAAGATCCGTTCAAGGACATCCTTTGGCCCTCATTCTCACTGCAGTACACATAAGCCTACCCCACCACACTGCTAAAATGCAATTTCTTCATATTAGCAGACAGTTTATTTTTGTTCAGTACCTATGATATGCTAAAAATTAAAGCAGCAGCAGGAAAATGAGAGGGCCCTCCACATTGAAAGAATTCACTATGGGGTTTAAAGTGAAACCAAGGCTGCATGCAGACATAGGTGCAATTTGGAAGCAAGGTGCCCCACAAGCTCCTGGAGGTGAGGACTGTGGCAGGAGTACTGAGCAAGCCACATTGTATACTGTGTAGACAAAACCTGCCCCCATAAACTGAGGTCTCCACAAGTTTCCCAAGCTCCAAGTGCACTGGTCACTCACCACCTGGACATTCTTGCCAACATCCAACCACGTGACAGCTGAATACCCACTTACACACTGCCCTATCCCAGTCCCTCCTTTGTCCCCACTGATTAGTCCTTTTATTTGGTCAGATAGTGAAGTTCCCTGTCACTGTACATAATCAGAGTCTGAACAACCTGTGACAGGAGTGATTCAAGCATCAGCTGAAAGATCAAATTAAATTATTTCTGATGCCTCTTCTAATCTTGAACTTCTGACTATATAAAATATACCCTGTAAAATATGCAGAAGTCAAAGCGTGCCTAAGACATGCTATTTTATGCAATGTGATTCAAAACTCTATTCCAGGATGTGAGATATTGAGCAAAGTATATACAGGGGGATTTTGTCCCTTACTGAATGGAGGAACTAAGTCCTTTTTCCTATAGGGCAGGTTTTCAATGAGGATGGCTGCCTATCTATCTGGATGCCTGAGGGACCCTTTCTGACTATTTTGTAATGGCTATCTATATCACGAAATGGTTTACTTTATCACAGTCTTCCCCACAGAGATACTGAGGTGGTGTTCTATGTACCGTGCATTCCTTCTTGTCTTGCTAAGGTTCTGTGGCTTTCTGGTCTCATGGGATAATGTCTGAAGTCCTAGAAATGGCCTTCGAAGCCCATGAGGACCAGGTCCCTTCTCACCCAGCAGTTACAGCTCACATGATGCCCCCATCTGGAGCATGGCTTTGAGCATCCCAAGCTGGCTATACTTCAAGAAGCACATCAAACTACCTTGCTCTTTTTTGTGCACTTTCTTGGCTTTGCCCTCAAGGATCCTTCTGCTTTGGATTATCTTTGTCCACCACCTCCAGTCAAAATCCCACTCTTCCTCAACATTTAACTTGAATGTCACCTCCTTTATGAAATGCTCTTTTAATATGAATCGTCTTCCTCTATAAAAATTAGTCCTTGCACTCTCTAGTCTCCCAAAACCAATGGTCTACTCTTAGAGCTCATCTCACTGAGTTGAGATTATGTTTGCATCTCTTCCTCTCAGTGAGCTCCATGTACTAGAAGTCCAGGTCTCCTTCATCCCTATATCTTCTTTATCCATCCCAGTTCCAGACATTAGTAAGTACATGACATATATAAGTTGAAGAATATATATTAATTGATTAAAAAATAAAATAAACACAGTTAAAATTGTACAAACCAACACTGCAAATTATATCCTAACTGCTATAGCCATGGATAAAGATATTCAAAAGTACAGATTTCTTGCCCATTTAACAAGACACAACTCTAAATATTCAAAGATAACTATTTCATCACTTTTCAAAATTATTTGAACTCCGGGTCCTGAAGGGCTTTTCTTCATCGACTCAAAATCAATCTGAATTTCAAACTTAAATCACCAAAACATTATGTCCTCGTCACCTTCAGCAGCTTCAAAGTTAATTAAGCTCTTGTATCTCTCTCATCTATACTGATGGTATTAACCAGAAGTCTAAATTATAGCCCACAAATTCCAGAGAGATGACAGGACCATTTAAGGCCATTGGGGATGGAGGTCTAGGGGAATCTCTACCATTTCTTGTATACATTTGATGGACAAAATCTTGGCAAATGGAACAGTATTTTAATCTATATTAATCACTTTGAACTTTACATTGGCTAATGAGGCATGTCATCTGCCAGCCTCTGACAAATTCACAATATTTTGCAGAATTCTGCCAAACAGTAACATAAGGAACCACCTGAGGGCCTCTCTGGCTGTCAAACACAGCCCAACGGTCCCAAGTCTCATTCACATTCTGATTCTGTGAATTGTGCCTCTTAATTATCTACCTCCTTGTCTATTTTCCTCCTCTCTCTTCAAGGTCCTCGTGACTGGTCATGAATTCCATACTGGGTTGATGAAGAACAAGTTCTTAGTGATAAGTAATAGTCTAGAAGTTATCAATAACAAGTTGTTTTGAAGGAGATAATAGTGGGTTTATTTCCTCCTTCTCTAGCACTGATTGATTTGAGACCATCCCAGTCCTCCAGGAGACTTAGTTTTCTCATTTGAAATGCTCCCTTCATGGGAGTGCTCTCTAACAGTTAAATGAGGTACAGCAAAATGCAACACGGAACATGTAGTAAGTGCTCAGTTGAGGTGAGAGCTCCATTATTGGTTTCCCGAAATATCTTTCCAACCGGCTGTCTAAGCAAAGATCAGATTTTGACTTGGAAAAAAATCTAAGATGCTGCAAATAGGAATCATCTATTCATGGTTGTATTTCCAGTTTCTCAGAGGCTGCAAGACATAGAGGGAAGAGAAGAAAGGAGTTCTTATGGATTTAAACCTACTATGTGCCAGATACTTCTCTGATCATTTTGCGTATATCTTTCCACGTAAACCTCACAGTTCTACAAGGTAGCTGCTATTATCCTCACTTTTCAAAAGGTGAAAGTAAGGCTCTGATTGCTGAAACAGCTTATGATGTGAGATCTCAAAGCTTATCTTATAAGTGCCAGATGAAAGCCCAGTATCTGTCTGCAAATTTATGTTTTATTTTTCCAAAGAAAAATGGATAATGAGTATAGACTAAGGTTTTCTCTCCCGAAGTATGTTCTACATGATGTTAAAAGGAGTGACAAGGTGGGACATTTTCTGTGATTAGCTTAATTTGGGACCCATTAGATTACACAAACAAATAAAATATATTCTCTTTTGGCTGGAATTTTCAAAGCCTCGAATAAGTGAATACAGCTAACCTCAAGTCTTCTACAGTATAAGAACTTGCATATGTAATCCACTTCCATAGAACATTCGGGGATACTGTGATCTAGGGAAATGATCAGTAAGGACTTGTCCATCTGTTCCACTAACGGGTCCAATATTTCAATATATTCTACTTTATTTAGCAAAATAACCTCTGACTAAGTCTGTCCTTTGGGTGCCTATACAATGCCCATTAACAAATCTTAAGAGGCAGACTGAGACATCCTCAGCAAATATTATAGTGGTGTTTCGTGAAAGGCAGATCTACGCAAAACATCCAGTAGTATTTTCTCCCAGTCTATTGTGCAGTGCATGGCTCCTGGGTACCAGAGCCCCAGACATCCAACTGCTGTAAATCACCCAAGAAAGGTGATCATTAAATAGATTAAAATGCATGGAAATTACCTAAATGTGGACCATTAGATTAAATGAAGCAGCTACAGCATAATGCCCTGATGGCTCCAGGAACTTTATTTAGATTATAACTGTACCAGTGTTGTGCAAATCACATGATTAAGGAGAATATTACAAATCTTACTACTCCTCCTCCTTCCACTAAGGGTTTGCAATTGAAATTCCTCCAAGGCTTAATAAACAGTTACCTCCAAGAAGGCACTTTGAAACTGACTTTCTAGACCAATCTGCATTTCGATGTGGTTCAGAGCAAAACCTTATCTCTGTGTGGCATGTTTGCAGGAATAACAATGTTTAAATAATGTCTGAAATGGAGCATAAAAATCCTTTGTAACTCAAATGGACATATTGAGAAATCTTAAGCTTCAGCTCACATTACCTTTTTGATATTTCTTTCAAAGACTGACAGTAAGACATCATCAATTGCAGAAAGTAACTCTCCAAGAGCCCTGTGCATATTTTTTGATGTAGTTCTCGCTTGCAAACTCTCTTCATAACTCTAATAAATGCCAATTTGGGGAGCAGGAGTGGTTAGAGTTTTAAATTTTTCATGAAATTCTATGTGAAATTGAAGTAGTCTGTCTATTTCTTTCTATCTAACCTGATCACTCAAGAGAAAGGGAATAAAAACAGCATACATGTGTGCGCCTTCGAAAAATACCTCTTAATTGGAGTCATTTAGGAAGCTCTGGGTTATTTCTTTTTGGCAGAGAAAACCATCAGCCAAGGTGGGTTTTTCTCTCCTTCGTGTCAAGTGCATTTTTGTTTTCTTATTAGATAACTGCATTTTATTGAGGCTGAATGCAAGAAAGCAAAGGGAAGAGAAGGGAGCTCACATTGGTTGAATGTCTTTTGAGTGCCAAGCACTGAGCTTGGTGTCCTCCATATTACTACGGGTTATGAATTTAATCCTCACACAACCTTTCCAGACAGACACTGTTGACTCACTTATCAACTAATAAAACTGAAGCTTGAAGAGATTAAGTAATAGGCTATCATGGCAGAATCAGATTTTGAACTTATTCCTATACTGAGTAGGTCCATGCTCTTCCCACTCTATTCTGCTATTTCTTTGAGGGCCACACCTGTGCCAACACAGAGCACCAATAAGCAAAGTCATAAAACACTGGGACTGCTGTGTAGGTGGGTGTTAGAAAATGGACCTTGTGACTAAGCCTAGATCCCTTTGGGACAATAGAAGAAGAATAGGGGGAAAAAAGAAGTAAAAAAGTACTTAGGTGAATCAGGCATTCTTCTAAGCATTTTATACACACTATCTCATTTAATCCTCATGACGATCTCATGAGATGGCCACAGTTATTTATACTCCACAAATGAAAAAAAACCTGAGGCTTTCAGAGAGATATAAGCTGCTAAAAGTCACAGAAGAATGAGGGGTAGAACTATACACAGATCTAGGTCGTGTGAACTCCAATCCCACTGCAAGAACACAATGTACAGTTTAAAAGCCAGAGAGTAAAACAGCATGGGTTTTCTGTGATTGTTTTTCTTTTTAATTATTTGGTTATTTATTTTTGCTTGCCTATATTTTTAAATAGTTTCATTGAAGTATAATTCACTTATCATACATGAACCATTTAAAGTATAAAATTTAATGTTCTTAGTAAATTCAAAGGGTTGTCGACCCTGTAAATAACCAGAGTCTAATTTTAAAACTTTCGTATCCTCTGAAAAGAAACCCCATACCCATTAGCAGTTTACTGCCTATTCTGCTCCCAATCCTCAGTGCTAGACAAACACCTGTCTACTTTCTTTCTCTATTGATTGGCCTATTCTAGACACTTCAGATAAATGGGATCAGAAATATTTGGTCTTCTGTGACTGGGTCTTTTACTCAGGATGTTTTCAAGACTAATCCTGTCGTCACATGTATCAGTACTTCATTACTTTTTATTGCCAAATAATAGTCCATTATATGAATATACCACATTGCCAAGTAATAGTCCATTATATGGATATACAACATTTTATTTATCCAATCATCAGTTGATGGATATTAGTATTGTTTCCACTTTTTGACTATTATAAATAATACTGCTCTATGTATGTGTATGTAAGTTTTTGTATAGATATATGTTCTCAGTTCTTTTAGGTACATACCTAAAAATGGAATTGCTGGGCCATATGACAACTCTGTTTGACATTTTGAGGAACTTTCAAACTATTACCCAAAGTGACTATACCATTTACCTTCCCACCAGGATTGTATGAAGGTTCTAATTTCTCCATGTTTTTGCCCACTTTGTTACTGTATGTTCTTTCAGGTTTAGCTATCCTAGTGTGTCTGAAGAGGTATCTCAGTGTGATTTTGATTTACATTTCTCTCATAACTAAAAATGCGGACCATAGTTTCATCTTTTCTTTCTTTACTAGTCATTTATATACCTTTTTGCACAAATGTCTATTCAAATCCTTTGGCCAATTTTTGGCTGTCTTTTTATAATTGACTCACGGTTGTCTTTTCACTTAATGGTATCTTTTGTACTACAAAAATACTAACTTTGATGTCATCCAATTTATCTAATTTTTTCTTTTGTCATTTGTGTTTTAGTGTCATATCTAGGAAGCCATGGCTAAGCCAAAGGTCATTAAACATTTATGTTTTCTTCTAAGAATTTTACAGTCTCAGCTCTTAAACTTAAGGCTTTGATCCATTTTGGGTTAACTTTTGTGCATGGTGTGAAGTAGAGGTCTCACCTGATTCTTTTGCATATGGATATCCAGTTGTCCCAGCACCATTTGTTGAAAAGAGTATGATTTTTGAGAAAAGACAGTCCTGATTATTGATTTTTTTCCTTCCCCACTTAGTAGCTGTGGGAGCTTGAACAAACTGGCCAACCTGGTTCTTCATCTGTGAAGCTAGTAATAGACCTACATCTCAATGTTGACGTGAAGAAGAGATTAGAATCTGAATCTCAATTTGGGGTCCTTAGTACTGTCTCCAACACATAGTCATTACTAAGCAAACATCCAACATCTCATATCTCCAGAATATCTTACTGAAATCAAATCCTCTAACATACTCTAACACTATGAGTATAAATAGAGACTGATTTCATGAGTTTGATACTACCCCTCCCCCACCTTCCTACCCACTCCCCCACTCCCGCCACCCCACCCCCCTGCTGCCCTGGGAGCCCATTAGCCATTGTACATTGTTCAGCTGTTACTCAGATGGCATACATGTGGAGAAGTTACTGGATGTCAGATATTAAGAAGGAAGACATTTTCAGTAAATAGATTCCCATGTGATAGTATTGTTATCCCCTTTTACAGATAAAGCATTCCAACTCTCCATCCTATATATGAATCCACCATACTCTATTGACTCAACTTTTGAGGGAGATGCTAGAGAGGACTCAATGCCTTGAGCAGCATTTAGATTTTGACTTCTATACAGTATCTTGTCTCCAGGATCCAATTCACTGATTCTGAGTATATGTTTTTGTGTTATGTTCCTTTTTTCTTTTTCTGAGAGATTCATTTTGCTTTCCAAAAAATAAGTATATTTTTACTTTGCTTCCAAAATGGCTAATTCTCCTGGCTATCAAAACGAATAGACCCCCACCATTCTTAGACAAGATTCCCAAGTCAGGAATATTTGACACCAAGAGTAGAGAATCGCATGCACATTAATGCTTCTAGACCTTGAGATGGAATGTTGGATCTAGCCTCATGTCCTCTGCTGGGGACAGGAGACTTCTTCAAACTAAAAGAGGAATGCTTTGACTTGATTTATATGTGAAAGAAAATAATGCTCCATGATAACTCTTCAGTCACACAATCCTGGGTCTTTTCTCAGACTCAAACAGGTGTTTTACACACTCTACCTATTTTCTGCCTCTGATGAGGTTTCACCATGATAGCCTGCCTAAATACTGTTTTGTTTTGTTTTTTTTTTTTTTTTTTGTAGCTTCCTTGACCCATTCTTCCCCAGGGAAATCTATACCTCAACCTGTACAAGATCTCCCCAGCTCCTTTAGTTTTTCTTTCTCTTGAAGAAAAAAATCTTGAAGACCCTTTTTTTTTTTTTTAATGTTTCACTGATGACTGACTGTTTTAGGGAAACAAATAGGGATTAATATAGAAGGGGAAAAAAAAACATAGAAGGGAAAGTAACAGAGTTCTGGCATTTGACAATTTCTTTACGCATCTTGGTTCTTGGCCTTTGATAATCTCAGAGATGTAACTGGAAGCTGCACTGTGCTTCTGTCCTCCCTGCTAGCTGAGGATGGAGTTCACCAAAAGCCACTGTTTCTTCCCTCCTTGGAGAAAATCCTGCTGGCTGCTGCCTTTCTGAAGAGCTGTACTTCATTACTTGCTTACACACAACTTTATGCTCTATCAATACCAAACTACTTAGATTTTTATAACACCCAACATTTCCCACTACCATGCCTTGCAAATGTGCTTGTCACTTCCTGGAGTGCCACACCATTCTCCTTGTTCAAAATGTAAACTTGTTTTATTAGCTTCTTCAAAAAATGAACTCAAAGTTTAAGCATTTAAAAAAGCCTTTCCTGAGTAGTCTCATCACTATATATAGCTAATTTTTCTCTATTCTGTGCTTATCCATCCTTCTAGGACTATTCTTACTGCTTGGCCTGGCAATGTCCTTGTTTGTGTGTCTGTCTTGTATCTTAGACTATATTTCTTGAAAGCATACTCTGCTTTATTTGTTTATAGAAAAAATAAATCATCTGCTGAAATGAATGAAGCCTCTGAAACATTCCCACAGATGATGCTCACTAGGCTCCAGAAAGTTACTTGTGCTATGCACACCCATTCAGTTCACCAACACACCCAGAATCTACAAATAATGTGCACTGGGATGGCCTTTCATAAATTAACATTCCCATCTCTACTCATTCCTTTAGAAGAAACAAGCTCACAAGTTAATAGGAATAAAAAATAGGGAAGGAGTGTATGAGGAGAGGTGGGCAGAGGGAGGCATTTCATCATTTATTAAGATGTGAGTCCTGGCACCTCATTTGTTTTACAAAAAGAACTACTGATGTTCACATTTTTATGAGTTGGGACTTAAAACAGGATTCCTGCTTCCCCTCCACACATCGCCAGGCTTGGAGCCTGTGGACATTTGCTGATTCACCAGTGGGTTCCCTAGAATCCCCCTTTGCTCTTTTACCTGGGGCCTCTTCATTCCCAAAGGCTGCTGCAAAGTCCTGAATCTATCTTCACTCAAGGGCATTGAGCTCTAGCCTCCCTAATCAATACTGAGCACAAAACCAAGGAAATGGCACCATGCATCTGCAAGCTTCCTTTGAAGCCAATCGCCCCATTTACAATGAATTAACATCTAATGGGCAAGCAATCGCGCCTAATAATTTTTAGATTTGTTTATTCTTTGGAGTCACATCTTTCAAAATACTGTCAATAGAACAATTATATAGGCTCTTCTCACTAGAAGTCACCTAGAAGAGTGTCTTGTTATATGCTTATAACTATTACTCAAGACAAATCCATTCAGCTCAGCTCTCTGCAATAATCATAATCACAATCATAATCAACACAATAAAACAAAATTGGAGATCTGAATGAAATTGGAGAAACAGTACTTTTTAGCCAAGTCTATATAAATAGAATGTATCTGACTATCTGCCAGAAATTTTTTTTTCTCCTGCCAAATTCTAATCAGTTTATCTCACCTCTCCCCCTCCCAATTTGTGTCCTGAAGGGCCAGAGCAACAGAGCTTACAAAACAATCCTTGGGCCTCTATCGTCCTTTGCAAGAAACCCCCTGGAGTCTTTCCTTTAGATGTCAGCCATCCATTTCATTTTTTAAAACAACATTTTTTTTTTTTATATTGAGTCTGGAGACAAAAAAGACAGAACAAAGGAAAATGTCAGATGCAGAAAGATTAGACCAGATCAGCCTAGGCTTGGAAAGCACCAGAGGTTGCAGGGATTTTTCTGAAAAGCTGGTCTTGCACAAAATACCTTTACATTCCGTAAGGTATGCTGTTTGAGTTACTTGTTGCAAGGAACAATGACACAGATATGATCATTCCTTTTCTAGACCCCAGCAACATCAAGGATATGTCTATGATTTATAACAGGGCTACAAATGGTAGTCTGTACCACCTCTGCTCAAAGTCAAATCTCAGGGGTCTCAAGGATCCCAAGCCCCATCTGTTGTCCTGCAAAAACACTGAGAATCCTGGAGCATTCTATGAGGCTGAATTCAAAGATGTCCTCTAGCTACTATCCATTCTACTTTTGCTCTCCCTGCTCAGAGTGGTGTTGGCCACCTGACCACTCAGGAAGAAGATGGCACTCTGGCGGCTGCTGATGCCAACCTTGTTGAACCCATGCTCGTTAATGCTGATCTGGCTGTGTTTGTTCCTCACTACGATTGGAGGTTACTCTCACCAACAAGTGCCAGTACTCTTTGATATTTCTTAGAAATTAGACAAATGACTCTGGGTTTTAATTGGAAGTCAACTGAGTCTCTATATCTTGACACACAGCCAGAGACTTTGACAAGATTTCAACCCTCTATGTGTCAGAGTGAATCTTAGGGTCTCAGAATATTCCTTCCAAACAGAATTTCTCCTCTCTCTTTGTTTCATTATCTTAAGCCCTGACGATTTAGGTCCTAAACAGTAGTTTTAAGGGATTCTTCAACGTATCTTCAAGAAGACTTAGTAGGAAAGGAATGCAAACTGGTGCAGTTATGCTGGAAAGCAATATGAAGGTCCCTCAAAAAGTTAAAAATAGAACTACCCTATGATCCAGCAATTGCACTACTAGGTATTTACCCAAAGGATACAAAAATACAGGTTTGAAGGGGCACATGCACCTCAATGTTTAACAGCCTTATCAACAATAGCCGAACTAGGAAAAGAGCCCAAATGTCCAACAACTGATGAATGGATAAAGAAGATGTGGGGTGTGTGCATGTGTGCATAATGGAATATTCCTCAGCCATCAAAAAGAATGAAATCTTGCCATTTGCAACAACATGGTTGGAGCTAGTGTGTTACGCTAAGTGAAATAAGTCAGTCAGAAAAAGATAAATACCATATGATTTCACTCATATGTGGAATTTAAGAAACAAAACAGATGGACATAGGGGAAAGAAAACAAAAAGAGAGAGGGAAACAAACCATAAGGGACACTTAACTATACAGAACAAACTGAGGGTTGATGGAGGGAGGTGGGTAGAGGATGGACTAAATGGGTGATAGGCATTAAGGAGGGCCCTTGTTGTGTAGAGCACTGGGTGTTATATCTACGTGATGAATCACTAAATTCTATACCTGAAACCAATTTTACCATATATATTAACTAACTAGAATTTAAATAAAAACTTGAAAAAATTTTTTAATTTAAAAAATAAATTTAAATTAAAAAAAATAAACAGCTGAAAAGAAAAAGAAAAAAAAAAAGAAGACTCAGCAGGTCCTGATGAAATTTGGATTCCTTTTGGATATCCCTGGCATGTCAGAGCTCCCAAGGTGCAAATAAAGATTAAAGCCCATCCCTTGGATCCTCATTAAGGCGTGTGCATGTGTTTGAGAGAGCCACAAGAAGAAGTAGGACAAAGATGAGGAGGAGGAAAAGGAAGAGAAGAAGGAAGAAGTGGAGCAGGAGAAAGAAAAGCCATGTCTGTACTCTGGCAAAGCATTTGTGAGTTTAGCCAAGAATCTACCAACTCACTTTTCTATTTCTGGCTACATAATACGTAATATCAACAAATAATTCATCTTTTTTTTTTTTTTTGCACAGAAATGAGTTATCTTTCGTGATTGGGTTTTCCAAAGGTTTTGCCCTGTTTAAAAAAAGCACTGCCCTTTCTCCCCTGCCCTTTTAAACATGACTTCAGCAAATATCTTCAAGCAAACAAAATATCTCCCTGGCTCCTTTCCATATTCACTTTCCAGCATTTGCTGCATCCCTATAATTGCTACCAACAGAAACCTGGATGTCCCAAACCCCTGATGGAGATGCTCTAGTGAGCACTGCTTTCTCTTAAAATACTTCATTTCATTAAAAATTACCATGTTCTTCTTTCCCCTAAGGAAAAACATATGGTAATAAGTCAATGTTAAGATTCCTATTAACTCCACCCACTCAGCGCAGATTACTATCTTTCTCCTTTCTTTTCTTTCCTTCTTTCCTTCCTTCTTTCTTTCCTTCCTTCGTCCCTTCCTTCTCCTTCCCTCCCCTGGCCTTACTCCCTTCCTTCTTTCCCTCCTTCCCTTCTTTCTTTTGGTCTTTTGGTCTTATGTTTTTGAAAGCACTTGTGTTGAGAGTTCCTTTGGCCAAGTCAGTCAGTCTTCCTGGCCTTCATTTTACTCAGATAAAAACAGCATGTATGAGGAAATATTCAGAGTGTCACAGTATTTACCATTTCTTTCTTTTTTTAAAAGATTTTGTTTCTTTGACAGAGAGAGAGAGGGAGAGAGAATGAGAGAGAGAGTACAAGCAGGGGGAGCAGCAGGCAGAGGGAGAGGGAGAAGCAGGATCCTGCTGAGCAGAGGGCCCAATGCAGAACTCGATCCTAGAACCCTGGGATCATGATCCAAGTGGAAGGCAGATGCTTAACCTACTGAGCCACTCAGGTGCCCCCAGTATTTACCGTTTCTTAAAACCATAAAGTTTCATGTTTATTTCTAATTTCTCTCTCTGTAACTGACCTCTTTATCACTTTAAAATGTAAACTCTCCTGAGGTTTTAATAACTAACTGATACCACCCCTTGCTTTTATTTTTGGCTTTCATGAGTTTTAGCCTGATGTGTCTAGGCATAATTTTATTTGATTTAATCCTGTTTAGAGTTTCCTGAGCTTCTTGAAACTGCAAATTTATGTCTTTTGCCATATTTGGGAAAACTTCAACTATTGTTTCTTCAAATATTTTTTTCTCTACCCCATCTCTTTCTCCTTTCCTCTGGGACACCAATGGCACAAGTATCAGGCCTTTTTTTATTATCTCATGGGTTTCTGAAACTCTGTTTCCCCCTTCCCAATCTTTTTATCTATGTTCTTCAGTTTACATAATTTTATTGGTATATCTTTAAGTTCACTGACTTTTCCTTTGTTGTCTCAATTATGCTACTGAGTCCACTGAGTGAATTTCTAATTTCAGATGTATTTTTTTCAGTTCTAGGATTTCCATTTGGCTTTGTTTTTATAATTTTTATCTCCCTCTCTCTCTCTATTCATTTTAATAGTACTAATCTTTACCTTTTTGACCATGGTAATAATATCTCCATTAAATCCTTTGACTGATAATTCCAACATCTGTTTGGATTGTGTTTTTCCTTAGTAAGAGTCAGCATATTTTTTTTTTTTTCCTGTAACAATTGGATTAATAGTTGTTTCAGATTTTTGTGGCTTAGCCATCTGATTTCTGTTGCAATGGCTAATTTGACACTAGCATGAAAGCTGCTATAGACAATAGAGAAATTAACGAGAGCAGCTGTATTCCAATAAAACTTTATTGATGGACATTAAAATTTGAATTACATAATATGTTCAAATTTTCGAATATTCCTCTGATTTTTTTTCAACCGTTTATAAATGTAAAATCTCTTCTGACCTTACAAGCCATACTAAAACTAGTGGTGGGGCAGTTCTGGACTGTGGACCATAGTGTGTCAATGTCTACTTTGAGAACTGGTCACGATTTTCTGGTTCCTTTTAGATAATTCATTCAAATTGTATCTTGGACTAGTCAAATACATTGTGAGATTCTGACTACTGTTAAAATCTTCTAGAGAATATTTATGTTATTCTATTAGTAGCAGGGTTGGTTAGGGTACAAATCACAAGGTCTGTCTTGCTTTCTGTGGGCAGAGGTTCTAACATCAGCTCAATTTCCAGTCTGTGCTATGCTCTTTGGATGTACATCCTCTACACATGCACTACTAAGAAGCTAGCATGGCCATACACCATCACCAAATGTGGGTCATGGTTGATATTCTAGTTCAGTTCTTGAAGCTTCTGCTAAGCTTCCTTGGATCTCTTCTGTATCTGTGCCTCTCAGGGTGAGCTTGCAATTTCTGGTGCACATATACAGAATTAGGAGATCTCCTTTTCCAGCCCTCTTCTCTCCATGATTTCCCTATACTCTCCAGTTCTCAAGAGACCCTTTTCCCTGTGCCTATTCCTCTGACCAGAAAAAAAGTGTCTTCTCAGAATTTATCTGCTGTTGGCTATTTCCACATACCTGGGGGTAACCTCTGGGCAAAGTAATGAGAGAAAAATACAGAGAAAAATAATAAAATAATGTGGCTTCCCCACACACATATGGCCTTCACAGCTCATATTATCTGACTGCAGAAATGGGTTTTTCTCTTGGAGTTTAATTGCCCACACCTCTGCACTGCTGTTACCACCATGTAGCAACCCAAGTTGGCCTTTGGGCACAGACAGGAGAGAGATAAGTTAAAAAAAAAAAAAAAAGGCAGCAGGGGAGGATTATACACTTGAAAGTTTTCAAGAGAGTATATCTTAAGTAATATCATCAAAATAAAAATGGTAATTATGTGAGGGGATGGAAGTGTTTAACCTTACTGTGGTACACATATATGTGTATCAAATCATCACATTATACACCTTAAACTTACTTATGTTACATGTCAACGGTATCTCAGTGAAACTGAGAAAAAAGGATGAATAAAAAGTGGCTCTCAAAGTATAGACTTGTCGAATTGCTATGTTGTACATCTGAATCGAATGTAGCATTGTACGTAACTATACTTTGATAAGGAAAAAAACGGTGTCTCTCTGGCTCACAGTGACCCCATACTCTCTGGTTGGTTTGCACTGGCCTTTCTTCTAACTAAAGAGAATTTCCCTCAGTTTTTGCTGTCTCTACCTGCTATGCTGTTCTGTCCTTAGTTCAATGCTGGGAGAGAAAGGAGAGAAAAAAAAAATCCCCCTGCCATATTGCTCACTCTTCAAATTCTCACTTCCTTCACCAATCGACGTACAAGATTTGACTTTCCGGAGACTTCAGGTAGTTGCTTTTTGCATTCAGTGTATAGATTTTAGTCATAATCAGTAGGAAAGGGAGGATATAATGAATTGACTCCATCTTGACTAAAATTGGACGTCTCCACTTGTTCCTTTTAAAGAATCAGTCCAGTCTTAAATGTTCTTACTCAAGCACAACAAAACCAGACATTTTCTGCACAATGTGCCTCCCACCGGAAAGAAAGGAGTGCTGTCTCTGTCCCTACTTCCCAGCCATATGTTCTCTTCTGGAATGTCTGATTATCCCATGCCATCCTCACAGATCCCTGTTTCCAAGGCACATACTTATATTCTGGCATTAAATCTATGAAACACAGCGTAGCACACAGGATTTCTTCTAGGAACTGGGAAATGAGGAGGAAAAGCTGCACTTGGCTTCATTTAGATCTCTGGAATCAATATTTTTATTAGTCCAAATATAAGTGGCATTGGAAGGCTATGTCAAAATGTCCCAACTAGCACTCAGGCAGCATACCCTTGGGTTGCAGTTTTTATGGATAAGGCATTAATTCAAAATTCCCTTTTTGCTGCATTGAATGAGACTAATTTGCAATGTTCTTTGTTGCAAAGGGGCTCTGACTTAGCTAACACCATGTTTGAGAAAGGAGGGACTATTCTAATGACTTTGCTTTAGTAAAATGGCTGCAGAAAAGGACGCTTTGGCAAGAGCCGTTGTATCCCAGCACTGGGTGGCACACTCAATAAGCAGGATCTCATTTGGTGTATGCCCAATTCAAGGAGCAGGAGTAGGTGTTAGTATTATTTCCATCCAAGGGATAAATAACTGAAGTTCAGGGAGTTAAAACAGTAAGCTGAAATTACAAAAACTAATATTCATGAAATTAGACCCCATTTATACCACTCATGAAAATTAACTCAAAATGAATTAACACTTAGACATTAAGGCCTGAGACTATGAAACTCCTAGAAGAAAACATAGGAATAAAGTGCCTTGGTAATGGTATTTTGTATATGAGACATAAAGCATAACAACAAAATAAAAAATAGACAAATGAGACTATATCAAACTAAAAACTTCTGCACAGCAAAGGAAACCATCAACAAAGTGAAAAGACAACCTACAGAATGGGGAAAAAATATCTTCAAACCATGTATCTGGTAAGGGGTTAAACTCAATAGCAAAATAAAAAAATAAATGACCCAATTAAAAATGGGCAAAAGACTGGAACAGACATTTTTTTAAAGAAGATATTCAAAGGCTAACATAGAAAGGTGCTCAACACCACTAGTTTTTAGGGAAATGCAATTTAAATCAAAATGAGAGATCATCTCACACCTGTTATGATAGCCATCATCAAAAAGACAGGAGCTAACAAATGCTGGCATGGATGTGGAGAAGAGGGAACCCGTGTGCACTCTAGATGGGATTGTAAATTGGTAGAGCCTCTACGGAAAACAGTATAGAGAAGCCTCAAAAAATTAAAAGTAGAACTGACAAATAATAAAGCAATTCCACTCTACCTGGAATGCATCTGAAAGAAATGAAAACATTAACTGGAATCAGTGTCTGCACCCCTATGTTCATAGCAGCATTACTTATAATACTCAAGATCTTGGGTTGTCTAAACAATCTAGGTGCCCATTGATGGATAAAACAGTCATATATATATATATATATATATATATATATATATATATATACACACACACACACACATACACACACACATACCCTCACACACACATACACAGGCAGTGGAATATTACTCAGCAATTAAAAAAAAAAAGAGTGAATCCTACCATTTGCAACAACATAGATGGACCTCGAAGACATGCTACCTGCAATAAGTCAGATAAAGAAAGACAAACACTGTATGATCTCACTTATATGTGGAGTCAAAACAAAACAAACAAAGATAAAAACCACCAACAAAAAAACCAAACTCATAGAAAAGTTATCAGATTTGTTGTTAGCAGAAGCAGAAGGTAGGGGAGGGGGAATTGGATATAGGGGGTCAAAAGGTACAAACTTCCACTTACAAGATAAATAAGCAGTAGGAATGTAATGCACCACACGATGACAACAGCTAACACGGCTGTATGATACATGCAAAGTTGTCATGAGAGTAAATCCGAAAATGTCTCATCATTAAGGAAAAATGTTTTTCTTTTTTCTTTTTTATTGTATTTATATGAAATGATGGATGTTAGCTAAACCTATTGTGGGAATCATGTCATAATACATGTAAATCAACCATTATGCTACACACCCTGGATTTATACAGTGATATATGTCGATTATTTCTCAATAAAAGTAGGAAAAAAAAAAACCCCTAATATTCACTATCCACATGAATTTGAAGCCCACTTCTGGTATGGATCTTGCGTCTGTTACTTTCAACAGAACAAGCTACCCCAAATAGACTAGATTATCAACAGCAGATGATTTGCTCATGATTTTGCATTTTGGGATGAACTCAGCTGAGCAGTTCTTGTGATACTCTCCCCAGGTCACGCACGTGCAGTTATCAGGTGGCCTCAGTGAGACTGATTACTTTTCGCATAAAAAGATACTACAGCAAGCTGATAGAGAAAACAATAGGACCCTAATACACAAATGGGCAAGGAACACAGATAACATAAAAAGCAAAGTTCAACAACTAATAATCAAAAATCGTCAACGAATTGTGAATCATTTTAAACGTTTCACAAATAAAAACTATTTTAAAAATGATAATATCGTGTGCTTATTAGGAAGTCTTACAAGAGTCCCTCTTTCACAGTGTTGTAAACCGACTTGCAAATTAATCTGAAAAATTCCTTCCATAAAAATATGCTCATTCTTCTCTTCATAGTAATTCCATTTCTGTTAACCTTCTCTTGGAAAGTAATATACATGTAACGTATTTGACATAGAAAGATAATCACTATAGAAGAATTTATAAAGATGCAAACTTAGAGACTACTTTAATTCTCAGCAACAGGGGAGTGGTCAAATAGTCTTTAGTTATATCTGCCTGATGAAAAGAGAGGAAGTAATTAAAATGACATTTAAAAGGTAATGTAATAAGATGGAATACTGTCTATGTTAAAAAAAAAATGTTAAGAGAAGCAGCCAAATATTCAGGTTACCTACATGCTGTTTTAATGCCTACATTAAACAATGCATAGCCATAGAAGATAAATATATCAATACTTACAATAGCTTTATTTGCATCTTGGAGCCCAGTTGTGACTTTTATTTTTAAACTCTCCTAAAGTATTTAAGAACAAGTATTTATGAACAAGTATTTCATTTGAGCAACAACAAAAAAACAAAGGTTACAAGAAAATAAAGAAATGTTAAAAAAAAAGAAAAGAATTAGAAGCAGCAACAACAGGCCCAAAGGGAGTCACTTGCCTCCAGACAGCAAACCAAGACTTAACTGTAGCAAGGTGAATTTAACCTGTCAATCTGGAATTTCCCTATCAGCATTAGTCAGATAATCTGCATGATAAACCGCTGCCCTTCCCTCAATAGAAGGTGACCTTGCCGGAAATAATCCTTTCTTTTCTTTTACTAATAACTTCCTTGTCCCACCCTGGTTCTGCCTATAAAAGTTTTCCATTCTGTAGAGCTCCTAGGAGCCCTGCTCCTTTCTACTTCCTAGATGGGATGCTGCCCAATTCATGAAGCATTAAATGAAGCCAATTAGATCTTTAAATTTACTCAGCTGAATTTTATTTTTTAAAAGAAGAAATTACGAGTTCCCTTAATAGCAAAATCTTTTTGTATTTGGCACATGGGGCTTTGAGATGTTTCTTTCTGTTTTTCTATAGTTTTGCTATTTTCTTTAGTTGGTAGATATTACACTATAATTGAATATATATAAATATTAGCTATAGAAGTTAGCACCTCGGGGGGCCTGGGTGGCTCAGTGCATGATCTCTGGGACCTGGAGCCCTGAGTCAGGCTCCCTTCTCAGTGGGGAGTCTGCTTCTCCTTCTCCCTCTGTTCCTGCTCCCACTCTTGCTCTCTCTCTCTCCAATAAATAAATAAAATCTTAAAAAAAAAAAAGAGGAAACGGTTAGCACCTGAGGAACTGATATGTTTAAGGCGTCCACAGGACCTGATATGTACAAAAAAGGGAAAGTTAGTGAAAGTGAAAAGAAATGGCCATCTGTCAGCTTGAAATCTAGTTAGCATATCTTTAAATCAGCATGAACACACAATGAATACAAAAAGATCTCCTGGGAGCCATAAAAAAAATTTATGTCTTAAAAATTGTCTTTTTGAAAGTTCTTACGTTGCCTTTTTATTCATTGTTTGCAGTCCATATTTTTTCTAATTATTCTAAGATTTAATATAAATTTTTCTTTCTTGTGTTTGGGGCCTCCAAAGAATCTTTGCTTTTGCACCTGAATAAATGCTAGAATATTCTCCAATTGTTTCTTGAACTTAAATGTTACCTCTCAACTAAAACCTGAGCATCTTAGCAGAGAGCCCATGCATTGATGGACGGGTTGATTGATGAGGTTTGCCCCAGTCTGAAGGCAAAGGGCTGGACCAGACATTCAGTGGAGGGCCTTTCAGCTCAAGGGTTGAGATCTCAGCTCAGCCAATCTTGACGCTGTCAGTGAGAATCACCAACAGACATTATCCCTTTTTAAGACATCAGTTGTCACCAGAGCTAGGTAGCAGCAGAGAGAAGCAACTGATAAATTTTTTTTTTTTCTTTTTTCCCCCCATTCTGATAATGTTTTCTAGACACTCAAAAATTTCTCCCAACACACTGAAGTACATTTTCTAAATACAAGAGAGAAGCTGTCTTTAAACGTCCACAATTTGATCTGTATCCCCAAATCCTTTGGTCCAGATTTAAGCCATTTTGGGGAACGGGGGAGACTTTTATAGACAACAGGCCCCTGGGGGCAGGAACCTAAGACCAAGTCAGCACTAGGAGAGAGTCCAGCTAAAGGGATCTGATTCTGGTTTATTTGGGGAATGAGTGAGTCTCAAATAGGAATAATCACAACATTTCCTGCATAAAGTTGCTATATTTTTTAATTTTTTTAATTTTAATTTTTTTAAAAACTTATTTATTTGAGAGAGAATGTGTGTGAGCAGAGGGGAGGAGCAGAGGGAGAGGGAGAGTGAATCCTCAAGCAGACTCCTTGCTGAGCAAGGAATCCCACATGGGTCTCCTTCTCACCACCCTGAGATCATGACCTGAGCCAAAATCAAGAGATAACCACTTAACCTACTGAGCCACTCAGGTGTCCCAAGGATTTTTTCTTTTTTTTAAAGATTTTATTTATTTATTTGACAGAGAGATTGAGATCACAAGTAGGCAGAGAGGCAGGCAGAGAGAGGGGGGGAAGCAGGCTCCTTGCTGAGCAGAGAGCCCGATTCGGGGCTCGATCCCAGGACCCTGAGATCATGACCTGAGCCAAAGGCAGAGGCTTTAACCCACTGAGCCATCCAGCCGCCCCTTTTTTTTAAATAGTAAAAAGAGATATCAATACAAATTTCTTAATGAAATGCATGACAAATAATAAGTACTCAAAAAACATGAGCCATTATTAGGCAGAAACACAGTTTTGGCCTAAGAAGGGATTTAGCTTTTCAGAACTTCAGGAAAATTTCCATGGAGTACAGACTACTGTAACCTCAGAGAGACAACATTCATATTCTCAGCTTTTTTTTTTTTTTTTATCGGTGTTTATTTTCTTATCTTGCTTATAGAACGGCAATAAAGAAAACAAGTTTTAAAATATATTGAATAACACTGGCCACAGAATAATTTGAAAAATAAATCTGAAAATGTCACTTTTCTGCATAAAATTCTTTGACCATCTAAAATCCCTAGCAGATCACAAAGGGCCTTCGCCTCTGGCTACCCCTCTAAGGTCTGGAGAAGCTACAGCCACAGTGACTAGACTTTCTGATCTTCCAAAGTCCTCTACCCTTTCCAGCCTCCAGGCCTTGGTTCCTGCTCTTCCCCACCCCTGCCCCTGGTGAGCCCTTTCCCAGTCTCTTGACTGCCTGATTCCTATTCATTCTTCCGATTTCCTTTAAATATCACAGTGTCAGTGGGCCATCCCTGACCCTGTAGACTAATTTTCATTCTGCTCTGTTATTGTCTCAGTATAGAAGACTGTCATTTTCCTTCTTCACACTTAGCACTTTGAACAAGATTTAATTATGTAATTATCCCTGTGTTAAAAGTCTGACTC
>CM052888.1:17839859-17996459 GCA_028534135.1 Potos flavus
GAAGGAAGGAAGGAAGGAAGGGAGGGGGGAGAGAGAAGGAAGGAAGGAAGGAAGGAAAGGGAGGGAGGGAAGGAAGGAAGGGAAGGAAGGAAAGGAATGAAGGAAGGAAGAGAAGGAAGGGACATAGGGAGGGAGGAAGGAAAGAAGGAAGGAAGGAAAGAAGGAAGGGAGGGAGTGAGGAAGGAAAGAAGGAAGGGAGGGAGGGAAGGAAGGAGGGAGGGGAGAGAGGGAGGGAGGGAGATAGGGAGCGAGAAGGGAAAGGAGGGAGATAGGGAAGGGGAATGAAGGGAGGAATAAAGGCAGACAATATTATCACTATACTTTCAATACTAAGGATGAGGACACACTAGAAGATAGCATTTTTGGCAGGGCCAGTCTTCCGTTTTCTCCCCTCTCATGTTCCTGAGCTCAGGTCTTTCCTTCCTGCAGCTCCTTCACCTTTCCCTGCCTGGCCTCCTGGGGAGTGGTGTCTGGAGCTCTCTCTTGGAGCTCCCCACCTCCCTCCCGGGGACACACATCCTGCACCAGCCTTCCCCAATTCTTTCTCCTCCCTGCCAGAAATCTCCATTCTGGCAGCCTGCTGGATAGGATCCCATCAGCTTGCTTGGGCTATGATTTCAATTACCGATATGCGCTTTGTGTCAGGCCTGTCCTGCGGGTATCTACACGCTAATCCAAGCGTCAATAGTAACAAGGTGGCTCTCTAATGGAGTTCCTGGCATCCTAGGAGATTGGGGAGGGATATTCCAGGGATGGGGTGGAGGGAGTGGGAAGAAAGGCTTTCCTGTCCTCCTCACTCAACTCATCTCTGGAAGACTCAAAGAATTTTACCAACAAGGTTCGAGATACGGTTAAGTGGGTTAAAAAACACACAAACGTATAAAACAAACCACCAGATAATATAAACGGTGTGATCTTATTATAGTAACATACAAAATAAATGTATGTATAATGTCTGAGGGATATCTCCCTGGGAGTTTAATCAGGCTTATCTGTTAGGGGTGGAATTAGGGTTTTGATATGTATTATATATTTATATAATTACATATTTGTATGTATCGTATTATCAAAAAATCCTACTGTGCTTTTGAAAAAGGAAAAGAATAAAAGTTTTAAAGGAACCCAAAAGAATGAAGGAAAATAGGCCAAAGAGTCCTATGTTCTGTTCCTCAGGAAGAGGTTTGGTTTCTTCTCTCCCTGCAAACACCGGCAAAGCATCAGCAGCTCCATCTTGCCCAGAGTCGCACCCTCTATTACTCTGGCTTCTCTCTCTCCATTTTTTTTTTTTTTTTTAAATTATAATGCAATCACTTCCCTTTGAGGGCACTCAAATAGAGACAGCGGGGAGACTGACATGAGAATGGACCAGTGTCCAGAAAACTTGGTTATTGTCCTGGATCTGCTGTATGTTCACGTTGAGTTGATCTTCCTTCGAGTCAACTCCCCTTTCTGGTCCTTGCTTCTCTGCGAACTGTCCTGGCTTAGATCTTCTCCTAAGAGCCCTTTCAAAGCTCGAAACTTCCATGTCTCTGAGTAACAACTCCTACCTCCTATTCCAACGTTATGGGTCAGCAAATTGTTTATTCCAGAAACTTTTTTAAGGCTCTGCTGGATTGCAACTTTTGGCTGCTGCCCTGCCCTAGTTTCATCTGGGTGTCCTAAAAAACTGTCCAGCTGTAAGTCTTAAGAGGAACTCTGGGCATCATTCGTAGTGAAAGCATATAAATTATCATCCAAACTAGTACACTGGACATTAGTAATTATGCTTGAAGATCAGCCATCCACCGGGACTGTCCTGGGTGCAGCAGGACACTGGAAAGTGTCCAGATTTCAGTCCGGGGGGCCTGCCTTCCCAGTCCAAACACTCACATTTCAGCTGTGTGACCTTGGTCACTAGAGTAGAAGCTCCATGAAGAAAGGGGAAGGGGTTGTTCTATTCATAATGGCATCTTCCTTTAGTAAGTGTCACAAAAATATGTCTCAAAATAGGATTAACTGTTTGATTTTGTCCAATGGAAAATCGGGCTAATGACATGCTGTCTTAAGTTTCACGTGGAGTCTGGCACATGATCATGTAAGTATCAATTTGGGTTGCCAGTTGCTTTTTTCCCCCTAATTGTATAGATAAAAACTCTAAGGCTTAAAGAATCTAAATGGCATGTCTAAGCTCCAAGTGGGCTGTGATTTTTGCCTATTTTTCCTTTTCCTTTAAAACAATCCACTCAGGGGCGCCTGGGTGGCTCAGTCAGTTAGGTGGCTGCCTTCGGCTCAGGTCATGATCCCGGGGTCCTGGGATTGAGACCCACATTGGGCTCCCCACTCAGCAGAGAGCCTGCTTCTCCCTCTCCCTCTGTCTGCCACTCCGTCTACTTGTGCTCTCTACCTCTCTGTCAAATAAATAAATAAAATATTTTTAAAAAATCAACTCAATCTTTAAACCTCATTTTGCTTTATATATATTCTTATTTAATTTACAAGATCATGCTACCAGTTGCTGGTTCGATTTGGATGAGAATCCATGTTGGCTATTAATGTCTACGCCAAGGTTTTCACAGTTATCCCTCACACCATACTTCTTTCCTGTTCCAAAGACATCCTTTCCTCAACTGTTTTTAAACATTTATTTTTTTGACAGAGAGAGCATGAGCTGGAGGGGCAGAGGAAGAGGGAGAGAGAATATCAAGCAGACTTCACACTGAGTGTGGAGCCCAACACGGGACTTGATCCCAGGACCCTGAGATCATGACCTGAGCCAAAATTAAGAGCCAGATGCTTAACCGACCACACCACCCAGACACCCCTGCCACTTCCTCAATTTTAAGCTCCATGAGAGACAGACAACCTGACACATTTTTCCCTAGTAAACATGGCTCTAGTAACAGTTTCCTCCCTCTTACTACACATGGACACACACACACATACACATACACACTCCTTCAATATGTAGTAGAGAACTGTCTCTAGCAAATATTATTTTGGGCTCTAAAATAAGGCCCCACCCCTCCCTGTGAAGAGGAAAAACTGAATAATGTTTCCTGAAAAATAAAGGCAAATGTTTCCCTGAATGACATTTCTATTGTCTGAGACTTATGTGGCTTTAATGAAAGTATTTATATCAGAAAAATGAGAGAGGAAAGCATAAGGTAACCCAAATCTCTTTCTGGCTGGAAAAGCTCTCAAGTCACTGAAGATGGTTTTGCCAAAAAGGCTTGGCAAGAAACAGTGATATTTGCAAATTGTTCAGTGAAACTGCTTTTATTTAGTCAATTTCATTCTGGTGTCCAATGGGTTCTCTGCACACAGATATGTTTCTTAGACAATGACAAGCTTTACACCAAATTATGAGCTATAGCTGAAAATACAGTAACAGAATGTCACTTCTGATTTGTTTTCTGAGCTGGAGCTACGTGGTTAGAAATATCAAAGGGGTGATCCATGGGAGTATAAATGTTCATTTTGGGGAGAGGAAAAACTTGAAATGGCTGTGGAATTGGGCACCAAAGCAGACAAGCATGGCCAGACGTAACGTTGCTTGCTCCAAGAAAGGGAAGAGAGACGGTCTCCTGAGCCAGCTGGCGTCTGACCAGTGAGCTCCCCACCATTCCCCAGCAATGATACTGCCTTCCTCACACATGGGTCCAGCTTTGCAACCAAACTCCGCATTTGAGATCCAAGGCAGGACTCCTCCCAGAGGGCAAAAATGAGCTCTTCAGAGTTTATGTTCAGTTGGCCAGAGGAGAGCCACTCTGTACGGGCTTGAGACAGCAAAAAAGATAATAAATGCCTAGAGGAAATAGTGGGGAAGAGTGCTGGGAGGAGAAGACTGGCTTTGTCGTCCAGCAAGGCAGATTCACAATCTCAGATGTAGCCTGGAACCATGTGAAGTATTACCACCTCTAAAATCTTTACTTTGCTCATCTGTAAAATGGGGAGACTATTTGTCTTATTAAGTTGCTCTGATATGTGCTTAATGTGTATAAAGAGCCAACATGTGCCAGCATGCCTCTTTCTGTGGTTTAGAGAGTAGGAGCCTTTCCTTAAAGTCTCTCACTGGAATGTAAAGTCTCTTTACTCAAAGTGGCTTCTTTAGAAAGGATGGAACACGTACTTGATATTGGATCACATCAGCCAAGGACAGTGACATTTCTTGTGGGCTAGGTATGTGCTCTGCAGGGCAGACTGGAGTGTGCCAGTGAGAATGGGAATAGTTTGGCATCAGATCAATGTGGGCTTCTGAGAGGGGGGAACTTGACCAAGTTATTCAGCCTCACTAAGTTTCAGTTTGCTCATCCATAAAGTGGAGATATTACTCTATCACATTTTTACTAGAAATAATGCTTACAAAATGCTTAACACATTACCATGTATTAAGCCCTCAGTACATGACTATTATAAATATTCCCATTATAAATATTCCAGGTTTTTTTTTAAAGATTTTATTTATTTATTTGACAGAGAGAGAGAGATCACAAGTAGGCAGAGAGGCAGGCAGAGAGAGGGAGGGGAAAGCAGGCTCCCTGCTGAGCAGAGAGACCGATGCTGGGCTTGATTCCAGGACCCTGAGACCATGACCTGAGCCAAAGGTAGAGGCTTTAACCCACTGAGCCACCCAGGCACCCCAAATATTCCAGGTTTTGAGAACCCTCTAACATTCCTTCTTCATATCCTCAATTTAATTATACACACGCACACACACACAATTTTACAGTTGGTTTTATATTTTAAAATTGTGAGGGGAATAAATCTTATTTTAGATTTAAGATATAAAACAAATAATCTTCTAAAACCTACATGTTCCAAGGACCTGTTTAAATCACATAACCATTTTTACAGAAGAACAAAGGAATGCAAAGAAGAAAAGTATCTTGGCTACATCATAAAAAGAACTATGTGACTGTTTCCAGAAATACTTGGTCACTTGCTCTTTTTGTTAAATGAGGCAATTTTCTGACAGTTATACACTATTGCTGTGTGTCTAATGTGGGTGTGCTCCTGCTGGTCTTTGAAACTGTCCCAAAATGGACAGTCCAGTTAGTATCCAGTGTTGATTGACCCACATGGGTACTGACTGGTTATCAACATCTTATTTATGAGAATGGAAAAGAGACCCAATTGTCTAAGGTTGTGCAATCCTCACTAGGGCTTTAGAAGCAAAATCTCCCCTTAAGACCCTGATATATGATGAGATCTTGTCTGAATTATAGTTAGGAGGTCATCAGAGGTGCTCGGTTTTCTTAATCCTATGACATCTGCCTATTTCATCAGGAAGATATAGTCACTAAATGTAAGACTGGTTCAGTTCCTTCTATCGGTGTGGTTTTTAAAAGCAGGGACATTTCTGTTCTTATTCCAGCTCTGCTAATTACTAGCTTTGTTACTTCAGGAACATTATGCAATCTTCCTGAGCCTTAGTACTCTCATTGGGAAAGCTTGAGCTAGCAATCCCAACTTCATAGAGTTGCCAAGATGGTCAAATATGATAGTGTGTATAAAGACCTTAAGAGAGTGCCTGGTGCGTAAAGGGGTTTGATAAACGACAACCATGATTACTAGCATTAGGAGTTCCTTAGGAAATGTTCAGTTCCTTTGTAATTCTTAAATGCTGTCAGGAATAAATGATGGAACAAAGTGAAATCATTTGGTAAATTCTGCATCTAGGAAACCACTTAATGCCAGGCAAATTGGCTTGCTGTTGACTGTTTGAAACATGATTCATTTTCAAAACTTTGAACTATTTTGAGAAGTTAACTATATCATGCATTTTAAAGCAATTTTAGCCGCATAGCCTTTGCCAAAGAATGACATAATTTGACCTTCTTTGCGTAAAGGATAGGGACATACAGATAATGAAGAAGAGAAGAATGGAAGAGCTTTATACCAAAGGGACCAACCAAAAAAAACCGAGTTCAATGAGGATCTTTTCAAAATTCTGTAACTTTCATAAGTCCCAGCTTTTGCCATTTTGCTAATTCATCTCCTTTCCCCATGCATGTTAGCAATAAAGTCTATAAAAGCTCGACTTCTTGCTGGCTGTGTACTATTAGGCAAGTCATGTAATCTTTTGGTACCGCAGTTTCTTAATCTATCAACTGAGAATAAAATAATGTTTACTTACAGAGTTATTAGGAATATTACATAAAATAATCCATAAAAATAACTTAGCAATGAGTCTCTTTTAAAATCACATTTGAAAAGGAGCTAAAATCAGTTAATAGTAGTTAAGTTCCTTCTTCCTTCAGATTTCCAGGTTTAAAAACAACTAAATAACAAAGGAGTCCATGAGCTTAACCAGGGAATAAGGAAAATCAGGAGGCAGTGGTGCATTTGGCCATGAATAACTGGGAAATGGTGAAAGTGGAGGAGTTTGAGGACTGGCTCTCTGGATTGGCAAGAAGGAAGCGGAGGATGAGGAAACCTCTTTGAGACAGAGAAGAGAGGCCTAAGCCTGACCCTACAGCAAGACAAAAGGCCCTAAATGATCCCTCCCAGTGACACAAATTCCCCAAAAAGCGATGTTAGACCATTTTCTCTTCAGAATGACCATCATCCAAACCACCAAAGGGTCTTTTAACCAAACTCTTTGTGAATTTCACTGTCTTCACTACTGAACACGTAGCCTTCCTAGAGGACAGTCTCCCCGTCATGAGCAAATATGTGATATGTTACCTCTCAAGAGAGCACCATGTTCTGAACGACTAGGGAAGGGGGGAGTTCCTAGGAATATGCTCCAGATAGAAGAGTAATGCCCCATGTGCACACGTGCACAGGCACACACACACACGCAGGAAGTGCTTCTCTAACACTGGACCTTTTAGAAGAGAGTTTTTTTTTTTTTTTTTAGAAGAGAGTTTATTTTAAAACATAAAATTTTACTCATCAAACTAAATCCCTCCATAAATGAGAAATGTCCTCAACATCACAATCTAACTACCACCAAATTATAACTACTATCTTAGACTGTTGTCTTAGAAAGGGTGATGCCCAGGGAGCCTGGGTGGCTCAGTCACTTGGGTGACCGACTCTTGACTTTGGCTCAGGTCATGATCTTGGGGACTTGAGATCGAGTCTGTGTTCTACATTCAGCAAGGATTCTGCTCGCCCCTCTTCCTCTGCTCTTTCCTCTGCTCACTTTCTCTCTCTCTAAATAAATAATAAAATCTTAAAACATTTTTTAAAGTTTTGTTTATTTACAAGAGAGGAAGCATACGCATAAGCAGGGGGGAGGGGCAGAGCAAGAGGGAGAAAGAGTCTCAAGCACACTCTGTGCTTAGCTCAGAGTCTGATGTGGGACTCCATCCCACGACTCTCAGATCAGGACTTGAGCTGAAACCAAGAGTTGGCCCCTTCACCAACTGTGCCACCCAGGTGCCCCTAAATAAATAAAATCTTAAAAAAATAAAATAAAAGGATGATGCCCTTCCTATCATGTTGTTGAAGATGCCAAAATTTTAGATCTGATTGATACTCTCCGTGTCCTCCTCTCCCCAATTCTCCCTAGGAGAATCCGATCTTTCTCCATGTAGATTATGAGCTTCATAAGTAGCTCAGGCTCATAAGTATGAGCTTCATAACCATCTTGGTTAATTAATATGTACCACAAAGCCAAGCAAAGGCCTCCTGGTGACATTTAGATTTCCAAGGTGCCCTGGGCATACCATCTTTACTAGGGCCATGATGGAAGGTGAAAAGCTCTTCTTTCCTATACTGACAGAATTTCAGCTCATTGGAAAACACATAACCAGGATCCTAGAATCCAGTCAGAGCAGAGCCAGCATTAGAACTCAAAGCCCTAAACCAGCAGGACGATGTTTTATCCTACTTTATATACATGACATCCCATAGACATTATCAGGCATTTAGTAGGTGCTCTATAAATAGTGGCTGAATGAGTCTCAGACATGAAATGAACTCTTAGGTTGGGGAAAACTATTGTGATTAAATGCTTTAGCTGTGAAGAAACCAAAGCTCAAAGAGGTTAAGTATATTCCCCGCAATGATGGCAACAGCACAGCCAGCAGGGCTCCAAGCGCCATGCTACGTTAGCCTGTCCCAGTGGGAACCAGCGAGAGGCATCCCGCCTGCAGTGGATGGTGCACAAACCAGAGAGCTAATGAAGAAGAGTCAGAGTGGAGTGGAAGAGCCATGTGTCCTTGCTTACACCCCCAAGATCACACAAACTTTGCATATTCATAAACCCAGATTAAGAGTCATGCCCGAATAAATATGACTACGTGGTGTCAGACCTCAGTGCTCTTCTCCCTTCTCCAAACTCTGATTTCCTGTGTGACATTGACGATGACACCTCATCTTTTTCCCATCTGTAAAAGAGGGGCAGGGGGAATCAGCGATCTCTGCCATCTCTTGGTCCGCTTTAAGTGGTTCCAATTCTACAAGGTGACTCCACGCTTTGATCTCCTGAGATCACTATTGCCTGAACGGCTGCAGAGATAGCCAATCTTTACTTAGGACAAATGTCTTATCACATTACATGGAAGAGGTACAGAGTGATGTGCTATGGTTCTTTAAGCTTTATCATAAAACAGCCAAAAAGGGGGATATTTAGTAAATCCTCTCAATGTCTTGTTTATATCAGGAAGAACTTCTAAACGGAAGTGTTGTGAATTCAAAGAAAAGATTCAAGATATTGGTGAGGTGGGAGGTGAGAGAAACCCTTCTAGTAATCCAAAGTAAAACAAAATGTACTATAATTTGGAGGTTTTTGTTGTTGTTGTTCTTTTTTCCCTGGGAGCTATCTGCTCTGGCTTGATGCTATTGTTTTTCCCAAGAGAGAATGCAGCTGTTGCTGTATGTCTGGGGGGAAGATATCCATCACCCAGAACGTATCACAAGCTATTAATAATGTATCACTGCAAATCTACCTTGTCTCAATAAACACCCTGTCTCCAAGTACAGATAAAAGGTCCAGCAGGCAGATGTTGGAATTTATTATCCTCACATTTCCCATTTCCTATTTCTCTAAGGATGGTGTCCAGTATCGGAGTTGTCCTGTGGGGAAGGCAGAAAGAGGAAACTAACATTTGTTTAGTAACTTTTGTGTGCCAGATGAGGATATCGACAACCCTGAGAAGTAGGCTTTATCAACCCCATTTTACAGAGGAAGAAACTGAGGCTTAGAGAGGAAGAAGTAACTTGTCTAGGAACACTCAGCTTGTCAGTACCAGAGAGGAGATAAACCTTCTCCCAGATGCCTCACGACAAAACTCTTTCTTTATCCTCTGTAACCCAGGGTTTGGGCAGCTGCTGTTTTCTCTCTCCCATTCCACCTGTTGTAGCTCTGTATATAGTACATGCTCAGGCAAGCTTTGCCGAATTTCATTTTTGAGACGTGAACATGGAACTGAGTGATGAGTGGAAGAGCAATGAGGACTGCTCTCTGAAACGGGATTCCTACACACGAGCAGGGATTCTTTTCCTCACTCTTTGTCTTCTTTACGGTGCCTGATTGCACTGATAGAAACATAACCCTTCTCTATCCCTTGATTACAGAATAGCAAGTTGCACTCACACTTGTCCATTTCCGTCTAGAAATGTCTTCCCTGCTTGGTTGAGGAGGGGGTATTACATGTGTGTCCTTTGGCTCATATTTTAGCACTTCACAAAAGTGATGGGAAAAATAAACAGATCAATACTTTTATCCCTCTCTGCCCCAGGCCCTCCCCACCCACCACCACATACTTTCCTCCTTTTCAAGAGAGACAAGGGAGTTGCCTGACATTCATTTGGCCATGATTCACTGCTGGATAGGGTCATGCTGTGCTGAAAAGTCATGAGCATAGCATCTATTAGTGTGCTGTCCCTATTGGAGGGGCCAGACTAGCACACCTCAACCATGCATGTGATCTGGTAAGAGGATGCAGCATCCACTCCACAAGCCCAACTGTTATAGATCCAAAGAAAGATAAAGACAGCCCTATCTCCAATACTCTTTCCTAAGAAGTTCTAAACTGGGAGCCACAGAGTAACATCTGAGCTAAGAATATCATTGACATTATGTTTCTCCATAATTACTGCTATTGTGGGTGGGCCTTCCTACGTCCACAAATCCAGAATGGAAGACGGGACTTAGGCACTGAAATCCCATCCAAATTTCTAGCGACTCTCACTGGATTCTATTCCCCTCGAAGGAAGGGAAGGTGCTAACATTTGTACCAGAGCTGTGTTACTGATTCAAATGGAGTGTGCTGACAATTTTCATTCTCAAATCAGTCTTTTTCGGTGACGTTTATAGAGATGCAAAAACTGACACTTGGAAAGAATTCAGGTAGCTTACCCAACTTATATAGCTGATTAAGGGCAAAGTTGGGATTTGACAATGACTTAAAGACAAAATGCATCTCTTGGAATCGTGCTTCAGCTGCAGCTGTTTAGAAAAAAGCAGCGTATATTCTTAGTCCTCAAGGAAATAAAAAGTGAAACTCAGATTCCCTGGGTATCTATGTGCCCTTGAAAGAAATCACTCATCCATTTCCCTTTGAAGCACCTCCCAGAGATAGATGGAGTGTTGTGCAAGGGAGTTCTCGTAAAAATAGGCATTGCTCACTGGGCTCCATTTCCACAGCCCCAGGAGGATGAAAAACCCCACGTGGTCATAAGAAAACAGAACAATTTTACTGACAAATTAAAGGTTTGGGAAGCAGTGGTAGAAAGTGGTCAGCTACAACTTCAGAGAAAAGTGCACTGAACATTTCAAAGCCTCCACTTCAATTATGGAGGGAGAAACGGAGGTCTGGGGACTGGTCCCCAATGGGTGTGCACCAGCATAAAATATGCACTCTTGCACTCAGCAGGGCTTGAGGTCTTTTAGGGAGGGACTGGATAGCAGGAGAGGGAGGCGTGGCAAAGAGCAAGAGTGAGAGAGAGCAGGGGTGGGGTGGTTCTGAGAGATCTGTCAAAGAGAAGTCTTGTTCTATTCATCAAATGGTACAGCCTAAGAATGGGATTTTAGAGATGAAGTTGGCAAATTGAGGACAAGATTTAGAGAGTGCCTGGCCCAAGATCCTCAGCTTGGCAATGAAGACTGGCACTGGCTGAAAAATGAATAAGTAAGAAATACTGACAAAGCACATTCACACAATTCTATTGCACATTTGATATGTATACAGTCATCACAGTCTATATTCTTTTATCCATATTTTATAGAAAAGAGACTATAGTTCAGAAAGTTTAAATAAGATAATTCATAAATGGCAGAGCAATCGCCATTTTTTCCCATCTTTTTTTTTTTTTTTTTTTTTTGAAGATTTTATTTATTTATTTGAGAGACAGAGATAGTGAGAGAGAGCATGACTGGGGAGGAGAAGGAGAAGCAGGCTCTCCGCTGAGCAGGGAGCCTGATGTGGGGCTCGATTCCAGGACTCCAGTATCATGACCTGAGCTGAAGGCAGTCTCTTAACCAACTGAGCCACCCAGGCACCCCATCTTTTCTTAAGTCTTATGAATCATTTAGGAGCTGCCAAGATGCATCTTCCTCCAGGAAGTCTTCCTTATTGCTTCAGATATGGGTCAAGTGCCACCATGGCTGAGTTTCTACCCCATCCTAGTACCTGCCAGTTGTATTCTAAGGGCCATTACATCTGTCTCTGCCATTAGACCTTAGGCTCCCTAAACCAGGTACCTGCGAGGATTGTTTTTTTTTTCACCCTACCTCACAGCACAGTCTATGTTCAGTATGAAAATGAGGTTTTGAATGAACAATCTTGGATCTTTCTTACTCTTCAGGAGGACTATGGATGACTCTCATTCTCACCCAGGGCCCACAGTCCGGGTTTTTATGTCTATCCTCTTCCTCTTCATCCTCCTTCCTATTTCCCCATAAAACATTGTCAGTTCCAAGTCAAGAAGATTACTGAGTGTATGACTTCACCACAAGGCAAAAGTAATAGAAAACAGTATTATTCGTTTTCCATTCCAGTGATGTCTGCAGTTCGAATAAGAGAAATAATTGTCATTTATTGAGATGCAAATGATAACAGCAGGGTTGATAATAATAGCTGATTCCACCCAGAATTCAGTAAACCCCTCTCTTTCTGCAAGCATTTCCTCATTTAATTCTTATAACAGTGATGAAACGTTCAAAGTATCATTATTCCTGTTTCATCAACGAGGGTCACAGTTGCTAAATCCCTAACCAAGAACACACACAATAATTTGAAAGTAGTTGTATCTAATTCTGAAGTCAATAAAGTTTCTCTTACTCTGGCTGCCTGTCAACAAATAGATATAAAGAATAATAGAAAAGGTCATATATTGAGCATCTATTGTGTGCCAGCCACTATTATACACTCCACGTATATAAGTCATTTAATGAGTGAATGCACCCAGAAATAAAGTTAGTACCTCCTTACGGATTGATTAAAAGGAACTTAGGGAGCTTAGCTGATTTAGAGAGGTTAAGGCAAGCAGCTATACCTAATGACCTCTTGAGTTCCATTCCAGGATTAACAGAGAGTCTGCTGAAGATTTATAAGCAAAACAGCAAGGAAAACATACAGGTCTTTATGTGCAATTTTATCATATAATGAAGGCAGGGACTCCGCCATCTTTGCCTAAGAGTCGTCTCCAGGGGACTTCACAATGTGGAAACTCAGGCATGCAGCCCCTCCCAAAGGAAGGCCCTGCTCCTTGTGACTGATGGGCCAAGTCTCAACACAATCTCTTTAGATTCACGGTGGAATGGCAATTATTTAAAATTGGCTCAGGTCTGCATACTCCACTGGATTCTTTTTTATCCCACTTTAAGTCTTTCCCCTGGGACAGCTTAAACAGCTCTATCTTTTTAATGACAAACTATCCATCGACAGGACTGGAAATGAAATCAAGCTTTTGTTTAGCAACCGGTCTGTTTATTTATTTTCCAAGTTCATGAGTTTATATGTATGCTGCTCTTAATGGGCAGTGCATAAAAATGCCTCTTTTTATTTTCTTTTCATTTGCATTGTTACTGATAATGGCTATTATCAAGCGATTAGAGGCAGAAAAGTACCGTTTTTGCCTTCCAAGATGGGCTGTATTTGTGTATGTGTGTTCTATGCGGATTGGCCAATATGTTAAACTTTCTTTTTTACTTCTTCCTCTGATACAGATGGCTCTATGTCAGCCACATAATTTTTCTCACTGATGCATGGAATTATATATAGATATATAGAATGTATAATTACATACATATTTGTATGCACATACGTTATGTGTGTACACATATACATACATACACATGTGTGTATATACACAAGCACATTCATACACATATACATACACACATACACATAGAAAATCTGCTTTTTAGATCAGAATGAAAAGTCTGTGCCAGGGATGTGAAATGAGTTCTAGTCCACATCAAAATCTGAAGCATTGTTATGTAAATCTATAACATCATGGTCTTGTTTTATACAAAAGGCTTGATGGATTGAGTCCCATACATAGCCCATTTAAGCTTTCATAGTTAAACTCACTGTCGAGTTGTATTTGAGAGGCACAACCATATGAATAAAAACTAAGGAAAGTTATTCTTTATTCAGATGTTTCCAAATGTCCACTTATTGTAAAAACACAAAATAGTCAAATTTGGGAAGTGATGTTTTAAAAGATTTCATCAATTCTTGAGAGCAGCCTGCATTGAGTATAGGTTATGAGCATCTTTCATTCAAGGGTCAGAAGAGGACATTAATTTTTGTTTTCATTAGCATTTTAGGTAAGATGGGTAAAATGACATTAACTAGCATTGATTGGATATTATCATGTCCTAGGTCTTTTATAAGTATTATTTCACACTGTCCTCTATGAAGAAGGTCATGCTTTAAAATACACATTACTAAAAAAAAAAAAAAAAAAAAAAATACACATTACTTCTGTGAGGTATTATCTTCATTTGATTTGTTGGTGGAGCTGGGACCAAGAGTGACTGTTGACAACATGGAAAGGTTAGATGGACAAGGACCCCAACCCGAAAGAAGGCCCAGGTTTTTGGTAGATTAAAAAAGCTGAGCTCAGTCTTGCGACAGAATGAAGGCCTGGAGAGACAGGCTATAGTAGAACAGCGGTTTTCGACTGGAGCATTTTGCCCTCCCAGAGGACCCTTGGCAATGTCTGGACACACTTTGGGTTGTCACACTGGAGGTGGGGGTGCTGCTAGCAGGCAGCAGGTAGAGGCCAGGAATGCTGAGAAACAAGAATGGATAGAATGGATAGAATGGATAGAAAGCCCTGCGCAACAAAAAAATATCTGGTCCCAAATGTCAATAGTGTGGAGACAGAGAAACCCTTCATTCTCCATCCAAGATTCCCGATGCTCCTCTGTATTTTATCACTCCTGCCATTTGTATAGATCAGTATTCTAATCGGATCTGGGAAACAAATGTGATGTCAGCATATGTGTTGGGAAGAAGCATAAGGTAGAGTGACCAAATGCAAACCCCAACTCTGCTACCTATAACCTGTACATCTAGGGAAAACGATTTACCCTCTTGATGACTAAGTTTCCTCATGTACACATTAGGAAAGTACTAGCACAAACTCCGTGAGGTTCTTGAAAGGATTAAGTGAGATACTGCATATGAAGAGCTTAGCAAGACACCAGGTACAGAGTAAATGTTCAACCACTTTGCTGTTATTTTTATTTTCATTGCTGTTATTAGAGCTTCGTCTTTTATTTCCATTTTTCTGGAGAGCACTCAGTTTTTAATACTACCTTTTCTTTTTTAAAAAGGCTTTTATCTCAAGGTTAGATAGACTTGCTTTCAGTCATGTTTGATTATAGACTGCAGCAGAATCAGAATGAGGAGGAGAGGGCCAAGCTGCAGGAGGAAGCTGAGGGCTATTTTTAAAAGATATGCTCTTCTATGCACAATTCCACACCACTTTCAGTATGGTGTTGTCGGTATCTTATGGACATAGTCAAAGCTCCCTGAGAGTCCCCATCCTCACTACATAGCCAAGCAGCATCTCTACGCTAGGACTCATCTAGCACGGGGGACTGGAGCTTGGCCTTTGGCCCGGAGCTGTTGTTACCCAACTACGGAAAGCATCAGACAGCCCGGGGGAGCTCACTGCAGACATCTTGGGTGGCTTACAATCACATGAGAAAGACTGAACCAGAGAGATGAAATGGGTGAGGGTGGCAGAAGGGAGACAGAAAGCATGAACTAGGTATTATAGAACTCAGAGGGCTCATTCAAGAAATTTGCTCTTGGCCACCCTGCACACAGAGCTCCAGAAATCTTTCCTCTCCAGCCTTCTGCTATTCTTCTTCAGACTAAAAGGAGTCTCCTGATTAGAGAAGCTATCAACAGGATCCTGAATCCAGGTACTTACAAGAAAGGCAGATGGAGGCAATCTTGTTATTGATAAAACACTGTAAAGAATGAAATGGAATGTGTTGTTTACTGCCTAGTACAGAAAACAGAGAAATAAGAAATATCCATCAAACTCTCCCACATAGCAAATAAACTTTCTGTTGAAAGATAAGAGGGAATTCCTGTGTTAGATGTCAAATCCTTCTGTTGTTTTCTGCCTGTAGGTGGCTGGGCATCAATACTGCTGGCTAGGTGTGGCTCGTACTCTTGTTTGCCATTTGGGAGATGCCACTCCACCATTTGGGGCCTCATGAATGCCTGGAGAATTCCTTGGGCAAACTGTCATTCTAACTAGTGTACATCTATCCCTGAAAGGAAGAGTTGAGTTATTACAGAATTCTGAAGCATGTTTAAAGGTTATCAGTGACATTTATGTAAATAGTACAGTTTCCCATGACCATCAGCACCACTATCACGACTACCACCATCCCAAATCATTATCCTTGTCTTCCTCATCACCAACACCACAGCCACCACCACTACCATCATCAACATTATCACATAATCATAATCCATCACCACCATCATCTTCTTCATCTTCATCATCACTACTACCAAGACCATCAGCAGCAACACCAGAGTCACCATCATTCTCTTAATCAACACTACCATCACCATGATCATTGTCATCATTATCACCACCACCACTATTATCTTCATTAGCACCACTATCATCATGAACATCTTCATGATCACCATCACTAATACCATTATTGCTATGTATCAGGGACTGGGTTTGCATTCAATATTTAATTAGCACTCACAGAGAAGGTGATCTTATTCATTAACATTCCTTCTTTACAGTTGAGGAAACTCAGACTCAAATGGGTGAAATAGTTTATCAGGGATCATACTTAGAGGGACATTTCCCAGTACATAGCCCCTTGTTAACATCATGCCCATTCTTCTGGGACTGATGCAATGGTTCTGTCTTTCATGAAGTCTCTCCAGATCCTCACTACTTTCTTAAAAGATTTTATTTATTTTTTGGAGAGAAGGAGGGAGAGAGAGAGAGAGAGACCACAAGTGGGGGAGAGGCAGAGGGAGAAGCGGGCTCCTCGCTGAGCATGGAGCCCAGTGATGTGGGGCTTTATCCCAGGACCCCGAGATCATGACCTGAGCCAAAGTTAGACGCTTAACTGACTGACCCACCCAGGCACCCCCCCAAATCCTCACTGTTGGTGTATCTCTTATGATAACATAGTCTGAGTTGCATTATGCTTGTTAGTGTACAGCTAATCAGACATCCCATCTAGTCAAGTAATGAGAAGATGAAGTCTATTATTTCCCAGCACATAGTTAGCACTTAATACATTGAATGGTTGCAATACTGGTGGCTTTTGAATAAATTTTACAAAGATTCTGAATCTTTTCCTGGATCCAAATTAAAGCACTAAAATATACATTTATCTCTCTAATAATGTAGTAGCTGAAACACTCCTAACTTGAAAAATACAAAAAAAGGAAAAAATTGTGTTTAACTCCAAGGCTGGCCGAATTAGATGTTTTCTGTTAAAAACAAAAACAAAAACAAAGAACTTTCCACTAGAAACAGAACTCTTGATTTAGCCTTTGTAGGAGCCTTGGGGCGAAGGCCAGGCCCTCTGTCCCACTTCACTAAGAACTATCAGTCCCTTGCAAGGTTACAGCCCCTACCGGGCCATGGTAAATTCACTTGTTTACCAGACAGTGAGCCCCTTAACAGCAAACGCTTTTACTCACTTTTCTCTGGTCCCCTGTCTTAGCACAAAGCCTACCACACAATGGATACTGGATGGATTTTTGGATGAAACGAATGAATTTGTTCTTTATTTATTAATTTTCCCAACTGTGAAATGCACGGAAGTATGTTAGGTAAGCCCCAGGGAAGAGCTCCAGATCTCACATGATGAAAGGGTACGAGAATCCATTGTTATTAGGTCTGATTCAGAGCAGTGATGGCTGAAGTAGCTTTTGCTCCTATGCAGTTTTGGATAAGATTAAAAAAAAAAAGGGGGGGGGCTTAATCAGGCTGATTGAGCCATTAATTTGGCATTATCTTTATCTTTGCAAGTGAGAGGCACAACTGCTTAGGAAAGAACCCAGAGGATGCTTTAGTTTCTTTCTTCCTTTTCTTCAATTCTGATATTGCAGAGCAAGATATCAACTAATCCAATCCACGCCCCTCCACCCCCATTGCATTGAGAAGAAGGAGAGGTAGGAGAAGGGAAACCGGGGAGGGGGAGGAAGAGGGAGAGGAGGAGATGATGATGATGAGCCTCACTAGGCAGTAAAGAACACATTCTGCTTCATTCTTTACAGTGTTTTATCAATAACAAGTGAGTGTGAGTGCCAGCAAGACAAAGCAGGGAAAGAGTAGAGTTGAAGACACACTTGCCCTCTACCTGAGGCACCAAAAAGGTGGAACACTAGTTTCCATCAGCTTCCAGATAGTAGCTAATTCAACTGGCCACTCAGGCTACTCCCAGATGGGGGCCTCTCAAATCAGGTCTTCACCAGCTTTGGGGAGGAAAACTTCAGCCACACGCAGAGGAGTATGAGATTGGTGGAGAAAGGAAATCTGTATCATCTAAAAGGCCTTCAACACACACAAACCCAAAAAGCCCAGCACACATTTTCTCTATACTTGGTGCCTTGAAAGTACGTTTGGGAGGATAGTGCTGTACCATTAAGGCTACATTCTTGGGGAGAATTTCTTTAATGGTTTATGGCCAAAACCAGAGGACTGAACTTTCTCTTGACTATGAAGAGAGACCAGGATAACTGGCTCTGAAGATTTAGAGACTATGGAGACAGGCTGTCGTCATCTCTTCCCTGACTACTTCAGGGCCTCATGACTGGCCTTCCAACACCCCATCCATTCTTACCGCCTTCCAACTTATTCCCCTCACACCAAGGAGAGAAATTCAAGACTGACTATATCATTCTCCAGCTGAAACACTTCAGTGCCTTTATAGCGCTTTTAGAGCAAATAAGAGAATATCAATAATCTTAGCAGGGTCCCGCATGACCTGGCCACTGGCCATGTCCCCACTGTGCCCATGCATCTCTTCCTCTTGATCTCTGGGTTCCAGTTACATCAGCTTCTTTATAGTTTCTCAAGCACTTCCTGGAACCCTATCCCTTCATCTACTTCCTTTTGACACGAATATCATCTGTCCTTTAGATCTCATATCCGTCTTCACTCCTCCAGGGACATTTGCTCTGAAGAACCAGCCTCGGTCAAGTCTCTCTCTATCACACATCCTCAAAGCAGCCTGCACTTTCCCTTCATGTCACTGAAATTCAGATGTATAAGTTATAAGTCTACACGTTTTTGTATCCTCTGCATCTACCACATTGCCGGCAACATGGTTAAGTATTCAATAAATATTTGTTAAATAAAAGTTGTGAAATGGTGGAATGTTATCTCAAAGAGAGAGAAACAGAGAATCAGGGTCACCAATGAGGATAGTTGGAGAATTACCATGTTAGCGGTCCAAATATCTCAATGAAGGGAGGAGTAGTTGATCTATGTTTCTATGCATGTGTGTGTATGCATACACCTTTCTGATTCTGCCTTGGTAGGCTAGTACAATATATCCAGAAGCATCACAAAAACATTACTGAATATACAGGAACAAAGTCCTGTTGAGAGATAGGGATTTTAGATCCTGGTTCCAAAGGGACTGGTTGTTTGACCTTTGTTTATTTATCATCTCTCTGAGTTGCCTAATTTTCATTTGTAATAATGATACATCCATCTTCCAATGACTTGACAAAGTCCTATTTTGGGCAAAGCTAACCTAGGTATCTAGTGAAAATAGAAGGCTCCATCTCAGCACTAGGGAACCTTCCAGTTTAACAGGAGATAGACAAAGAAATATTTGAGAGAGAGAGAGAGCGAGCACGCACAAATGGGGGGTGGGGGCACAGGGAAAGGGAGACTCCATGCTGAGTAGGGAACCCAACACAGAGCTTGACATGACGCTCGATCCCAGGACTCTGAGATCATGACCTGAGCTGAAAGCAGATGCTTAACCAACTGAGCCACCCAGGTGCCCCAATAAATCTTTCCAGTAACCAGGTAAATACCACTTTCAAGATTTGGATATGGAGTTCTGAGAGCAAGAAAAGGAAACAACTTCGTGGCACTGTTTAGGGGAGTCAGGGATAGCTCTCCCGACAGGGCTGCTTTGAGAATTAAGCTAAAGGATGAACTCACCTACCGCAGATAGAACAGCAGTAGGTACCAGCACTGGGGCTGGAAAAGACTTAGTGGAAATCCTACTCCACCTCTCACTCACTGAAAGCCGATTTCCACTTAACTCTCTGGGACTACCTTCCTCATTCACAAAATGGAACTTAATGGCCCCTCCTTTGCCACGTTGGGGTGGTATCAAGAGATACTATACACAAAGTACTTATCAAAAGATCCGATGTATAGTAGGTGCTCAGTAAACGGTAGCTGGACTTAATCGCTTTTCCTATGCTCCATTTCAGTGACTGGCAGGTCAGGGAGCATGCTTTTTAGTGGATTCATATTTCCGCGGGGAATGGTTTGCATAACTACGCTAAGGGGCAAGGTAAGACAGCTGACTGTTGCCTTTAGATGTGTTTTTCCCAAGGCAATCCTCACAGGCTCCCGCAATATCAGTTTCCTTGTAATATCAGGAAATTACAGAATGCCATGGGGGTTTTGCAGGGGAAGCAGCAATGGTGAACCTGGGGGAGATGAGATGCATGCAGATTCCTGCCAGGGCTCACGCTGGGGCCTAGAAGAGGCAGTGTGGCAGGCCTTGTTCATTACCCCTAATAGCTTGAATGGACCACTCTGACCTCTTAGGGAAACTGGAGAAGGGCTGAATGACATGGAGAACATGAAGTGTTTTCAGGCAGAAAGAAAGGAGAGGAGAAAATCAGGCAGAGATGACAAGAGTGTGTATATCAAGCATCCGAGTACATTTGTAAATTTCTAGGCTCAGATTTCTGAGTAACCACAGGAGGGACACTTTGGGCTCTAGATGATTCTATATTAAGAACAATCAGGCCTCAACCATCTACCAATTCACTTACCATTCAAGACTCATCCCAGACATCTCCCCACTAGGACACTTTCTCTGATCCTTCAGGTCCGACCAGCCCCTATTCCTACCCCTGCTGACCCACTACTGGTTCTGCATTCTTTGCAGCCATCACATTGCGTGAGGAGGACCGGGACCTCCATCTTTGTCTCTCGTGGCCTTTCCAAATCTGTCCACCCAGTGCAATCTCTTTCCCTGCCACTGGATAAATAGAGCAAGCATCCAAATCTTTCTTGTCAGTCTTAGCCCATGCAAACAGTTCTCAAGTGAATTCAATTCCCCCCAGAGCAATCTCATTTTAGCAAGTACAATATCCAGCCCCATGGAATAATCAAACTTTGACTATCTTTTATAGTTGGAATTTCTTCCCCCTCACCATCTAAGCCCTAGGGCAAACATGAGAACTGTGGTTTCAGAAAGGGCACAGGTGGCCAGTCTCTTCTTTCTCTTCTTCCCCAGCGCTAGGACCCCTTCTCCTTTAATTGCCCACCAAGGTTCCTGAGCCTCATCAGGATAGGAGGATGCAAATGGGCACAGCACAAGCGTTATCCGGTTGGTGGTCTTGTACTGGTGTGGCATGCCCATGATATCCTATTTAAAACGGACTTTATCCAGAAGCGTTTTTTGGATTCTTGAAAGACCCACAGCCTCCATTGCTGGGGCTCTCTCACCCACCTTCTCCTCTGTTTTGGATGGTCTCTGACTTGTTCCTCAGCCCTTAGGTACCCAGATTCTCTCCTGGGATCCATTCAACCCTTCAAGGAGTCCCATTTGGGACTCCATAAGAAGATCTCATGCCAGATCTCTCTCCCTTTGTGTGTTCACATGTGGGGAACATAGGACAGCTTCTCCAGATGGTGATAAACACTCCTATAGCATCAGCGAGGTCAAATTCAGGAATTCAGGCCACTCAACACATGGTTCAATACATCTCAATATGTCTTTGCTCCACTAGAGAGTGTGTCTTTATTATTACTGCTGTTGTTATTGTTTTCAAATCAAGTATCAGGCACCAGGCTGCCATGACATCAAAATTTCAAGAGACACTGTATTAAATTTTTAGGGTAGTCCTTCCAATGCCTGACACTGCCAAGTCTTCCTACTATGGAGACATGAAGGAAAGAAATGCCCCCATCCCCTTCCACTGAGACAAGCCAGGGAGACTCACAGTAAACCAACATCTCTCTCTAAAAGCTGCCTCCTTTCATTTTGTATCACTTTTGGTGTAATTGAATAATTTAATAACTATCATCCTAATTTTCCGACTCTAAGATGTCTCTTGTCTTGAGATCTCAGCTGAAGTTCCTATTTTGACATTCCATTTTACCATAATCATTGATTAGTCGGAATAGCTCCGTGCCAGTGGGGACTATTTTAAGGGATTGCAGCATATGGATTTGCATGTACACTACTTTCTTATTTCTCAAACTGAAGAGTACAAGATTTAATTCCTTTCAATGGTAATTACACTGAAAGATAGAAAAAAAAAACAAAAAACAAAACCAGGAAAGTGGGGTTCTAAATGAATAAAACTCTGCAAAGAGGTTTGAGAAATACTTCTAGAAATTTGTTAAATATACATTACAAAGTATTCTAATTATTCTGTAATTGGCCAAGTTTATGGTAGTCAAGCATGTTCCATACAATCAAAGTGAAATAGATATTTGGCTGATGGACCAGACACAGTCTTTAATCCTTTTAATAAGCATGCCCTCAGCAACAAAGCAACATAAATTTAAAAGCATCTCAGTAACAGTGTATGGAAGGGATTGTAAAAGGAAAATGAATGTCAATTAAGAAACTGGAATGGGAAAATACCATGGATACCACCTCTATTTAGTTTTCTATCTTAAACATGAGACTTTACACATGAAACACTGCATTTTAATCCATTAGCATATTCCTCAAGCATGAATTGTGGGGGGTTTCAAGGACATGACATTCATTCTTGGGAGCAGAATCTTAGTTTTCTGTTTTCCTGACTAAACTGGGCACTGTTTTCTCTGTTTCCCCCATGCCTGGAAAAATACACTTAATAAACAGTTGTCAAAGAAATGGATAAATTTATGGGCACAAAATCGCTCTGGGCACAGAGTGATGCATACACAGAGACCCTGAACACAAGAACCTCGAGTCCAAAGGAAAAGAGAAGCCAGGGTTTAAAAATGGTGCAAAGACAAAGTGGACAAAGTTAGAAGCTTCCCTGAAAAGAGCCTACAGCTTGTCAAGCCTTCTCATTTCTTTTGGAGTTGGTTCTCAGGATTCCATCCAGACCCTCGATCTGCGGCTTCAGTGCAGAAAGATCATTGAGGATGATTCCTACACCTGGCTGATGAGGGACGAATCATTCCTGTAAGGTCTCCCTTGGGAATGGGGAAGGGATGATGGGAGAGGACTGATTTGCTCTCCAGCTGTCAGCTCACCAAGGAGGAGGAATACAGACAATGCAGCAGATGCCTCCAACACCAGGACAAATGAAAATTCATCATCCACACATTCATTCAATAAATGTTCACTGGGCATCTACTGCATGCCAAACTCGGTTCTAGATTCTAGGGATACAGAGTGAACAAAAGCAGACACAGTCCTTGCAATTAGCAGGTTTTGGTCTAGTGGAGAGAATAGGCACTAAGTTAAGAATTACAAAAATAAATGTAAAGTTGCAACTAAGACACATGCTCTAAAATTAATTTTTAAACTATTAAGAGAATGGGTGGCTCTAAATTAGCCAGAGAGGGGAGGCAGTGAAAGGAGATAAATATCCTGATCCCAAAATCTGAACTATTTCTAGGCTACAATTTAGCAAAATTGACAGCCCTTTGCATGGTCTCCATTTTCTTTATTTTTCTTTCCCCTTTATAAGATCTTTCCCATCCCCATTCACCTGATCCATCTACTGGTTCTGAGTAAACATTTTTTTTTTTTTTTACCATTTGTGCCAAATGTTGTAATGCTTATGATCTCATTTCAAAGAAGTGCCATGAGGTAGAGATGAGAAAGCACAGGGGACTGAGGCCTTAATTTGAAACCTAGCTCTGTCTCTTACCTCCTGTGTGCCTTTGGGAAAATTGCTAAACCTCTCTAAGTCCATTTCCTTACTTAGGATCACTCTTTTTTTCAATAACAGAATTTTATTGTGTAAATCACATAAAAGCAACTTCAAATAGAATTCTGAAAACTAGAAAGGGAATCCACAATCTCCTCTCTCTCATGCTTCTGTCGTTACCCTATACCTCTTCGCTTCCCATCCTCATAGGTGTGGAATGTCCTTGCATGTACACCTGGAGTATCATCTCAACATACCTGGCATTTGGAATTCTAGGTCCAATGTTTCTGTGTAATTTGCCTAATTTACATCCATGTGACTTTTGAGTCTTTCTAAAATTTGCATTTTTGTAGAGGAAAAACAATTCCAGAATCTACATGCTGAGATAGTGAGTTATCTAGGACATGTTGCTAGAAAGCCAAGACAGTGACCTGGCTCTGCCTGCATCCCTGAGGTGCACAGAGAGGGGAAGGAGCTCTAGAGGAGGTTTCAGTTCTACAGAAAGGGCACAGAGACAGACAAGAGGACACAAATGGGGATTTCAGCTCCAGATTGATCTAGGAGTCTTCCTTGATTTTGCTTTGCTCTCTAAAGTGGCCGGAAGGGAGGGAGGATTTGCCTTTTTAAGGAAGAGGGAGGGAAAAGCAAGCAAAAGAGCAAGAGAGACAGATAAGCCGGTGGGAGGGGCTATGGGGGCAGAGGTTTAGGAGACTGGCCACACAGCACTGTAAGAAAACCAGGAAGGACAGCTTCTGGGCTGGGGGTGTGTGAAAAGCAGGATCTGCAGAGCTGTCCTCACCCCCTGGGATAATGGGGCCTCATTTGGCTACTTCAGATCTTTCTCCAGTTGAGAATTGTTTTATTCATTGAGAAGAAATGCCATAATTAGCTTGTCAGGTTTAATAATAATACAACTAGCATATGTGTTTACTAGTATATAATATGAAAATTGGAAATTAGAGTTCAAATTAAATTTGACCTTTGAAAAACAGCAATGATTTCCTATTTCAAAACCAATACATTATTACTAGGGGCAACATGAAGAATCATAAACACATTAACAGAAAAATGAATTACATGTAACTACACATATGTGTGAAATTTACAAATATGCAATCTTTATCATCGTGTGATGGGGTACTGACAATTTTACTTCTATGCTTGTATACTGTTGATATTGTTTTTATATACAGATATGATTTTATTTGCAAACTTGGGAAATGCTATATATACAGCTTATTTTTTCTTTTTCCACTTGACATTATATTGAGAGCATTTTCTTTTGACATTAAATATTCTTAGAGCGTAATATCCTTAATTGATGAATTTAGATGCATTATTCTTTATTGAAACATTTATTGAATTTTTCCCTTTTGTCGGGGATTTACATTATTACCAACAGTTCTTTACTATAAGCAACACTGTGTTGGAACAGTCTTGTGCATGTGACTCTGCCTGCAATTCATTCTTTGGATAAATTCCAAACAGTGAGATTAGTCAATCAAAAAATATGGGTATTTCAAGGCTCTTGATACTTGATGTTAAATTATTTTTTTCTAAAATTTATATTTCTGTCAGAAACATATGAGTATCATCTCCTGGGACCCTTGCCCACCCTGGGTGTGTGTGTGTGTGTGTGTGTGTGTGTGTGTGTGTGTGTGTGTGTAAAGCATTACCAATTTGGTTCTTCCAGTAATATATCTTATCAGTGGGCTAATTCTCATTGTTCTTATGTATTTTTACCATTTGTACAGGTTTTTTTTCCTTTTGTGAATTTCTTGTTAATTCTCCATGCTCATTTATGAGATCTCTTCATTTACTTTCTTTTTCTGCCCAAATCATTTATTCTACCGGCTTTCAAAAGGATTGTTAAGTAACTTACAGCAAAAGACAAAGATGCAATCAAAACATTAAAATCAAGCCAAACAAATCACACCTCACACATGTCAGAGGGATACTGCAGTTTAATAAACTGATTATCACCGGCATCCTCCTATTCAGACGTCACCAGCTATCTGGGAAGTCTGGGAAGCACAATCCTCCTTATATTGATGTAGGAACTGTGGCTGCAAGAGGAAGTGCTGGTGCTGGGGCAGACAGCCGATGGCTGCCAGCAACAAAACTGTCCACATTAAGTGGACTTAATCTCAAACTTATGCTGCCAGTTTATTCATCCAATAGATCTATACTGAGGAACTGCTATACGCCAGGCACTGTTCCTGACACTGAGGATACAGCAGGACATGAAAGAGAGAAAGTATTGCTTTACATTTTAGAGGGGATGGGTGACAGGCAACAAGCAAAGATATGCATTGTGTTAAAAGGATGAGGGCCAGGAAGAGAAATAAAGGAAGGGGGATAGAGAGTAAGGGGCTCAGCGTGGGGGATGTGGACATTATTACTTATTATGGGATCTTATCTCTCCCTCCAGGGTGTGCAAGATCTCTAAATGTTCAGATTCTCCTGTGCAACCAGGCAAGTGCTCTTTAAATGAAGACAGGAGAGCGCGAAGGGGCTGCAGACCACCGCAACACCTCATCCCTCCCTGGTGTCACGCAGGCAATATGTATTCAGAAGTCAGAAGTGAAATTGTGCAAATCCATCATCAACACTGTCTTCAAGGTTACCTCCAGGGAGCTGAATGCATGCCTGTGGTAGGGGGACAAAACTTCTAGGGGAGTTGTAAATGACAGCAGCTGCTTCTGCAGGAAACCCAAAAGGAGCACAGCAGAGGAAGAGGCAGCGGCAGAGGACCTACTGCCCTCTTGGAAGGTTCAATGTCGTTTCTTGGACACAACAAATAGCTTTCCTGCTCTTCCATATGGAGCAACGGTCTCTCTGATCGATTTTTCCTTGATTGTGTAACTCTGATTACAAACACGGCCAAGGGAATCCCAGGGCATTACTGTAAAGCCCAGGAGTCTCTGAAGGACCAGAGAGTCAGTTCCATAAAATCCCAATTCCTAGCATGAAATGGGAGAATGAAAGCCAAAGGTGCAAGAAAAGGAATGTGCATTCATGTCACATAGCTGCAACTGGAGTGCAGAGCTGTGTCTGGAGGCTGCGAGATTGTGTTCGGAGGTGCTGATTGGTTTCATAATGACAGCTCAGTCTTGGAGGGCAGTGAAGCTAATCTCCATGGTCAAAGACAATGGTAACCCCCAGGAGACCTGAAAGGTCATCCGGTGTTTTCGTAAGACACCAGGTAGCCATCTGGTCCTTACCGTGCAGACCATGTAGGTAGACAGGATCTTCACTAAACCTCTCTAGGTCTGACCCACAAAAAACAAGAATTTTCTTTTAATTAAAAAAAAACAAAAACAACAAAAAAACTAATTGCTTTTTAAATTGTGGTTAAAAAAAAATAACATGAGGGACGCCTGGGTGGCTCAGTCAGTTAAGTGGCTGCTTTTGGCTCAGGTCATAATCCCAGGGTCCTGGGATCAAGTCCCACATCGGGCTCCTTGCTCAGCGGGGAGCCTGCTTCTCTCTCTGCCTCTGCCTGCCACTCTATCTGCTAGTGCTCGCTCTCTCTCTCTCTCTCTGACAAATAAATAAAATCTTTAAAAAAAAAATAACATGAGATCCACCGTCTTTAGCAAATTTTTATGTGCACAGTATAGTACTGTTAATTACAAGCACGATTTTGTACAGTATTCTCTCTGGAACTTTTTTAATCTTGCACAACTGAAACTTTAAATGCTTTGAACAGCAACTCCCTATTTCCTTCTCCCCCTCATCCTAGCATGATTCCACTTATATGAGGTATCTAAAGCAGCCAAACTCATAAAAGCAGAAAGCAAACTAATCTAGGTTTTGAAGTTTCCAAGTTTTCTTTGCATGCTCAGATATTTTAAGAGGCAACCAACTTAACTGAACACAGAGTGCATGTCCAGCATTGAACAGAGTACTGCAGAAATACACATTACTTCCTGGGAAGGAAGGGACAGCTTCCGGGAGAGCACTGCAACAGTTATCACACTCATCCTTAGTAGTGAGCGCAAAGGTCTCTCTCAGCACACATACATATACACAAAGATGATAACAAGTCAGGGCCCTGAGTTTGCAGACGTCTTAACTAGACGGAAAGACTAAGTGGTGCATGCATGGGTCATTGGAACCCTCAGACCATCTTTGTCCCACCCAGCAGCTGCCCTGCAATCTGTAATTCTCAAAAGTCTATTTAGTTAGGCTTCCTGTGTTCAGTTAAGGCTGCCATACTTGTATATTCACTTATTTTATTCATTTGGATATCCAACTACCATGCCAGACATTGTGCTGGGGACATAATGTCGAATAACTCAGATGAATCCCCTGCCCTGATGAAATTTTCACGGAGACGAGAAAGCCAATATTATAGAGGTCATTTTAAAATAAGATCATTCTTGCGCTCAAGAAATGCATGGTGCTGTGGGAATGGTAACGGGTAATGGGAATGCTTGGGATTATGTGCGGCCCAAGAAAGGATCTTTGAGCGTGTGATGTTTAACCTGATACTCAAATGGGTTGTGTGTGTGTCTGTGTGGGTGTACGAGAGACAGAGACAGAAAGAGAGAGAGAGACAGCACATGTGTTTGAGTAAAGCCAGAACACAGCCCCTATTTCCAATGTAAACTCCCAGGCCAGGGTCCTGCTAAGCTGTTTGCTTAGCATAGGGCAGCACTGAGGCCCCTTCCTCCAGGTGTCCCTGACCTCAGTCCTGTTGTGGAAATCTCACACTTAAAAACATGTGACTGCTCCAGCCAGATTGTTATCTACATCAAAGAGAAGGAAAAGCTGAAAAGGATGAATTGTGGACTGCAAAGGATGAACATGAATGTTGAGTGAATGCAGATGGTCAGTGGGGAGCTTCCCTCCAGGACTGTTCTGTTTGTTTGTAAAAAGAGATAGGGGCTGTCCATGACTGCCAAACCCCCAGTCAGCACCAGACAGGGCTGAACCCAGCCTCCCCCTCTGTCTACAAAGCCCAACTCTCCTGTGTCTGCTGGGCTTTTGCTCCTGGGCACTCCACTATTTGTTTTTTTAAATCAAGACACGATACACTATAATATTATGGACCATACTAAATGGTTGCATATGTTTTCTGTTTTAAACCTCACAGCATTTCTTATGTTGGAGACTCTACTCCTATATATTACACAAGAAGAAACTCAGAGTTAGGAAAGTGAGTTCCTTAACCCATGTTCAAAGCCTTGTGAGTAGGAGAATCCAGATTCCACCCTACACCCTACACTATACTGGAATGCCAAAGCTTCCAAAGGAAGATGTAAAGAAATAATCCAGAGATTTACTCAACACAGTGATGCATTTCTTTCCAATCTTTTTTCCTTTTTGCCTAATTCTTTTTTACAAAGTTGATAGGTTTGTGCATGAGTAGAATTTGGCATCTTGCTTTTTTCTAAAAGTTTTAATATCATGAACGTATTAGCATCAGAAACTCTTGGTAACCACAACTATAAATGGTTTTATAGTCTGCACAGTATTGATAAATAGTATGGACATGCATACCATAATTTATTCAGCCCACTAAGCTATGGGTACATGTTTGGGTTATTTCCCTTATTGTTTTTATTGCTTTGGGACTCTTAAGTAATGAGGCAATAAGCTTCTTTCTATATATAATATACTTCACTTATCAGAGTCCAAAAGTAGTAACATGTTACATGTCTTGAAGTGATTTTGAAGCAGAACCTGATCCCCTTCTTAATAAGAACCACATCTTAGTAATTGTTTCCCCAAGTGAGAAAAATACCATTACCTAGCTTATACGTTTTAGAATTGTTGGAGGATTAGGGTGCACGTGTGCGTGCCTGCATGTTTGCAAACGTGTGTGTGGCAGGGTGTGCATCTGACACATGATACAACTGTATAGTGTTAGCTGCTATGATGACAAAGTTGATCATGGTGATCCGAGTCACAGAGCAAGGCTCCCGGCTCTCCCTGCCTCCTCACTCTCCTCTCCTCTCCTCTTCCCCTACTGTTTGACAGGAATGTCAGACCTTTGTAACATGTAAGCACCTTTTCTGCACAGTCTCTGTATCAGACACCACACACATCAGCTTCTTCACTCCTCACCACCATGCTGCAAGGAAAAGCTTAAGAAGAAAACAGAGCTCAAAATGAAGAGACTGCCCCAAGATTATACGGCCAGGAAATACAAAGCTGAAGTCAAACGTAGGTATCAGAAGCCCATGTCTCTTCCACCACGTCATAGCACCCTTCTGAGAGACGCCCCCACCCCTTAGCAAACCTTTAATGTCTGAGCTGCCTGTATGAGCCTGTAGTGAATAAAATATAAAGATACATTTCACTCTTTCTGTGACAAGTCTGACATAATTCTTTCTGGATGGCTTTTCCTACACATCTTCATCACACGTCCAGGATGTTTTCTCTTAGCACTCTGCATTTTTGGCTTTCCTACACTTCAGATGTCCCCCACCCCCACTTCACACTTCACATTTTCTCTGCATCCTGCTGAGCTTGGCTGTGGTTTATGGGGAGGGAGGTTAAGCCGAGAGGCGCCAGGCACTGCTTCAATTACACTTAGCCTGTTCCAAGGGCTTTAATCATGACCTCTTTCTCAATGGGTCCTTTCAGAAAGGCCGGGGGGGGGGAGAATAGGCAATTGGAAACCCTGGTAGTAATCAGGGTCCCAGACCTCCAACTCCACTGAGAAACATAGCTGGGGCCTACGATTCATTAAAGGAGAAAGAAAACTGGGAAAGTCTAGCCATTCCTGTTGGATCCATGTGTACTGGGGGCAGGGTAGAGAGTAGACACAGATCATAAACAATATGAGGAAAGAGTAGGTGATAATAATGAGTTTGTGGTTTTAATTAGGAGGTCTCTTGGGCCAGATGTTCACTGACAAAGAATGAAGACCCCTCCTGAGATATGTAATGAAACTCAGACCCCCTTGGCTGGGGAAGGGGGTGGGAATGCTGGGAATGGATGCATTATAGGCTTTAAGGCCTAGAGCCTGAAGCTTCCTGTGATGGGGGATTGGGAGGGGGGCAGTGTGTGTGATTTTGGTGGAGACCACTCTCTAACCCTGCCAGCTGAGGCATTTGTATTCTCTCCTGAGCAACCCATTCAACAGAGCATTCCTGCTTCTGATTAACAGAAGGGACAGCCAGGCGACCTGACTCCCTGCCTGGGCTGGGCTGTCTGAGGAATCCTGGCCTCTGTGCACTGTCTGGGTCTCACTGTCATGAGAAAAGACTGAGTGAAAGCATCTCAGGCATCTTCCTTGGCATTTCCAGCCATCAGGCCCCTGACCTAAGTAGGGTGTGACACATGGCTGGCTTTCACCATGCAAAGAGGGGGTGAGCTACAAGTATAATTTTGCCAACCTTCTCATTTCCCAGACATCTTCCTGTACTTTAATTTTTTGCCATGGGCCAGATCAATTATTGCAGTATGAGCTACCAGCTATTAAGTGCCAAACTCCTAAATGAAGAAACATGGAGATGGACATTTGCCCAGAGGGGTGAATGAAGAAAAAACAGTCATTGTAACAGTAGCTAATATCCACTGGGCACTTTCTAAGCAGTTTCCATGGAGTATCCCATTAAAGTCCCAGGAGAACGCTGTGAGGTAGTTCTATCCAATCTCATTTTTCAGAGAAGAAAACTGAAGCTTAGATAATTTACGGAATGTGCCCAAGCTCACACCAGTAGCGAGTGGCAGAGCTGGGATCTGATCCCAGGCAGAATATGTTCAGAGACTGGTCTCTAAGTTCTCATAAAAATAATTGAAGAAGAACAGTACCAAAGGAAGGCAAGATTCTGGGCACAAAGAACATGGGTGCTGGAGGCAGAAAAAAATTTCCTCTGGGCCAGAGGTCAGCAAACTGGTTCTGCATTTTACACTTTGCAGGCCATATGGTCTCTGTTCCAACTACTCTACTCTACACTCATAGCATAATAACAGCCACGGATAATATGTAAATGAATCTGTGTGGCTGTGTTTCATAAAACCTTTATTTACAAAAATAGATGGATTTGACCTACGAGATAGATTCTGTCAATCCCTGCTCTAGGTCATCATCAGAAATTGAGACATGGAGAGGCTTTGAGAGAACATATAATTCAATGCCCTCATTTAGAGATTACCACATTAAGGTTCCTAGAATCCAGGATTGAGATGTCAGAACCCGTACTTTGTTCATCCATTAATAAGCTTGCCCAAGATTCCGTGATTGGCAAGAGGCAGATTCTAGACTTGAACCCATAAGTCTAATCGTGAAATCGTTATCATTGTCTACTGGATTCTGTTGACTCTATTAACTGAAATGAATGTCTGAATGGACACTTCTCTAGCGTGTTCCAGCGTTGCGTAGAGTTATCTATTGTGAACCATACTCTTGTCCTCTTCCCGCTAACCTTGTGACCTTAGAGAGGGATTAGCTTCTCTGAGAGTCAGCATTATCCTACTGCTACCAGGTGTGTTAGGATTATCAACATCTCTATCCAAATAGATCTTGTTCTGATTATTGGCTCTTCGATCTGTAGCTGTGAGATCTTAAGCAATGTCACATTCTCTAGAGATGCCAACCATTGCCCCTACTCACATCTTCCTACTCTCATCTTCTTCTAGAGATGCCCCTACCACCAGAAACAATCTGCACGCACTACAGACCAAAGCACCTCACAGGAATGACCTCATACACCTCCTCACTGTTCACTGGATTTGATCCAAGGCAAACCATTCTAAAATAAACCAGTAAGTGTCTCTCTCCCAAAAACTTGCACTAAGGAGGCATCTTCAGAGTTGCCAGGTGAATCCTACTAATGGGGGCTAGGAGTGTAACGGCCCAGCCACTCCTGATTCTGAGGTCCCTGAAGGTATACTGGCCTCTATCCATGCCAAGGACTTCCACAGTTTAGTTTTTCTTCAGTTTTCGCATCTCCTATATTTTGGACTAGTTTGGTTATAATTCTACTTTTAGGAGAAAATGTGTCCTAAGACTTCCCATCTGTAATTCAAAGATAATTGGTACATAATTAACAAAGTTTGTCCTGATGAGAGCTAATGTAAAGCATAGATCTGACACATGGGAAAAAATGTTAGTTCCATTCTTGCCACTTACTTTCTGAAATGGTGATTCAAAAATCTGTTTTCAAGAAAGGAAATGCAACGGCTATATTGGAATCATGGATCCATGCACACTTAGGAAAAGGAAGAGACTGTGAAAGCTATCCTTGACCAACCAGTAACTTGGTCTACAAAACCTCCTGGCAGCCTTATTGATAGACTCCTTTCCAGTTCATACCTAGATAATCCCATGGGGGTTGGGGAACAACTCTTCCCAGCATGGTGTCTGACTCCATTACTACATGACTTTCATTGACAGGTCCTTGTTTAATTGTCATGGGCTACATATTGCCAACCTTTTTATTAGTAATGTGGTGCACATAACCTCTCTGCAATTTTTACCACTGGTCCTCAGATTGAGTTTTGGAGCCATAGAGAAAGAAGCACATGTGGGTTGCAACTAAGCTTAGTTGCTTATTGCAAACCACATGTACTGGAGTGCTAAAGGAGAATATGCAATATATAAACAGGCCTCATGTTGGAATGGTGAAACCATGAAGATTTACGTTATCTATTTTCAAATGTTTCAAACTTGGTCAAATGTCTAATTTTAATAACAGAGATACTTTAAGATTGAAACATTTGAAGATGGCAGTTTTTCCATGCCCTATCTTTCTTATGTTATTTATTCCTCAGTCAAAACATGTCCAAGTCCTAAAAAAAAAAACAAAAACAAAAAAGCCAAACATGTCCAAGTCCTGCCATTGTCTCTCATGAGATATAATTTCGGTCTTTGGATTTCATCCAGTTTATCAACATCTTTTTAAAACATGGAATTCAGAAAAAAATGCCATAGTCAAACTGTGAGCTTGCTGGGGTTATCACTTTTATTTCTTTTTCTACCTGCCTTGCACTAATCAAGAGGATATGGGAGAGTGTAGCTCCGCCAACCCAACGCCCTCATCCTGCGACTCTAATGGGTTGCACCAAAAGATAAATAACAATTGGTAAGAACAGAAAATAACCTTTATTTTAACAATCACCGGGGAAGTCTATGCCAATGGCACAACAAAAATTTCATCTCTTGTGACTACACCCACTAGGTGTACTACACCTACCTCAAATCATCTCCCCACACCTCAGTCTGTTTGATGACTCTGTAACTTATATTTTCTCATAGGATTTGGTACTGGTTATTGCTTGGATACCAGCTAGTATCCTGCAACTTCCTGAGCTTTTTTTTTTTAACCCAAATTTCTAATTTCCTAATTTGAAGTCTTTTTTTTTTTTTTTTTTTGGTAACACTCTGGAAGAGATTATTACTTTTTAATATCAGGTTTGCCATGTTTGGTTATGGAAACTGCCAGTTTCCATGTCCTAAAGTTGGTATTTTAATGAAGGCTTGACACAACTATAAGGAAGTCACGAATCTAAATAGGACTTCTTGGCATAAGCTGGGTCCCTCACAGAGATAGGAATGGCCTGGGACATTGGTGGATGAATGCTTTTTTGTTGATTATGGCCCAGGAGAGAGAATATGCATTTGGATGGCATATTTCTGAAAGTTTGGTTTCTTTAAGACCTAGGGTCATCCAGGGTACCTGCTGAGAAGTCAGTATGTGAATCTTACTCAGTGGGTAAGGAACTCCAGAAGACAAGAGAGAAGTTTGGTTGCCTCAAAGCATGTTGTCATGTTTTGCTCCCTTGCCTCTTTGCATCTCGCCACCTGCAGCCACTGACCCAGAGGGAGTCAGGCTGAGCCATATGAAAAGTGATTTCACTGGGATTTGTTTTCATTGAAGACAGCCAAATCTCTTAATGTCTATCCCAGAAGACTCCTGAAGGGCTGTTCCTCTGTTCCTGAAACTAGTGCTTTAATTGAAAGGGACTGGAAGAGACCAGAAATTCTCCAGAGGCTAGTCTCAGGGGCTACTTCAAAGGACAATAGCATGGTGTAGGGCCATGGTTCTCAGACTTTAGTGTGCATCCAAATCCCATGGAGGACCTCTGAAATTCAGATCCCAGGGTATTCAGTAAGTCCATGGGTCTGCTTTTATAACAAATTCTCAGGAGATGCTGATACAAAAGGTCTAAGGACCATCCTGAGGAGCACTGGTGTAAAGAGAGGAAAAGGTTCAGAATCAAGGTTGCATAAGCTCAAGTCCCACTGTTGGCACTTATAACCATGTGGCCTTAGCCACGTCATTTCGCCTCTTTGAGTTAGAGGGTATTATTGCTGCTACTGCTGCTTATAAAATGTTGAAAACTCGTCCTTATTTCAAAATATCATCCAAAGGAATTGATTAGATAATGTGCGTCAAAGTACGGCTGTTCAGAGAGTAGGTCTTTAGGTTCTTTGTATCCCTCCATACCTGCACAGCTGGGGCTCAGGAAATGATGCTATCACTTCATTTCACAACCACTTCCCCTGACTTTTTACTTAACAGAACTTCTTACCATAACCTTCATAAGCCCACATGTCCACCACAGCAAAGAGCACTCAAAGCCACTAGCCTGGCCAGTGGAGACAGGATGTCCCTGTTGTCTCGACATCTGGCCTCTCCAACATAAGCCTCTAATTTTCTGTGGCTCTCTGCTGGCCTCCCTTCAATGTGGGAGAGTGGTGTGGATTACAAGCCCCATCTGTGAGGCAGCTGAGTCCCAGAGGCCCCCGTTCTCCAAGCCTTTGAAGAATCCATCCGCATTCTGCCTGGAGGTCTCCCATTGTGGCCAGCACCTCTGTTCTCTATTAACAGTGGGGAGAGCATCCATATATTAAAAGGAGGACGCAAATTAATGTCCTATTCTGGGATATGCTAAAGCATATCAGGATGGAGGAGGCTGCTGCAGACAACAGTGTTTTGGACACAGACACTACTGAAGTTGCATCCAGAATGGCACTCATTTCTCCCATCACTGCAGAGCAGGCCAGCATGAAGAATGAAAAACCATGTGATCTGGAGTCAAACAGTGGGGTCTGAATTCAAGCTCTACCAAATGGCAGTGACCCCAAGCCTTAAGTCTGGTGAAAAAGTTACATCTAGGTCCACAGAGACCTTTGAGAAAGATCTCCACCCTAAATAAACCTAACGTTATTTTTAAAAACAGAAAGGAATAATTAAGAAAATGAGTCTAGTTTACTTTAAGATATTAAAACCAACTGACCATTTTAGACATACAGGCTTAGGGGCTTCAAAGGTGAAGCCCTAGAGTTAATTTTCTTTTCTAATCTTTACATTCATCTGTAAAGTGATTATCTCCAAATCCCAATGGGGCTTACCTGAAATCCTCTCTGAAGCTGCATCTATGGTATTATGAGTTATTTCCATATGAATGGGTCTGGGTGGATTTTGCCTGAATTCCAGGACTTCTGGTTGCATTCTACACCTTCAAAAATTGCTGAATGGGGCAAAAACATAAATGGTGCTGACCTTTCAGACTGTTACTAAGCAATGAGCTTCTGCCACTTACTATTTCTGTGAGTTTGGGTATATTACTTAATCCTGCTGAGCCTCAGTTTCCCTATATGTAAAATGGGCATAACATCAATCTTTGAAAGTCATGGTAAGGATTGCTTTAAGGGAAATATTTCTGGTAAATAGTGATGCCTAAAACCTACTTTCTGGCAAACTCCACCCGCTCCCCCCCTCCCCCCAGAGCTTCCTTGAATATGAGTTCTTTTCCAAGTACAGAGTATAGGTGAGCTCTTTCAAAGCTATATGATCTAATTCTTTTTTAAACAAGAGAAAGTTATTTATGCTAATGCTCTGTTTAGAAAGTGGTTATGGCAATGGTGTGCTGGTAAATGTTTGACAACTGGCTCTCTGTGGAGCCAACGGGTGATCTGTCACTCCTGCTGAATTCCATAGTGTGAATACTTCCACCATGGCCACTTCTGAGCAACCAAGGAGATATCATTGATCACAGAGCTGGAAAGAAATAAGCACGGGTAGCTCTTCCAAGGTAGTGAGGGTTAGCTTCAGTATACCAAAGGGTCCTGGGGTGAAGGAACTGACCATTTCAAGGTAGTGATGGGAAAAGGCAAGAAGGAGGGAAAAGCAGAGATAAAGTGGAAATAAACAAAAAGAAAGAAAAGGAAGAAAGCAGGAAAAACAAAGAGAAAGGAAGAAATACAGACCTTCAATACCAACCCTTCAATTCTCCCATTTCTTTTTTACAGAAAGGGAAACTGAGGACTAGAGAGGAGAAATAACCCTCCTATGGTAACCCCTAAAATCAATGGTGGACTTGGGACAGCAAGCCAAGAGCTTACTATTTGTGCCCAGAGATCAAGCATTCCAGAGGGGAGCTAGAATTAATGAGTATAACTAAACAAATAACATGATAATTTGAACCAAAAAAAAACATTGTCCCATAGTCAAATCTACAATATCATAATGACTTCCCTGGAGAAGCCCCATCACTCAGTCACTTCAAACTCAGCTAGGCAAAAGGAGGTAAAGATCGGTCTTTGGGATTAGCCTATGTGGGTGGAGAAGGGGCAGCCTGACCTGCTCCTAATGTCTCCAGGCCCTAAAGTCTGTAATTCTGTTACTGAGGGCCCCGCCATTTGGTACTTAGCTGTCACACAGGAACTGGCAGTACTAACCTGCAGCTACAAGCAATGAACATGCACAATCTTGGGAGAATTGCTGAGAAATCTGGCAGAATCGCTCTGTGATTTCTCCCTCTAGCATTTGTTTTGCAAAGGGAATAATTTCTGTTGTGTTTCAGGTTTTATTCCTTGTGATGTCAACATGCATTTAAACCAGATGTTCCAACCATCTTAGGAAATTCAGAGCTGCAGATCCTTCTTTCCCAAATTGAAAAGCTCAGCGTTCCAGTTAATGACACCACACTCCTGTCTGTCATGATGGTGTGCAATTATTTTGAGACTGAGAGGAAGAACTTAGTTTTCGGGGTCCCGAAGGGTCACAACTCCTAGTTGACCTCAGCTTTCCCAGAATCATGATTCTGTCAATGACTAGCTAGCTAATCTCTTACACCTCTCCTAAATTCTCTAAACTCCCTCTTCTCCATTTGCAAAATAATGATATGGAACTAATCGCTAAATAGTATAAAGTAAGAATTTCACAACAAGCATACGAAAGTTTGAACTCTGCCCTCTGCCACATAATAGCACAGTAACCTTAGAAAATGGACTTAATATCTCGAAGTCTCAGTTTCTCAGGTGCAAAAGCAACAAGAATAGTAACAACAACCAAGGAAGGATGAAGATAGTGTAGTTTTGTGAAGATTAAATGAGATGATATGCATACAGTGTTTAGCCCTTATGCCTGAGCAGAAGAAACACTTAATAAACATTGGTTTTAAAATCTTAAGTATTTAATAATGACACACAGGATTTGTGATCCCATGACATGGATGAGGACACACATACTTGAAAGAAGTGACTTGCCCAAAGACACAGAGCTAGGATTCGAGTCCAGGTCTATCTGACTCCAAATACTGTATTCTTTGTGAAAACATAAGTTTTGCAAGTTTTCTCATAGGAAATAGGGGAGGATATATTCTTAATAATTATTACCATTGCTCTTCCTCCCATTTCCTTATGGTTGGGAATCCCTGAATCAGATGGTAACTCAAGAAGTGAAGCAAAAAGAACCTTGTAAGTTTTGGGGACAAGCTACTTAAACATCCTCCAGGCAGGAGAATTGTAGGAAGCTGAGAATCAATTTTATCATTGTTATTTCTGTCTTTCTGGAAGGGAAAGGGCAAGAGACAGGGATTGGGGAGAATTCTCAAGCTTAAGCCAGTTTCTAGTCTTCAAATGACTGATCTCATAGTACAGACAAGTATAAAAAATGGTAACAAGCACTTTGTGAAACCACTAAGCTGTGTCTTGCATAGCCGGTGAAGTTCTTGAACTGGTCTAAGCCATTTATTTATAGGGAAGAAAAAATATTCTGATGAGAACCATTTTCCAGTTTGACAATTTTATTTTAGTGTTACTTGATCTACTTTGAAGCCTCCTGGGAAATCAATGCTACATTTGACTTCTCTTCATGTCATCGTGTTAGCTATTAGATGGCTAATTCGCTTCACAAGATATGCCAATATGAGAGGCACTTGGCTCACATTAGGAGTAGAATTTCACCACTCGATGGTCAGATCTTTTATGATTAAGACAGAAGAGCAATCCAAACACAGCAGCCAATGAAAATGCTCTCCAATCACCTGCAATCACTGCTCTTGGGTTTCTAATGGAAGTGGTCCCACTTAGCACTGATCATGCAGTTCTAATTTATCCTAAAAATAATAATGTGGTTTGGTTTGGAAGTTGAGACTATGGGAAGCCCTTCTATTCTCTCTCTCTCAAATCCCTCCCTCCTTTCCCCTCCTGCTTTTTCTACATGTTCTTTAGGTAGCACAATGAAGAAGGGAGATTAAGGCAGACCATAAAAGTAGGAATGTGTAAAAACCTAAAGCACTGTTTTCTAAGGAATTTCAGTGAAACACACCAGCTTTGAAGTCAGATAATAAGCCTAGATTCTAAATTGCTCATTTGTTATTTATTAGGCATGCAACTCTGAACTAGTCAATAAATGTACTTAGCCCTTAGTGTCCTCGTGCGTCAAATGAAGATAGTTCTGAGAATTTTTGCAAGGAACAACTGAGATAATGAATAAACAGCATTACAAACATGATGGGAACTGTTATTGAGCTCTTGAAGAAGTATATGGCCTTCACTACTCTGCAGTGAAACAGAATGATATGCCATCAGGACAAGGTGAGCCTTCACTAAACAAAGTTCATTTTCAGACTGTAAGGTCTCTGAGAACTAAAAAGCATGCATTTTAGAACTTCTCATTCCCTTGTTTAAGAATCAGGAGTAGCAAGAATGGAACAAATCTCAACTTTGTGGTCATGAAACACTCTTCCTGAGACAGAAATGAAGAAGAAGTTCTGTGCGCCCGTGGGCATGTGCAGGCGTGTGTGCATATTTGAGACTACCATGAAAGAAGCCCTTGAACAGACTACATTGGAGTCCACTTTTGCCCCATGGCAGAAGTTGCCTATGAGAGAAAAAGAGAAATAAATCACAAAAAAGGGGGAAAATCCTGGTGTTCTGAAATTGTGTAACTTTTATGGGACCACAGATGAATGTCTGACTTCAGTCGGCCTTCGGTATCCATTTCATTAAGTAAGAATCTTCCTGCATCCTTCCCAACTATCCACTTTAGCCATTCTAGAATAAGATGAGAAAAATGTGTACAGAAAGCATTATGATTCTTGAATACTTTTCAAAGCAAATTTCATAAAGTCTCCTCATGGAGAATCCAAGGAAACAAAATAGGGTCATCTATACCCTTCCCCCATGTCTTCATCCTTTATTCTCCCAAGCCTTGCGTGGAGATGGTCTTTGGTGAGTAAGAATAAAGTAACAGAGAGTGTTAGGACAAAAACAGAGGCTGCTCCCATTAAAAACAGAAAGATGAGTCTGTCAAGGCAGCTATTCTGGCCTGAAAGATGTAGCTCCGTAAGCATGAATGAAGGCCCCAGGATACAGACTGAAGCTCAGAATAAGACCCAGCATAACAGTGGCAGAGTAGGCAAGAGAGTAATATCAGAGAGAGAAGAGGAGTTTGGGATATATGTCTAGGAGGACTTGTATGGACTGAGAGGTTAATTTACGGGAAATACAAAAGGGCATATTTTGTAGACATTCTTTAGATCCTTTGTGGATAAAAAATGTATTTCAGCTATTAATTAGATTTTCACTAGACTAATGAAACATACCAGCATTGTGAAAGGATTTATCGGATTTTATCATGACCACTATTGGCTCAGCCACCAAACAGGTAGACATCTGGGGAAGAGGAGAGGGCAGATGGGCAGAACTGGGTCAACATAAGGCAGGCTTCTCAGAAAGGGAAGAGCAGAATAAAATTAAATATTGGTGGTGGGGAAGGGCCCTGTCCTCTGAGTGGGGGTACCTTAGGAAGTGTTATACTTCTATTCATAAGTTGAACCCAGACACCATTGGGTGGGAAATCTAAATAAGGTGGCACTCGTTCGTGCATCCATCCATTCAATCACTTATTCAATTTCTGAGTGAATGAAATAGAGTGTCTGCAGTATCCAGGATGGAGGCTAGATAGAAGAGATGGTCCCTCACTGGTCAGGGTTTGGTAACTCCTTAGGAATTAGAGTGCCAACCAAGCAGACCTGTATTTAGGGAGAAATAAGTTCAGGGTTGGTAGTTGTCACCAAGGCCAAGGGAAAAAAAAAAACAAACAAAACAGTTGTTTGTTAGAGTGCATGTGAGTGAGGGTTAAGATGCTCTCTCATCCTGCCTTAGACACACACCTTAGAGTAGCAAGATGAATTACAGACTGCAACGAAGGTAGTGACCAGTCTCATAGTATACTTTCAGTCTTGGTCAGCACTGGTCTAAAGAGTGGGTGGGACAGGACTCCAAGGTGGAAGTCTTCAGTCCCCCAACCCAGGCCAGCCTAGACTGGGCCACAGAGCCATTGATGCAATGATATACACTGAAGCATAAATCCTACAAATATGTCTTCATGCCCCCAAACAACTACCCGAAAAGAGGGGAAAAACAAAACAAAAAAGCCAGAGTGATGTGTTTACGAAGAGAAGCTGAGCTATTAGCCATGCTGTACTTGTTTGTGCACGCTTCTGCTTGGGGGAGGGTAAAGGTGCAGGACAGGATGGGAGTCAGAGATGGCTAGGGGAAGAAACTTCAGTGCTTAATTGGGAAGAAGTTCCAAAAAGGCTGAAGGCAGAAACAAAGTGTGTGACAGCATCCACCCTGCTCTGAGTGGTAAGGTTGTGAGGAGGAGAATAAATAGATTAGTGTCATTTTAGAGGTGTTCGCTCTCTCCATTCAGCCACATAATGCAATTATTTAGTAGTTTAGGATTCTTTTAATTCTGTTTGAAGAACTTAAGAGGTTAAGGGCTTGAAATGATAAATACATTATTAATGTTGCCTCAATGAAACATCCAAGTCTATAATTTCTGAGGCAGAAAAAAAAAAAAAAAAAGACTAATAGGTTTTTACTTTTTTTTCCCCCTGGTAAATTAACCTACAGGACCTGTGAGAAATGTATAAATTAGACATTATTAGAGAAAGTAATAATGGACCAAAAGCCATCATCTGAAGGTCTGATTCATTAGCAAGAGTGATAATTTTGGGGTGTCTTCTTGTACTAAACCCTGTATAACTGGGAAGAAAGGGGTTAGTAGCACAGGAAGAGCAAAGGGTTCTCACCAGGAAGCATCCATTCTTACATATGGCCTGACACGATCCCACTAGTCCACGTGATAGTTATGGAACACAAAGTGTACAGAAATAAAGAACCTGGGTTTGAGAATACAGACCTAGGTTCAAATACCAGTCCGACCAACTATGAATTGTGTGGCTTCACAAATCCAGACAGGTTGGAAATAAAGGATGGAAAAGGAGATATGTGAAAGAACCCTACTCCTAAGAAAGATGAATTTCAGGCTGCATTAATACCAAAGTAAACTTTAAGACAAGTAGTATTACCAGAGATAAGATGTCTGAAACCCTATTTTTAAGTTCTTTGTTGTTGTTGTTATTTTTCAGTGTCATGACCTTAAAATTCTTCATTTGGGGCATCATATGTCTATAAAAAATCTGCATCACACTTTATTCCTTCTATAAACTACTCTGAGTGTGACTACTCAAAGTGCAGGAGAACTGTGGCTGAGAACAAGCCCTGTGTAGGATTTCCATTAGCTCCCTCCTGGTGAGTGGATGCCGAGGCCACACTGATGGGCTAAAGGAGTTTCTTATCACGAGACACTGCTTTGATACAATTGTGGGTCTTATGAATCACCTAACCAAATTCCTTTGTTTTATTTCATGAACATTCTTCAGGCATTGTCTGTGTAATAGATATTGAAATACATTCTATGTATACAGAGACGAATTTGGTCAGGATCACTGTCTTCAGAAAGCTTACAATCTGCACCATGAGATTACACTGAAACATAATATGTTTTACAACAAACTTATGGGCAAATTTTAGGGAGATTTTACTTAGGGCACTTCCAGAGTAAAACCTTCCCCAAATCAGTATGGAGAATGAAACCTCTTTTAAGGTGGCACTACCCGGTGTGAATCAAACTGTGTTTTGAGTTATATCTGTGTACTCTGCAACCTGGTTTGAGCCACTTTTATAGGATGATTCTCAGTTATGGTCACCAGCCAATTTCATACATGGCCTCATTGTTCTTTCATTGTGTCTTACATCCCCCCTCCCTCTCCATGCCCATCATAATCCCATGAATCCATCAAGGCTTAAGGCACTTGTAACTACCTGACTCTAACTTTATTTAATATGGTCTCTATTCTGCCTATATCCCCTCAACACGCACCATCTCCATGTTGATAGCTTCCACTGCAAGCGGTTACAACTCTTTGCCCAAAGATCATCTCCAGCCACCAAAGCACACCCAGCAAGCCAGAAGTGCTAGGGAGTTAAGTGCCCAAGGAAGCAGTCCTCCACCAATGGCTAACAGGAGCTGGTGGAAAATATCTCATCTTTCTTGCTCTTTAGGAACATAACACCAGAGGTTATTTTACATTGTATTTGAAAGTCCTCCAGAGAGAATGAGTCCTGGTTTCTTTCAGCAGGAAGCTGGGGGATCAGCCAGTCTTTATTATCTTCTTTCCCTTTCCTGAGGTATTTCTCCTCCCTTCTAAGAGTGTTTCCTGAGTCATCAACTAAGTTGATCACTTTCAGAAAGACAATTTAAGATTGGACTTGACTGTCAGGAAAATTAAGAGGACTAGCAGAAGGTGGTAACCACAAAATGAGGAAGCCAGAGATGCTCCTTCCAAATCTCACCCAAGGACCCAGAACAGGTATCCAGAGCCCCAAGTGTCTCTCCTTTGGGTAACAGAGATCTTCAACAAAATAACCCAAAAGTCAAGGTCTGGGGGCCAAGGACCTCCCATGCTCCAGTGGGATCTCAAAAGTCAGAATGTCTTTGATGAGCCTAGGTACTATAGTCATGACCAAGGTGCCCAGGACCTTGGTAATGTGGGAGCTCTTGTAGAGATAAGTCTGAAAGTCTGCAAGCCTGTGTCAAATATGTCATGTGCCATGGAATGTACCCAGATTTTCCCAACAGGGTTTGTTTCTGGAGTAACTAACCTAAGATAATCTACATCTAGAGGCAGAAGCATTTTTTTCTTCATTTGCAGTGTTTTTGGGTCGAACAAATTTAGATTACAGTCCAATCTCTATAGTCAGGTATCTTTCTACTGTGATTACCATACAACTCAAACTATTTTCAGCTAAAAAGGGGATTTATTTACTCACATAACCAGGAAGTCAAGAGGTTTCATATGGCATCAGATAGGGTTTGATGTAGCCACTCAGTGATATTTCTCAGTCATCTCTTGGTTCTGATATCCTCTTTGTCAGCTCCATTTCCAGCTGGACTCTATTTATAAAATAGTCAAGAAGGCACATGACCTAGCAATTCCTTCAGTGCCTAGAATCTGTAGAGGACTGTGTTTGCAAAGTTTTGAATTATATGGAGGAACCCTGAGTCTGGAATGCAGGTAGATGTTCTATATTTTAGGTCATGTCTGGATCACATCTCTACTCCTACAGCCTACAGTGATGTCAGCCCCACAGAAATCACATAGGGTAGGAATGAGGGAGGAGAGTGTTCCAAAGGGAAAAGAAGGAGCTCTGTTACCAGAAGAAGAGAGAATAAATGGTGGGCACAGCAAGTTGTATGAGTGACAAAATCATTTACTCTTACTGCATCATGCAAAGAGGAACACTTGAAGAAATGACCCAGGGCATTGGGCTAACTTTCTCGGTAGGGGTGATTCCTCTCAAATCTGACTTCAGTGCCGTGTCATTCTGACCATGTGGTCCCGTGTTTCACAAACTTCTCCAATTAGAGAAGCACAGAGAGCACAACATGACTAAAGGTCTAAGAGAGAGTGTGACATGACTAAAGGTCTAAGAGACAGACAAAAATGAGCACAGATTCTTAGTCCCTTGACTTAATAAAATGTAACACACAGTTGACTCTTGAATAATGCAGAGTTTAGGAGTGCTGAATCCCTGTGCAGTCAAAAATTGACATATAACTTTTGATTTCCCCCCAAAACTTATCTACCAATAGCCTAATGTTGACCAGAAGCCTTACTAATGACATAAAAAGTCCGTTAACACATATTTTGTATGTTGCATATAATATATGCTGTATTCTTACAATAAAGTAAGCTAGGAAAAATGTTATTAAGAAAATCACAAGGCAGAGAAAATAGATGTATAATACTGTACTGTACAGAAAAAACTCCACAGAGAGGTGGCCCAGTGCAGTTCGAACTCTTGTTGTTCAAGGCTAATGAAGGAGTAGCTATCATGGGCTGAATTGCCCCTCCTCACCAAATTCATATGTTGAAGCCCTAAGCCCCAGTGCCTCAGAATGTGACTGTATTTGGAGATAAGACCTTTAAAGAGACAATTAAGTTAAAATGAGGCTATTAGGCTGGGCCCTAAACCAATCTGACTGGTGTCCTTAGAAGAAGAAGAAATCTGGGTATAAAAAAGGATACTAGAGGCCTGTGCACAGAGAGAAAAGACTATATGAAGACACATTGAAAAGATGGTCATCTGAAAGCCACGGAGAGAGGCCACAGAAGAATCTAAACTTGCCAACACCTTGATCTTGGACTTCTGCCCCCTAGAAGTGTGAGAAAATAAATTTCTGTTGTTTAAATCCCCCAGTCCAGGGAGTTTTGTTATGGCAGCGTTAGCAAACTAATACAGTAGTACCAATTATTGAGCATTTACAGAATTGCAGTCATTGCCCTAAATGCTTTTATAGATAGGTTATTTAAGTTCGATGGCAGTCCTAAAAGGTGGGATTATGGGTATGAAAAGTACAGCATGGGGAATATGGTCAATAATACCCGTAATAATATTATATGGCGATAGATGGTAACTACACTCATCCTGATAAACACAGCTTAATGTATAAAATTGTCGAGATAACACTGTATGTTAACCATCCTTCAATTTAATTAATTAATTAGCTAATTAATTGATGTAAAAAGGCATGATTAGTTTACAGATTGTATAGATGGAGAAACTGACTTTTGAAAAGATTAAAGACTTATTTAAGACCACGCTGAGAGCACATAGTTCTAATCAGACTGTATAACTGTCTGTCTAAAACCTCCCCTCAAACATCTGAACATGACAAAAACCAAACTCAAGATCCATTCACCAGACCCAGTTTTGTCATGTGAAGTTTTCTCCATCAAACATTTATAAGCCGGACTCCAAATAACCATTTTTTTTTAAACAACACCCTACCTTATCCTTCAAATCGAATCCGTCATGAAGTCTTGTTTATTGGACTTCATCTTTTCACAGTGTGTGACACAATAGATGCCCAATAAGAAATTATTAACTTTGTGGAAGTAGAACTGATATGCTTAGCAATAGAAGAGATGGGCATCAGTGTACATTAGAAGGAAGATCAAAGATTATGCCAAGATTTTAATTCAGGGAACAAAAGGCAGTCGGCAGAAAGTTCACTTAGATCAGTTCTGAAGAACTCATCAACCTCACAGTCATTCTCCCTCTGTTCCTATCCAGGCCCCTCTATTGTTCTCCATGCCCTGAGAATCTGCTACGGTCCAGACCATTCTCTCTCACCTGGATTAGTTCAGCATCTCTCTGTATGCTTTCTGTGATGCAATTTCCACTACAGCCAGAATAATCAGTTGGACTAATTCTCTGTAAAACACTCCATGGGCTCCCTCACCAGGTAAATGCTTGCCATATGACCCAAGTGACTTTACTGACTCTGATTCTAACCTTAAGTAAGGCATAAATGGAAACAATGGGCAAAGAACTTAATTTGGCCAAGGCTGTAACCCCAATTGTGGCCCAGTCACAAAACCACAGATTATTCTTATTGTATCACACCAAGTCATTTCCCAGGAACCCTGGTATAATACAACAGTGATATTGAGAACAGAGTTCTCTTCATCTGTGCATGGAGGAAATAGACCTAGGTAGGACTCCCAGAAATCATGTTTTGCTTCTGCTATGAACAGAACTGTGAGTTTTAAGATAAGTCAGGCCTTCAAAACTTGGTTGCCTCATCTATAATGTTAGGGATTGTGTACTGATCTCTGTGTACTTTTCCTGCCCTACAAAGAAATTATAAAATCACTGGCGATGTTACTGAGAAAAGACAAGAAGATCTCAAGATAAACTACAGACAGAAGAGAACATGCAGTAAACAATTTGAGAAAAACACTAGTACTGAAAAAGGAATGTGTGGATGCACTGCCTCGGAAACCAGTGATTAAGAAACTTGGGTTTTTCCCCACCCTCTGAATTTTCTCTATATTTGCCCGAGGAATGACAAAAATAAGAACTGAATTTTCTCCAGAAGCAAACGGGATAGAAACCAGGCCTCAGACACCCACCAAGATTGAGTAAGGATCCACCCAAGAGGTTGTGGCCAGGAGGGTAGGAAGTTGGGGCCAGATCCTTCCCTTTCCATTAACATGTCTGCCCTTTGGGGGAAAAAAAAAACTCCAAAAGGATCACTTGCTAAAAAAAAAACAAAACCCTAGAATCAGATTCTATAAGCAACAAGCTATCTTGGGAAACAGCTGGAAGGAACTACATTCATTCTCAAATGAGAAAATCAAGGCACAGGAAGGTCAGATAACATATCCAAGTTCACAGAGCCAGGAGGAGATATCCAAACCCTGGTTATTCTGACTCTAAAATCTGTGTTTTTACTGTGATACATCTTCCCAATGATAGATGCTATAAGAATGTCTGGCTGACATCTCTGTCCTTCTTAGAGTGGGTATAGATCTCATTTATTGTTGTCATAGATTTTCTCCTCATACAAAGGCAACTCTTGTTCTTTAACTCTTTGGTATTGAGGAGCTATACAAGAAATTCCGGGATCTCTTGTCCTAGCATATGAGTGAGTTATTTTCGATGTTGACAACCAGTTCCCTATACTGTTCTGATTCTTTCGTCAGATATTGGAGCTCAAGTTAATCACCTCCCAACTGGGGATAGCCATTTTCTCATTTGATAGCAGATAATGGTCACATCAGTAGGTAAACATTTAGTTTGCAGGAGAAAAAAACACCGAGAAAATTTTAAAAAAGAAAATAATTTGAGTAACTGGATGAATAAACTTTCTCCATCCTGTCTCCTCTCTGGGTGTCAGTGTACCCATCTGGAACAAGGGGAAGTGTGATCAGATGATGTCTAAGGATCTTTGTGTCTCCAGCCATCTTGAATCCTGTTTATGACTGAGAACAGGAAAAGAAGGGCTCCACAGCATCTCAGTAGGGTAGCCAGGAACTCAGGTGGCAGTGGACCCTTGGCAGCTCTGAGAATAAGGGGCTGGACCTTTGAATTTCTAGAATATTCCCCTCTCCTTCTTAACCCAGGTTATGTGTTTTCCCTTTAGCCAAAGTGACATAGCCAAATATTTTGGACCTGAGGTAAAGAAGAAAGTCAGCCCTTGGCATTCTTGTCCAATAAGCTTAAAATGACAACGAAATTACCCATCATCACTTTGTAACTATAACCCATTAATGAATAAACCAACCTTCCAAGTCTAACCTAATTGGGCAGTGACACCATTATTTATCAAGTATTAGATATAAAATTTCACCTTGTTTTACTAAATAAAAAATTTTAAGCTTAATAAACATTAATATCTTAATCAAAATAGGTTGACAATCATTAATAGCTCAGTAATCATAACAATAGCTCTTACTCATTAAGAACTTTACTAGATATCGGACAGCTTGTTAACTGTTTTACATATATTTTGTCATTGAATCCTTTCCAACATTATAAATTAAGTTCTTTTATGATTCACATTTAATACATGAGGCAACTAAGGCTGAGAGAGGTTAAGTAATCAGCCCAGAGTAACATAGCTAGAATGTACTGGAGCCAAGATTCAAACTTGAACTGACCTGACACCAAAGACCACTCTCTAAACCATTCTGTCTTTCTAAACTACCTTAAAAGTTGCATGCCTTTAGGATTAAGAAGGTATTCTCCTCTTTGGTGTATGCCTATTCTTGTTGGAATGGAATTATCTTTTGAGTCTTTCTACTTGCTTTGGCCAAGCTGGGAAGCCATCACATTTCCTGATCTGTGATTTTACATATCTATCTCCTCCAACAGAAACTAAGCAAGAGAAATACCTGCCAAGTTAGTCTCTCAGAGGGTAGGGTCAAATCACACAGGGATGACAACTCCAGCAGCTAGTGAGACAGAAGCTCAGAGCTTCAAGAGGCTGAGGCACAGCTGAGAGGCCAGGAGGACCTCAAAGGTAGGAGGCATGAGCCTGGAACCTCCTCGGTCACAACGTGGATCCAAATCATATAATGGACATAGTACCATGTCGATCTACACAATTCAGAGGAGAGGAAGGAGGAAGGGTGGAGGATTTCCACTTATGACTCATTGGCTAGCACAGTGTTACATGGTTATCCCTAGCTCCAGAAGAGGCTGAGAAATGTCTCTATCGTAGACAAAGTCAACAGAAAGAAGGAAGCCAGAAGGAGTATTGAAGGAACCAACCTATAGTTCTGGCCACTTTCCTTGACAGTTATCCTGTTAAATCATCAAATAATGAATGATTTCATGCATGTTACATCCAACCAAAGGAAAAGTCAGGAGATGGGAAGCTAAGGAAATGTGGGAAGGTATCAGTTTATCAAGATGACTTTGGTGTATCTGAAAATGACGTAATTGTGTTGGTATATTCAAAACCTTAACACGAATTACAGGGTGATCCATCACTAGAGTCAGACACCTAACTCAATCACTGACAATAAGAAAGGGCATAAAACATTGTCCTGGTCTATTCTATGTTGCATTAAACGTACAAAATTCCCTTATCCCACAACAGACAAAATGTGGTGTGCACCAAGAGCAGCAAAGGGAACTAAAGGCAATTTATGTAGTGGGTTTCTTTTGTGGAAGTAAAACTGATCCAAAGGACCCATTTTATTCCATCCTCTGAGAAGTATCCTCTGATGTGGTGGAAGGTTAGTTCATCTACTTCTCAAGAGCCTCAGATAAACAGGTCTCAAAAATCATCACGCTAAACTACTAAGATACTTTCTAGAAGTTCAGGCTGACTTCTTATATGCCTGAAATAACACACAAGTGTATTTTGGCAATGTGAAAAGAAGATTCTACAGTTAAAGTAAATAAATAGTGATCAAGCCTGTAAATTTGGTTATAATGAATTATTTTCCTAGGTCTGGCCAGCTTTGAATGCTACCACAAAACTAAACTAAAGGAAGAATATTTTCACAGTCATAGTTGTCCCAAGTAAAATGCATTGTCTTGGGTGGCACTGGGTTCTCCATCCCTTGTCATAGACTTGCATTGTTAGAGTACTGTAGAAAGACAGTCCACATCACAAGAGGGACAGATTGTAAATCCTTTTTGTCTCTGAGGTCCTATAGTGTCCTGAAAATTTTTACCTCCATATTCTTAAAGTCCATTTAAATTTGGAAGCAATCAGAGGTGTGTGTTCATTCATTCATTGACTTGTTCACTCATTTATTCAACTAATAACATGTGCACATAATCTACCATGGGTCATGCCATGTGGTAGGGGCTGAGAAAACACAGAAAAAAATTAAGCAGTCTCCCTTTGTTAAAGAGGTCATAGGGATGCTTAACGGTGGTATGTACCAAGTGCTCTGATAGCTAAAACCCACACAGATAAACTCTGCCAGATGGAGAGTAAAGTTGCTAGTGGGAAAGATTTCCAAAAATTTAAGTTAAGAAAATGCATTTGTTATCTAATCTGAAATCTTCCAAGTATTTAATAAAGTTTATTGCTACTATGTTTCTACACAGAGTTTCTGTGTTTCTATATCACAGTCATTGGGGTTATCCAGACATTGGGTGTTTTCCAAATGTCTAAGCAGGCATCGGTCTTATTAAAAAAAACACAAGTTATCAGAACTAAAAATGTTCATCGCTAGGTCATCAAACATACCCCTCTCATGTATCATAGTGAGAAACTGAGGCCAGAGGAAGTCCAGTAACTTGTTCAAAGTCCCACTGTGATTTCTTGGGAGCCAATGCCGGAATCAGGTGCTTGTGTCTGTCATCCTTGTACCAAAACAGCTTGATTTATTTTATGATTTACTTGTTATTTTAGAAGATTATCATAAACATGTATGTACTAATCACTTCACCTGTGTCAGACTACTTTCAAAGTGCTTTAAGTGTTTGCCCTGTTGCATCTGCAAAATAAGGTGTTAGGGTCTTCATTTTACAAATAAGGAAACTAAGGACCAAATAAATTACAGCTGACCTTTGGATCAATACGGGTTTGAATTGCATAGGTCCACTTATATGCAGATGTTTTACAGTACAGTATTGTAAATATATTTTCTCTTCCTTATGCTTTTCTTAACAGTCTCTTTTCTCTAGTTTATTATAAGAATACAGTATGTAATACAGAGGCAAAGTATATGTTAATTGACTGTTTAGGTTATCGGCAAGATTTCTGTCCAACAGTAGACTATTAGTACATACGTTTTGGGGGAGTCAAAACCTATATGCACCTGATACCCACACTATTCAAGGTTGAACTATAATTACTTTGTAAAGACACAGCTGGGAAGTGGCAGAGAAAGGATATGAACCCAGGTCTGTCTGACTCTCAGATTTCATTATCAGGCATTATACTTTATGACCTTCTAGTATGCTCTGATGGAGTGCCTATTGATTTATCCTGGACATTCAGGATAGGAGGAATCAAATACAAGTCTTAGATCCCAGCTTAGAGCAGGCTAATGTTTGTTCATGGAGTCTTAGTGAGGGGAGAAAAAGGTTAGCTGATACTCAGTAGCATTCCCATCCTCTTCTCCCTGTGATGACAGCCAACTGAAACAACACTGAGAAATGGAGCAGTGATAAGTAATCTAGGGGCATGACCCACTGCACTGGAGACATTCACAGCCGTTGCCATAACAAAAGCAGGAGCTGTGATAAGGCGCTGGGAAAATCTGTTACAAAGAAGACTACACCCAAATCAGACTGTGGAAACAGACCATAATCAGCCTTGGAACTCACACCGTTTGGAAGAGCAGGCACAGATTCCAGGGTGCAAACTGTGTTACCCTTTCCAAATGGCTTCTGAATCCTGATGGAGACTTGGTCTTTGTAAAGCCAACCACTCAGGGTTAGGAGGGGTGAGGAGCCTTTTTGGATTTGGCTCCTGGCTGACTCTTCCACTTCAGCTCTTGTTCTTCCAATACATTCATTTTATTTTCAGCCATGAAGAACTGTATTTGTAGGTGTCAGAATACTCTGTGCCATTTCTTAGCTCTCTGCTACTGGATATGTTTCTTTCCACCACTGTCTTCCTCCTTCCTTTCTTTAAATTTGAGAATTTCTATTCATTCTCCAAGGTTGATTCAATATGGCCTTATCTAGAAAGTCCTCTATATTCCATGATCAGTATCACCCCCCTCATTTCAGATGAGAAGAATTTAGTTCCTCTCAAGGGCTGTCATAGTACTTTGGGAATATCTGTATCAGAACACTCCCATATTACATTAAAATTGTGGATTCGTGTTTTTGTCCTCCTCTGTAGACTGCTGCCTTTTGGAAAGCAGGGATGATGCTATATTTACAAGAAGTAGTAAAATAAACATTACATTCTCAATAAATACTGCATGAATGAATATATGAATGTAAAAATGAATAAACTGATGAGCTCAAATTAATTTCGTAAAAGAAATCAGGATTTCTTTTGGTTCTAGTAGACGGAACCAGAATTAATTCATCTTTTATGTCTTTTCTGTGGGCTGGATCCATGGTATCAGGCACACAAAAAATAGTTCTTGTATCATCATGATTCAGAGTGTAGATGTGTCCACAGAGATGATCCAACTCCACACTGTCCACATGGGAAACAGGTTTGGGAAGGTCAGATGACTCTTTAATTACCATTCATCTTTCAAGCAGGCATCGACCTAGTCCATGCCATCAATCAGGGTGGTGGTATTGCCACCTTTTTATGAAGCAAGTATATTAACTGAGTATTTATGATGGGCCAGGCTCTATGTTGGAGCTGGAGGTCCAGTGGGAAGCAAAACAAACAAGGTCCTTGTGCTCCAGTGTTTATAGTCTGGGTAGGAGGGGAGACAGATGAATAAACTGAGGTATATGGTGTATGAAGGAGGGTCACTGAACCTGGAGTTGGAGAGTCTAAGTTTTCTTGGAGGAAAATTCAGGCTATGGGGGATTCATAATTTGATTAGTGTGAGCCCTCCTGGATGTAGTAATGACTATTTCTTTCCACTCATGCGCTAGGACCTACTAACCGCCAGGCCTGTACAGAGTGCTTTATGTGCTTTACCTTTTTAAATCCCGCCCAGTTTCTCCTAAAGTTAAGTTTGATTGTCCCTATTTCACAGATGAGGAGGAGACTGAGGCCCCAAGCAGATACATGATAATAAAATCCCCCAGCTAGAAAGGGGTAGAGTTAGATGACGGACCCAGGTCTGCCTCTGTCTAACTCTTCACCTCCCAGTCTGCCATGGCTCACTTTGAAAATGTGCTCTAGGTGTTGAAGAATTGCCATTCCCAGATTTCACCAAAATGTCTGCCTTTCCCATAATTACTGAGCATTAATCACACGCAGAAATTGGTGCTGGGCTCCAGAAAGAGATATGAAGGAGACCAAGAAGGACTCCAATTGCTAAAGGGCCAAGAGTCCTGAGAGAGAAAGGGAGGAAGAGGAAAAGGAGAGGGAGAAGAATTAAAAGGCAGAAATGCCAAGAGAAATACCTTGAAGCACTGTGGGAAATATAAAAGGAAGTGATTCATTTTGCTTCGCGAGGTCAGAGAGGTGAATTCCATCATGACTGCTTATTTGTTAATGGTCAATTTCTAGAGATTTAACTTCAGAATAATAACCAAGTCCTCCTGGTGAACACAGAGTCAGGAAATACAAAACAGAGTCCAACTGCTGAGTTTTACTAAGAGTGACTGTTGGCAACCTCTTTCATGTTCAAGAGCTCTCCCCTAATCCTAAACAGCTAATCTATGCAAGAGCTAGATCACCTAGTAGCTGGGTGGGTTTCAAACTCAGCTCTACCCTAGAAACTTCTGAGGAGCTTTTAAAAATTAGCAATACTCAGGACACACTTCAGGCGAATTAATTTAGAATTGTTGGGATAAGAGTCACAAATTGGTAGCTTTAGAAAGAATATGCATTACCCTTACTATGATTTTAACCTACAGTCAGCTGGGGAACCCAATGCTGTGTGGAAAAAAACACCCAGATTCAGCAGCACTAAAGCCATAAACAGGCTTAAAAAAAAATCCTTAAGATAAATGAGGTAAGTAATGGCTATTGTTTGGCCAGCTCTCTTTCCACAGGGCCTTTGCACAATCTCTTCCTTCTGAATGGATCATCATTTGCCATTTCCACCCATCCTTCCACATTTATTTATTTAAATTGCAGTATAATTAGCATATAGTGTTATATTAGTTTCAGGTCTACACTATAATGATTCAATAATTCCATGCATTTCTCAATGCTCATCAAGATGAGTGCACTCTTAATTCCTTTTATCTATTTCACCTATTCCCCTACCCACCTCCCTCCGGCAAACACCATCCTTTCCCACTTTTTTTTAAAGATTTTATTAATACATTTAGAGAGAGTGAGAGAGCACGCATGTACATATGAGAGCTGGGTGGGGCCGACAGAGGCAGAGAGAGAGGGAGAGAGAGAGAACCTCAACCAGACTCCATGCTAAGCATGGAGCCCAATGTGGGGCTTGATCTCGTGATTCTGAGATCATGACCTGAGCTGAAATCAAGAGTCAGACACTTAACCAACTGAGCTACCCAGGTGCCCCTATCCCTCCCCATTTAATTAACTCTTTATTGAGCTACATTTGGTATCTCTTCCCCAATGGAGGCCACCAGCCAAGTTCCTTTTGTCATCTGTCCTCAAAGGACCTCGTTTCTTTACTTCACAGCCCTCATGTCATCTTCTAATTATACAAAAACCAAGAGGGTAAAGTATTGAATAAAGTCCATCTTGCCCACTAGACTGGAAACTTCCAGAAACAGACCATACAATTGGTGATTTCCTCTGTCCATAATCAGGACCTAACTCAGTAACTAGCACAGAGGAAGCACTCAATAGATATTTGTTGAATGAACAAACAGATGAATGAACAAGGAAAGGAAAGGATTACACTTTAGGCCATAAAAGAAAACCTGAATAAATCTAGGCATTTTTGTTTCTGTTGTTTTTTCTAGTCTCCAGGCTTTTTTTTTTTTTTCTCAGCATTTCAACATTAAATAGCTTCTCCCATATCCGCATTTCATCTTTCAAAGCCTCATACCTAAACCTCCTCCTGCATCATGCTTTCCCAAATCATCACACAGGAAGTGAATTCTCTCTTCTCTACCAACTTGGAATTCTAATTGGAATGTGCTACTGTATGTTGTCTTGGATACATATCACCACTCTCAATTAGTAACTCATGCCTGCCCTTCCCCACACAGTGCCCAGTGAAATGCCTACCACACAGTAGGTATTCTGTAATTATTTGCTTTAACGCTTGTCTGAATGAATGAGTATATATCATGGATAAGTGGGCTGCAGACTTCTGCATTCATTTTTCAAACTCAAGCAAAAGGACAATCACACAGATTTTTAAGCTCATATGTATTCCAAGGATTTAGTCTAGGAAAAAATTACTAATCAGCCTTCTTTTCTCTTTTCCTTTTCAGACCACACTCTAATTTTTTTTTTTTTTTTTTTTTTTTACTGGAACAGAGAATGGAAATAAGACAGTGATTCTGGATAAGTTTGGATAATTACATTTTTCACATTGCTTAGCGTTTAGGATTGACAACTACTGATTATCCAAGGCAGTGTGTATTTTTCAAAATAATTCACAATGAAAAGTATTAATTGGATATAATTGCAAAACCAATTAATATAGTCTCAGCACATTCTTGAGTTTATGGACCTCAGTTTCCCCGACCTTAAAATAAAAAGGGTGGAATAAATCAGTGTTTCTTAGTGTTTATTCCCCTATGACACACGTAACTCATTCAAAGTTCACTCACTCATAAGGTAAATATTTAATGAGTATCTACTAGGATAAGTGAAAAACATCTTCTAGTGGAGGAGACAGGCACTTGTCAATAATCATATAAATATCTTTAATATTGCTATATCTAAGAGATAAAAATATTTTAACAGAATAGTGGGTAGTATGGAGGTTTGACCTAGACAGAGAGGTCAGGAATTACTAACAAAATGGCAAAAATAAAACAAAAAACAAACAAACAAAACACACAAAAACCTCTTCCTGGAGTATGGACATGTATTAGGGTTCTCCAGAGAAACAGAACCAAATGATTGTAAGAGAAAAAGAGTCTTATTTTAAGAAAGTGGCTTATGAGATTGTGGTTTTGGGCACATCCAAAATCTGTAGGGAGGGCTGGGCAGGCTACAGACTCAGAGAAGAAATGATGAGTTCAAGGGTAGTCTGGAGTCAATTATCTCTTACTCAGGAGACCTCAGTCTTTTCTTAAAGCTTTCAATGGACTAGATGAAGCCCAGCTACATTAGGGAGGGCAATCTGCTTTACTTAGAAGTCTATTGATTTAAATGTTAATCTCATCTAAAATACCTTCGCAGTAATATCAACACTGGTATTGACCAAATATCTGAGAACCATGGCCTCACTAACTTGACACATAAAACTAACCAATACAGAGCACACAGGAAAGACAAGAAGAGGCCAGGGGAGCTATGGGGAATGCCTGGGGAGAGGATGGCAAGGGATAAGACTTCACGCAGACAGAGGCATGGCATACAGGGCCTCATGTGCCATATAATGCATTATCTGTTTTTTCCTACAAGTAGTGTGAAGTTTTTCAGGGGTTTATAGTGTTTTGTCATGATCAGACAATGCTTTCCAAAACCAGCTCTTTGGTGAAGCTGTGAGCACAATATTACAGTATGTGGGGAGACTGATCTATTAAGTAGAGCAAAGGAGAGGGGAGGACTAGATGGTGGTAGGGAAGATAGGGAGATGCACTATAAGGCTGGAAGCACCAGGTGATGGGTTGATGCGAAGGGTGACCAACCAACAGTCCCATTTTTAATACAGAAAGTCCTGTGTCCTGTGAGACCTTTTCGTCCCTGGAAACTGGGATGGTTGGTCACTATGAGGAAAATGTCAATGACGATATTTATGTTCCTGGGTATAGAAGGATCAATCTGAATACTCTCTAATTTGCTAAGTTAAGCATTCTATGTAGAACAGCATGTGTGATGTAACTTACTAGATAAAATGTCCTCCAGGTTCACTTCTAGCTCTCATACTCTGCATCCTCTAAGCATATAGGAATGTCTGCAAAGGTAGCATCTCTAAAACCAATAAACAAACTAACATTCTGAGACCTGGACCTTCAATGGACAAAACACTCCCATTTGATAGACAAATTACAGCCCACCTCATGATTTCATTAAACTCTACAATGACTGCCTCAGTCAAGCACCTAGCTAGTATCAGATGAGGACATTTAGAAGAGGACACTGAACCCATCTATTTCACGCACAGTTGCTGTTGTGGAAGGACCAGGTTGATAGAACTTTGTCTTCACCCAACACAGAACAACTCAATGAAGGGTTTTCTTCACCTTGTCTTATCCTACTTGTATTCTCTCTCTTCTTCTCCCTCTGCCCCTCCTTCTCCAACTACCTTCCTGCCTCTCTCTAGCTCTCTAGATTATAATATATTTATTTTACCTTAAATATTTTGAGTCACTTGGAGACAATTTGCCTCTTTACCCTTAAACATTTAATGTGGATTTCCTAAGAACAATGACATTCAACACTGATACAGCACTATTATCTAATCTGCAGTCCATCTTCAAATGTCAGCAATGGCCCCAATAATTTCATATACACGCCTTCTTCACCACCCCCACCCCCAATGCCTGCCACCTTTATGTATACATTAATTTATGCACTCATTTATCATTTATTTGTCAATTTCAAGAAAGTATTTTTTTCATTATAAAATCAATTATGATCACAGGAGAATGAGAAAAGAGATGGAAAAGAAGCATAACCTCAGTACTGGAGCTCAAGAAGAGCTTAATTCCATTCTTTTTTTATAAACATTTTAGTAAATCTTTACAAGTCACTATATTGCATGATACTGTACAAATATGACATATATTGTTTATTTAGGCTCATATCTTAATTTTATCTCTTAACACTGGAATATTAATATCTCCTGTGTTGTATCAAAGCCTTTAAATAGTGTTCTTAATAATTATATGATAGCTCAGCAAATGTGTATTGCACAATTCACTTAACCATGCTGTCCATTGAGGAGCATGCTCACTTTGATGTTTTTATACAAATAAGACAGCATATTTATGCATAAACTGTTCTGTATTTCTGGTGATTTCCATATGTTACATTCCCAGAAATGGAATTTCTGGGTCAAAAGGCAATTTAATGCTCCTGATATATGCTGAAAAACTGCCTTCCAAAAAGGCTGTAGCTATTTCCATGCCTGCCAAAATGCAAGGCAGTGCCTACGGAACATGTGAAAACCTACACTGGAGGACATTACAGTTAAAAGGGATGATATGAGTGACTACTTACGTGTCTTGCCCCAAATAGAGCACCAGAATTTGCATTTTCGAGCCAGGTGAGTTCTCAGCAATATAAGCATTATTTTAGAATAATTCCTAAAGGAAGAATTTTATAGCAGCAATGGGATTCATGGGCAAATTTCATGGAGTCTTTGACTTCTGTGATTCCTGTATAACCTTTGGTTTTGGTTTTGTGCTTATATATTTGCTGATTTCCTAGGAAAATGCTCAGAGTTTCATCAGATTCTTGGGAATATCTGTGGTTAAGCCATTGTTGTTTTGCTGCTTATGATTCAACATTCTTCTAGTAAAAGAGTACTTATAATCTGCCTTGGGAGGTGACCATTCCTCACACTTAGCCCTTCAGTTTGAACGGAGCTGACTTCTTCTTCTGAGAGAACCCTGATTGGCATAAGGCTATTGGTGTTTTAAATATTTCTAGAAACAGTAATTGGATCAGACTGGCCATATGACCCAATTCAGGGTAATGATATTCATGCACAGAATCCCTGCTCAACTGTTGAGAGAGATAAGCTTGTTTCCCTAGATGGAAGTCCTGGACTTTATAAGCTCATCTGACCCTTCTATGGCATTTAGAAAAGAAACTTACACATCTTAAAAAAGGGCTTACAAGTTAAGTGGGAGATGCTAGGCTCTTATGACATCATATTTGTCCCCTGGATCAGCCCTGCCTGAATGTAAATCTACCCTGAGCCCTTCAGTTCATTAAGCCAATGATTTTATATTTCACTAAGTAGGTTGGGTTCTGTCACTCACCCTAACTAATCTAAGATGCATGAAAGAAATAAAGTTAAGACATATTGAATTTCAACTTTCTCATTTTATATCTAGGGACATGGTGGCACAGAGAGGGTCACTGGCTTGGCCAAAGTCAACCTAAAGACAGAACTGGGATGCAGTCTCCTCCTTTCTAGTATAATGCTCTTATCAAATGTCTGATTCCTCCTGCATTTTAAGAAAAGATCAATAGTTGTACAGGAAATATTTTCTAATTATTTCTGTGTCTTCACAAAGCAGAGTGGTCTACACTGAAGACTCTATACATCCAGAAAATGTACTACACACATTACAATTATTGGAAACACAGTGTTTTGAATTTTTTCAGGATCTGTTTTTTACAATCAGAAAGTTTTCTTTAAGAAAAAATAGAAATTCTTCTAACCTCTCAGAACCCAATTCAAATCATCCCCCTTTATGGGCTCACCTTGAGCTGGAGAAAGATATTTAAAGGGAAACCCAATAGTTTCCTTATGTCTTTGGCAAGATCCAGGCATTGCGAGGTAGTTGGTTATTAACGGAGTCAGTACTTGGGGTACCCCAGGCTTGTCTCGACATCAGTCAAAGGGGTTCTTCTGGAACAGATCCTATCACATGATTCAAGCCCAGGAGCTTTCCGGTTTCTGGTGCCATGACTTACTGCTGACTGTGGGAACTTTACTTTTCAGGATAAGCTGGAAAACTTAACTACTTACATAACTTAGAAGGACTTACTGGACGATGCTCCAAGGACAGAGAACTTGAATGCACATGTAAACAAGGGGTAGCTTACATTCTTACAAACTGATAAAACTTTCACATTGGAAGAGCTATGTCTTCCTCATTGGGAAGAACAAGTCTCCTCATTGTTCAGGGGTGTGAGCCAGGTTCCAAAAAAAGAAGGTGAGTTCCTCAAGGTCACAAAGGGAATCTGTGGTAGACCTAGGGTGATTTTGTCTTTTTGTCTTGAAGTCTTTCCAGGGAACTGGCTATTATTTCTTACTTACTCCTCTGTTAATTTGGCAAAGAGAGAATCTCTACTGGCTTCTGAAAGTGCAGCTGCACTGTCACTGTCTTGGGTTATTGGGCTAAGAGTGTTATCCTCTCTACTATAACCCTTTTAAAGAAGTCTTAGTCATTAAAGGTGTGTGTAACTAAGGTTTCACCCTTTATTCCTATGCCTGTGTGAGTACTGTGTGGCCCCAACAAGCTACCAATCCTTTGGGGCAAAATTCTGCGAGCCCACACAACTAGTCTGTTGTGATTCATCAGCCTGGAATATAGTAGGGCCTCCCAGTCAGTGCCACACACACTAAAGAGGCACTTTGGGGATATTCTCTACTGCTGTTCCTGGCTAAATGTCTCTATTCTGTCTTGCTGCTGCCTTAAATGCCAGGATTGTAAATATTAGCATTATATCCCAAATGCTGTACGTTTTGTGTCCTTCATTTGCCTAGTTATGGTTGAGAGTGGTTAAAAATACATACACAGAAAGGGAGAAGTCACAGGTGATCATTTGATGTGCAAATTTTATTTATTTAACATTAAAGGAGCTTTGCCTAGTGATGCTCTTCTAGGGAACTAATGCCTAAATCACTGGGGTTCTAGTAGCCCTGAGTTCCAGGACAAGTGATAAACTGGTGTCTAGGCCTCTTCTTTCCTCTGAGCCCCCTCCATCCCCATCTGACTAGGGTGGTTGCAATCATGATGGATTTCACAACCTTAAACACCTTTTTCTAAACACTTTTTCTAAAAGTATTGATAAAAGACAAAAACACAGGATGTGAGAAAAAAACACAAAATGGAGTAATTTTTTAAAGCCTTTGTTGGTCTATAAAAGGCTTGAGTCCATTTCTAGGCTTGTGTTGAGTGACTGCTTCAACGGGTAAGAAGAGGACCCTCTGTTTCTGTCTACAATGAAAATTCTTTTCTTTTCTTTTCCTTTCTTTCTTTTCTTTTTTTTTTTAAGGGGGGGACAGTGACTTGGGGGTGGGGGCAGAGGGACAGAGAGAGAATCTTAAGTAGCCTCCACACTCAGCATGGAGCCCAACGTGGGGCTTGATCTCACAACCCTGAAATCATGACCTGACACAAAATCAAGAGTCGGATGTTTAACCGATTGAGCCACCCAGGCATCCCTCAGTGAAGGTTCTTGATAGGCTTTTGTTAAGGTTAAAATAATTGATTTTTAGAGTTAGAAAGAACATTAATCTCCACTACCCTAAACCAAAACATAACCTTAGAAGCATCCATTTTTCAATTTAATTCAGAGTAGCTAGGCAAGATGTGTCCGGAGAGGCTGGGGAATGGGAGTGGTCAGCAATAGGTGAAGATCAGTTCACTCCCGAGTGGTTCAAAGTAGAGACGAGGCCTTAGCAAACAGGATCAAATCTCAGCTGAGGAAAAGTAAGAGATGGTAAAGATCTCAGTCAAGGGATATGGGCTTCATGGTCTAGTCACTGCCCCCTTAACCTTGGGGATATGGCTCCAGATCTCTAGTCCCCTCAACAAAAATCAGCTTTTTCCCAAACCCCAATGGTTGGGCTCATTTCTCATGTCTTTTCAGATACAGCCATATTGGGGGAATTGAATGAGACCTATACTGGCAGAGGAAGTCTTTTCCCTACAATTAAGGGAGACAGAGAGGATGCGGATTTCAGGTTCAATTGGGAAGACAGAGACAAATAGCTCAAAGATCCAGCTTTTACATGAACATCAGACCAACGAGGCTAAAGTGTAGATTTCAAAAGTTCACAGTTAGGATGTCAAAGGTGAAGAAAGTAGGCATACCCATTTCATACCAGGAGGAAGCAATCTTTAGAGCATTCTTGTGCACTGATGATGTTTCTGTCATAGTCAATGTAGTAGATGTGGATAGGTCACTGAGTTCCCAGGGCCTAAGGTGGGACAGACACTGATGGGACCATCTGGGATAGTCAAGACCTGGAACCTAGATAACCCCATGAGAGATGTGCTCAATCAGAACCAGAGAATAAAATCTGCCACTGACCTGGGAATAATTTAAGAGGGCAGGGAGAGATGGCACATATAAGAACATGGTGTTGGGGCACCTGGGTGGCTCAGTGGGTTAAAGTCTCTGCCTTTGGCTCAGTTCATGATCTCAGGGTCCTGGGATCGAGCCCCACATTGGGCTCTCTGCTCAGCAGGGAGCTTGCTTCCCCCTCTCTCTGCCTGCCTCTCTGCCTACTTGTGATCTCTCTCTGTCAAATAAAAAAAAAAGAAAAACAAAAAAGAAAAAAAAAAAAAAACATGGTGTTGGTGAGCTCCAACTATTGGAAGGGAAGTTTGTTCTGTTCCCCCAAATGAGTCAACTGCTCATTTTGAGCCAACTGCTCAGCTGGCCAGTGTATGATTCTCTCCAATTCCAGAGGAAATTCCTCGTCTTCCACTTTTTCTCAGTATGTCTTGTGCCCTTCTTTCTAAGTCAGCACTTCCAGCTCTTAAGGGTTTGATTGCCCTGTGATTAAGGAGGTTTGTTAGGGTCTAACATACTGAGAAGGGGGTGTGGAGAAGGAAATAAATATTTAATGAGAACTTTGCTTCTGAGCTTTCCTTTTAGAGGGGAAAATGGAAATCAAAATCTTCACTGGAACCCCTGTTGTTGGAGGACAAAGAAATGTTCTTGCACTGCTGTGAAAACGAGCTGCTGGCACCTCAGCAAGAAGCAGTTCTGAGAGGGGAAGTCTTAATGAATCATGGAGCAAGGAGCCCATTTTCTGGAAGGAATTATCCCCAGTGCTTTCCCTAATAACAAACCCAGGCCTTAGCCTGACGGATGTGAGGTGATGTCTTTGGAGTAGAAGCTCCTAGGTTATGAGGTTAGATTTATGCAGCATTCTCTACCAATGCTTCACACCCCATCAAGATGAATCATGCAGCTTGCTGGCCCACACAGAGGGGCTTTTGGGGGGGGCTTCAAACAGTGATAAACTAGAGGACAAAACTTTCCTAGAGGAAGCCTCAGAATTGGTGAGGAGCTGGATTTGTTACTATGGATAAGTCCATGAACCTCTCTGTTCTTTGGATTTCCAAGCCTATAAAATAGAGATAATACTAGTACCTGACTCATAAGGACTATCTTTGAGAATTTAATGAGATAATATAAAAAAAAAATAAAACCTAGAATGATTGACATATAATAAACACTCTGTAATATTTACCTATTTTTACCGTTGTCACTGCTGTGGTGCTGGAAGTTGGGGTTTGGAACTGAAGTGTTGGATAATAGCTGCCATGTGAAGAGGCAGGAATGTGGTTGATTGCAGGAACATTCCAAGTCTTTTTAATAGTGAGAGTTGACATGTATTGATTCCTTACCATGCTCAAAGTATCTGTTATGCATTATCTCATTGAACGCTCACAGTAACCAAAGATAAAGATATCACTACCACCACCATCATTATCACCACCATCCTCATTCTGAGAGGTAAGCAAACTCAGGTCTGACCGATTACAGAGCCTGCATCCGTTCTTTCTCTCATAATCATCTCTGCTGCCTACTTCAAGTCTTCCATTTATTCTAATGTTGAGACAACCAGAAGTTATTATTATAGCCACTTATGCTTGCCTTCCTTCCACCATGTCCTTTTTGGGTCCACTGCCATCACCAGTAGTATTTACCTGAGCTCTCCATTATGCTCTTACCCTGAGATAACCCTGATCAGGTCCCTTATCATTGTCACACCAAAAGGTGTCTTACTGCCAAGAGCCCTAGCTCTCCTAGGTCTTTGGAGAACTCTGGACATCAAATCCTTTCTTATCTTCTCCTTGCTCCTACGACCTGTCCCAGATCTTAGCCTCCTCACTATGACTATAGGTATCTTGGCATTGTATATCAAAGCCAAATTTCTGCCTGGGATCTTATTCTCAATTGTATTAAATTAGGTCACTATTACTTGTCTTGCTACTTGTCCCTATGTACACTGCACTTGAGATCTCTGGATGGGGAATGGCCTGATAGAGTCCAAGATCACCCAGCATCATGGGCCACCATGAACCCATGAACAGGGCCTATTGTTGCCCCTCACTCTACAGCTTCAGACTTCAATGTCAGTCAAACACCACATCAAACAATAGGCCAGCTCACTTGCTTCCTCTCTGCTTTATTCAGATTTAGATGAGGAAGAAGTAATACTTACTGAGTGACAGAGAATTCACTCTTGTCTGAGGCCTGATTTTCCTCTATCTAGTCTTTGTCTGGCTTCCTTTGTTCCTTTGTTTCAAGATGTCTCCCTGCATTCCATGTCCACATCTTCCTTAGCCAGCCTAATTTTCTAAGGTTTCATCACAGAGGATGGCCCCCCACTGAATCATTTTCATGTCGGCAGGAATAACCTACTACCTGAGGAGATGCATCCATATTTGACCCTGGATCAATCCCTCCATGCTGTATCTTTGCTGGCTCCTACCACTTCACTCCTCAAATTCTGGGTCCTCATTAGCTCTCCTTCCTCGCTTAAAAGTTGATTTGATAGGGAAAGGTGAAGTGCATTAATGTAAGTTCAGTATCTTCAAGAATTTGGTCTCTTCCTCCTTCCTATAGACATTTCTGTGCTCACGTTGTTCATAGAATAACATGCTCTGGACTGTGAAATTCTTGAGGGCAGAAACATTGATGGATTCATCACTGCATCTCCTGTAGGGCAGTGCTCATGACCTACTGGAATCGTGGTTCCTCATTTTACCGTGGGTTCACCAATCTCTTTGAAAAGGAGCTTATGGCTACCTCCATAAGCTCACCTGATGACCTATTCCTAAGGTAGCCTGAGAAGATTAAAAAACTCTTGGCTGTTTGGACATTGTCTGACTTTTCACAGGTGGTCTTCAACATTAAAGGCTCTAAAGAAGGTTCCTTTAATGAAGATGTCCCTCTCCCCATGAGAACAATGCACTCACTCACTGTAAATAAATTAATTAATGAACAAATGAATGCCTGTATGCAGAGTGTCTGCTAAAATGGTCTGCTCAGCTTCAGGGGGACCCATGAGTGTCATCCTTTGGGGAGGAATAACAGATTGAGGGTCTTACAAGTGAACAGATGGGAAATTGGGGGGAACAGATGCAAGGCCAGGAAGGTCAGAATTAAGAGGCTCAAGGTCTCTTGACTGCTGGTGGCATTTAGGGTGGCTGCAATCATACTCCCTTACCAGAAATTCTGCAAGGCCACAGGACACATATCTGAGTCTCCCCCTGCCCCTTTTCCCTCCAACACTTGTTCCCAGTTCTCTGAAGGGACAGCTGGATGCAGTCCAGGTGAACCAGGAGCCTATATTGTATTCACCTTTCATTCCACTACAACAGCTGGCTGATTGCTCTGGGTAGCAGGAGTTTATGGTGACCCTGTTAATTGATGCACAAAACAACCCATCAAAAGGTAAAGTGATCACACCGCTTCCTGAGGCAGCAGGAAACCTTAGTCTTTGCAGCCTGCCTTCTGTTGCTTGTTCTATACCTGAGGTAATAATGCCTCCCCAGTAAACACCAGCAGGGAAACAGTTAAGCATTGTGTGGTGTGTTTCACTCCAGGAGGGCAGTTCAGTGTGTGATTGAACATTCCATCATCATTTGCCATCTTCAAATTGCCCATAAGAAACCCCAACATCTAGATGTGGTGTTAGAACAAAGAGGGCTGGTTACTTTGCATCGTAGGTAGTGGGCAGGAAAATTTGAGTGAAGGCATTAGGATAAATGGGATGATTGGAGAGATGATAGAGAGAGAGATTTTTCATAGGCAGCTTTTGTTGGTCATCTTTCTTTTTAATGCACGAAGGCCATATTTTGTAGGGGGAAGAGCAAAGAGTCAAGAAATGTGGTTTTGAATCCCAATTTCCTTTGATGAATACAGCATTCGCCCTGGCATCTTTCTGCATGTATACGAAAATGTGCAATACACATAGATATTCGAGAAATAATTTTTTTCCTACCTGAGGAGCTGGAGTCAAATCTTCCTTTTAAGGGAAAGGTAATATTTCCAATGATTTCCAACTTTTTCTCTTTTTTTTTTTTTTTTAATTTATGCTATGTGCATGACCAAATGCTATGACTTTTATGGCCATTAGTTCATTTAATCCTGGCAAATAATGCCCAAAATAAGTATCATAATGCCCATTTTAAAAATAAGGAAACCGAGGAGGCTCAGAAACTGAAATTGCTTACATTGGTCATGGTGCTAGTATAATTTGAAGCTAGTCTTCTAGACCAGGATTATTTAACTCAAGGGTTGGGTAAGACAGAATAGGAGAGTACTCAAGGTCATTGGTTACTTGACCAGGTTGAATTGCTGCTACCGCATACCAACTTACTAATGTCAGATTTACTTTACGTCTCCAAGGCTTAGCTCTCTTACCTAGAAAATCCAGATAATGAAAGCACCTTTCCCACAGAATTTTCTGATTACTAAATGAAGTAATATATGTCATGCACTAAGTAAAAGGCCTGACACAGAGTAAATACATACTAACTGGTAGTTACTGTTGTTTCCATTATACTATCAGGATACCTATAGTCTGTTAGGGAAAGAATCCTCTTCTCCATGAATCTTGTATTGGAGACTCTAAGTTTCAGTGACTCATAGTTAGAAGACTACATACACTTTCCCTGAGAGATACGATAAGGCCAACGTAGTAGGAAAGGAGAATCAAGGATGGTGTCTAAGGAAACTTAGGTGGAAAATGGGAAAGACTCATGGTCTTCTGCACTGGGCAATGAATGCGAGAGAGAAAAGTCAAGGACTTTTCCCAAGCTGTTGGGTGAGTCAAGCTGTTGGCTGGTTTGGCCTTAACCAACATGGCTAAAACAGCTGGAGGAGGGAACAAAGGAGGCATGTCTGTGGAGACCTCTTATCTAGAAGGGTATATATCTAAGAACCATTCTTTTGTGGAAATATTAACAAAAACTCTATCCTTAACTAAATTTATGTTTTATTATAAATAGAGAACAATTAGTATCTGGAACCCAGCTATGGCAGAAGTTGCTCTGAGAGACTCAGAAGAAAATACCCATAGTTCAAGGAGTCTACTACATCCTACACTCTGTTCCTGGAGCCATAGACTCAGTGTTCGTATTTAATACCGAACCAAAAGTTCTTAGGTACCAGTTTGCAAAAGCTCTCATATCATTAAATCAGATTCACTTTTGCCCTGCGAACTGAAGGCAGACCAAGGTCGAGGTGTAAATCGGGCTTCATCAGAGCAGTCTTCTAACGAAAGCAACAATTGCGTCCCTGCCTCCTCTGTGTAATCGTTAACATGAATCAAAGCCCTTTCTTCCGTTGGAAACTTAAAAATGATGCTGAAGTCTGAGCAGGCTGAAGGAATGGATGAAGAAGCATGGAACCATTTTTTCAAATCAAGAATTTCTCAAGTGAGAGTCTTCCTAAGAGCCTCGGTCTTGGCTATTCCACAAAGGCACTTGATTTGCATCTTTAGGGCAAATGTTGGACTTGAAGGATGGCTGGCCAACAGGCCAGGAGAATTGACTGTGTGCCAAGCATAGCAGGTGCTGGGTTCAAAGATTCAGTGATTCAACACCTATTTATTGATCCTTTTCAAGATGCCAGGCATTGATACCTGTAGTAGGATACAGGCTTTTGCTTTCATGGAACTTCTATTCCTTGGGGGAAAACACACTACTAATTAAAATGTAGCCCTTGCCAGGGCGCCTGGGTGGCTCAGTCAGTTAAGCAGTTGACTCTTGGTTTTGGCTCAGGTCACGATCTCATGGGTCATGGGATCGAGCCCTGTGTCAGGCTCTGGGCTCAGTGGGGCGTCCGCTTGGAGAGTCTCTCTCTCTCTCTCTCCCTCATCCCACTCACTCTCTTTCTCTCTCTCTCTCTCTCAAATAAATAAATCTAAAAAATAAAATAAAATAAAACGTAACCCTTGCCTTCCTTGAGCTCAAAGCTTGAGAGATGCTGAGCTTTCTAGCAAGAGCAAGGAGAGACAGCAACCATGTTGACCGAGGGCACAGGTTTGGAATTAAACAGACATGGTTTGAGCTCTGGATCTACCAGTTATTTGCTTCCTGGTCTTGGAAAACTTACCTTAATTCTCTGAGTCTCAGAGCTCTCACAAAAGGCTACTGGGAAAGGCATGGGAGCTATCTTGGGAACAAGGTGATGCATGGTACCTGCTTCACATTATGTACCGCATAAATTACAATGTCATTATTATTAACAACATGGCCTCCAGCAAGTTATTTAACCTCTCTGAACCTCAATCTCCTTATCTGTGAAGTGGGGATAATAACCCCTCCTGCAGGGTCGTGAGAAAGATTAAATTTGATACTTTCTGTAAGGCACCTAGCCATGACTGGAGTTCAATAAATAGCAAAGATAATTGTAAGTATTAAACAAAACACAAAATGCCATAAGCTAAACGCTCCACAGTCAGCGTTATTTGCCCCTCTACAGGCTGTGGAAAGTTTAGAAGGGGATTTTTAAAAGTCTGCAGACTGGAAAGTTCTTTAGAAAAGCATCTCCCTGGGTGTCGCTAAAGGTATATTTTGATGAGGACATAAACAATTCACAGACCAAGAAATTGTATTTCCCTTGCGGTAAGTGTCATCCAAAAAATCTAATGGGAAAAGGATTGCAGCAGACATTCGGAACACGTCCGCTCAGAGAGTAGCAAGTTGTAATAAAAATCACCATCTGAGGTTGGAGCTGTTTGGGGTTTTCTCTGAGAGGACAGAAAGGGCCATTTTTTGACATATATACCTGTTTCTCAGAAAAGCAGTATTAAGTAACTCCCACTTCCATTTCCAAGAAAGCAAAGGAGACCCTTTTAGCAGCTATCATTTATGAGTTGGAGATTTTTCACTAAATGAATCCTGTTACTGCAAACCCACATCGGGTCACTCCTAGCAGGAGCAGAAGCCAGAAGAGACTCGGGGTCTCAGCGGCTGCCCCTCCCAGAGGGCTTGCTGTCATCACTGGCTTCCCCAGCTACATGGGGTGGTCTGGGGCCCCTCTCTGCAGGTGGGCCTGCACGCATGTCTCTCTCCCCCTGCCCTGCCAATTCCCTTTGTCTCCAACTTTTCTGTTTGTCGTCTTTCTCACTGGTCCACTTCCCTTCTCTTCTTTCCCTGGGCCTCTGGGTGTATGGGCTTCTTTGCTTCCATCCCAGTCTCTGTCTCTGACGCAGGCTCTGTATCTCCCACTGTCATTGTGTTTCTCTGTTAGGAACTCTGTTTCTCTTTCTCTCCAGGGTGTTGTCTGTTCTTCCTTTTTTCTCCTGTTTTCTTTCTCCCAGATCGGTCTCTGCCAACGTCTTTTCCCCTACATTTTTCTCTCTGCTTTTCAACCTTTCCCTTTTTCTTTTTGGCTCTACTTGTTGGTTTTTGTTTTGTTGCCCATCAACCTGTCCTTTCTCTCTTCATCTCCACCTCTGTCTGCATGGCTTTTAATGTGTAACTCATTCTTTCTACTTTCCTCTTTCTGTGTTTCTATTTCTGTTTCAAACTCTTTTCTTTTTCATTCTCTGCCCCCCTCGGCCCTCACTCACTATATATTTTTCTTTTTTTCTCTCTTCCCCTGCCTCTCTCTCTGGTTCCTTATGTTTCTCACGGTTTTACTATGTCTCATTTTCTCTCCCCTCTCAGAAAACACACACATACACACACCACCACCACCACCACTCTCCCCCTTCCCACGTCCTGACCTGCTAGACCCCTCCACAGAGAGCGGGCTATAAATTTAAAGGGGCTCCATAACACCACTGGGTGCTGTTTGGTTTACGGTGCCTTCATGAAATCACAGACACATATTTCATTCCTGCAGCAACTTCTTTCTGGTTGAGTCAGCATCGCACTCGGCACCCAGGCTTCTACAATGTAGCTGCCTCTCACCCATATTTCTAAGACCCCTATGCCCAGCACCCCTGAGGGCCTCCTTCCTCTGCACTGGAAAGCCTTCCTCTCCCACATCCCACCGCTCAGTCCCTAAACCAGACCCAGCTCAGAGGGCTTCAGGACAGCCTTGACTTAGTCAAGCCAAACTGAGGTTGAAAGAGTCAAAGTAATAAATAAAAAGAAACCTTATTTTTTTTTAAAGGGTGGGGGGGTATCTGCTCCAAGAAAGTAAGCTGCCTCACAGAGGGTCAGTCCCTGGGAGCAGCAGTTGGAAAAATGCAGCCAGCATGGAGTCCCAGTCTTCCCACCCACTTTGTGACTCTGCCTTTGTCAATCTATGTAACATTTTCACTGGCACCTGGCTCTGATGGCAAGAAGGTAGGATGTGACTTTAGAAGAAGTGGGTTGGAACCCTTTCTCCATCCCCAATATGAGCTATTAAGCCTGAACAATTTTCTTAGTTGATTTTGAGTCTCAGTTTGATCGGTTGCAAAATAAATTCCAGATTCAAACCTCTATTTATTGAACAGACCCCACATATCAGGAGGGGCGCTCAGGACTGTTGTACATTTTCCCTTGTAAGGCCCTTCTCCCCACTGACCTGTGGTCAACAAGGATGACTGAACGATTTCTCTGGCAGGCTCTATTTCTTCCGTCGAACCTCAGCGTTAATGTTGCCCTTTTTGTTGGGAGACCGTCACGAAATAGACCCCTCCCTTTTACACTCCATCAGAGCAATGCGTTTATTCTCTCTTTAGGGCTTTGGTAGGTTATAGTTACATATTTATGCATTTGTTTACTTATTTTTGGCTCACTGGCCCTCATGAGACTATAAGCTTCATGTGGGAAGGAACCATTCTCCACCACACGGCCAGTGCTTCCCTCAGTGATATGGAAACTGAGGCCAGAGGAAATGAATGAATTCACCGGGGACACTCAACCTGAAAGGGCTGGCACTGGAATGGGACACGGGCAGTCATGTGCAAGCTCCCTCCTCACCTTCTTGACTGATAACATTTGCCACCCAGAATCCATACAAGGAACAAATGAGATGTTATATATGCCAAGGCCTTTGCAAACTGTGACACCTTGGGAAAATGTTATTTTCTATAAACTGGGAAGGGTAAGTCAGACCACCTTTCAACATCTACAGTTCCTTAAAGTATGCAGGGGTTTATTTGAATCTTAAGCAAAAGTGAGCAGAGAGAACCAGTTTTTGTCACTATGGAGGTCAAGAAGGGCCAATTAAATATGTTTAGCCCTAGAAACTAATGAGTGGCAAGACCCTGCAGGGGCGCTACAGATGCTCAAAGAGCTCTGTCCCCTCGGGTGTGCTCACAGTGCTTTGAATTCTCTGAAATTGAGAGATTTCCTGTGGCCTAGACAAGCTTGTTCCATGCCAGGCCCCAGAGCCAGGTGACAGTGGATTTCTGCTTCCCTATTTCCATTATGCGATACTAGAGGGTATCAGGGAAAATTCCTTTGGCTTCCATAGTCAACAGGGTTGTAATTATTATTTGATTACTGCAATTCAAGACCCACACCAAGTACTTTCTTTTTTTCCCCAGATATTAACCAATTCTCTTTGACACCTGATAAGTCATGGGCACCCGTTTTTCTTAACTTTTTGAGATGTCTCAAGAGATTTGGGGCTCGGATTCTTTGGTTAGGGGTAATATCTGGTAAATGGGGGGGTGACTTCAGGACTTTCTTCGTTCAGACTTTGTTAGAAAGAAAGGTAACAACTATTCCTCATGCATAGTATATTAGGTATATAAAGCATAATATTTTATATTAGATATATGAGGTATAATTAGAATTATAAATGTTGATATTTACTGCTTGAAATAATTTGCTTGGGGTATTGTGTAAGGATCCCAACAGCCCTCATGACAGATGTATTATTGTTAATCCCATTTTAGAAATGAGGACTCTGAGGATCAAGGAGATACAGTAACTCACCCAAGGCTACAATGCTAACAGAAATCAAAGATGGTTGACTTTGGCTGACTCTAGATGTTGAAGGTGACATTGCTATCTGCCACACTATTTCTATCTCTATTAGATTCTGAGCTTTTCAGACTATGAACTTCCCAGTTAATTTTTTTTTTATCTTAACAGTAATCCTTTTTTTTTTTTTTTGGTTTTCCATTGCCACTCTAGGCCACCACCACCACTTCTCAACTGGCACACTATAACATCCCTAACTTGTTCCCCTTCTCCTCCAATCCAGCCCCCTCTGTTTTCTCAAAGGTTTGCTCTAGCTTCAAACTATTTTAATTCAAAATGATGCTTCCCAATCCATGCCTGTGAACATTAAGGACTGCTCTCTTTAATGCATGTGTGGTTTTTCTCTAAGGGATTAGGGCCAGTCACAATATCCCTGGTCCTCAGCTCTGCTTCAGCAGATCTCCTCTCTCCTCTGCTACTCTCTCTGGGCCTTGCTCATCTCCTCTCCCTGAGAACTCTCCCTTCCAGGAGCCTAGGACCAGGATTTCCTCTTCCCAGGTAAAACCACTGATTCTCAGACTATATGGGGTCTGAAATGGGTTGGGAAATATCATAAGGATGGTCTCCATAGCTAAAAGCCTCATCAATAGGAAATTTAATACCTCCCCAAATAGTGCATTTTATCTGGACACACCAATGTATACTAACATTCACACACAGCCAGCAGTTTTTTTAATGTTCTTGGTGTGCTAACCACTCTGCAAATACTGTAGATACTTTAAATCCTCCCCAAACCCTGAAAGTAAGTATGAATAAACCCACTTTACAGATAAGGGAATTGAGACTCAAAGAGGCAACGTGAGTTGGCCAAGGTCCCAGGGTTATTAAGTAGCAGTGCTTGGAACCAAACCTGGGTCCAGCACATGCTCCCCATTCTGAAATGCTTTCCAAATAAATTGTAACCTCACACTATGCATCATTCCTGGGAAGGACTCTGCATCTTTGTGCTTCCACACCCCCTTGTGTTGACCTCAGCATGAACTGCATGGTCTTTGGTCTTGCCTCCTCACTAAGACAAACATTCTTTGAGAACAGAATCTTTTGCATACCTATTTGCAATAAGCACAGGACCTAATCAAAGTAGGTATAAATATGTATTTATGTGATACATGTGAGGCTATCACTGAGGGTATCTTGATCCATCCATGCTACATGGATTATCTCCTCCAACCCCTGCAGTAGGTATGAGATTACCTTTACCTTATAGATGATGAAACTGAAGCTCAGAATTCTTCCCATGGCACTAAGACTTCATTTCCCTGTCAGATCACCACAGAACTTGCCTTGTACCAGTGTGACCTGGGTCAACCAGGAAGCAATTCACCTCTTCTTTGACATTCACTGTCAACTCTACTTGAGAACAGGGCTCAGTCCATGCAATCTGATGACGACCTGGACTTGGCTGAAGTGAGCAACGTGACTCTAGGTGTGAGGGCAGGTCACGTGTGTACATTTCCACTTTCTCTCCTACTTACCATTCCCTATTTTTTTCTCCTAACTATTGAGTTGGGCACACTGCTGTTCTTCATGTGCCAAATGCTAAGTGTGTCTCTACACATGTGGTTACACTTAAACACTGCCAAAATCCTGGAAGGCAAATATTACATATTTGGAAACTGGGGCTCAGATAAAAGTGACTTGTCCAAGGTCACACAGCTAGTGCCAAATGAAACTTGATTCAGATCTGGACATGTTGACTCCTGACATTGGTAACTTCCCATGATGTTCTGTAACGCATTTCTTTTCCTCCTGTCCCTGCTGCCTTCCAGAAATAACATACAAATTAGGTCTGAGAAACCCCGTCAGGACTTTCTATCTCTGGTTAAGATAAGCAGAACTCTGAACCTGGATTCAAGTCTGAGTTTTGCTACTATTAGAATGTGAGCATCCGGTGAAGGCTGGTTTCCCTTGGTTCAGATTCCTTGGACATATAATTTAATAGCTACTGTATATTAGAAAAGTCCCTATTTGATCCTTACAACAGTCCTGTGAAATAACGGTTGTTATTCTTATTTTATAAATCAAATCAAATAAAAATAACTTGGTGACAGTTATCAGAGTACCTTCCTCCCAGCATTGCTGTTTCTACTAATGAGATAATAAATAGGGATGTGTTTTACACAGGGAATGGGGAGTGCAGATATTGGTGTTATACAGAATCTGTAATTGAAAGAGTGGATGTTTGTGACCTTGACTTTGTCTTTCAACATCTTAATTAGAATGTAACCATTGTGGTGTTCTGAGAGGCAATGCAATGTTGGGACACAAATAGGACCCAGGGGATGTGGATGCGTGTAGGATGGGTTCTAGGGAAGCCATTGCAGGGAACAGGACATAGACTGCAGCCCCCTGAGTGCAGGTGTCAGTTGTCCTTTCCGAGAATGAGATGGAGACACTAGGGTCTGAGCTGGGACCCCTGTCTCCATCTACCCAGGTCTGGCTTGGGCAGTGATCAAAGCAATAGCTCCTGAATCTCTGCAGAAACCACTTGGCTTTCACTTATGCATGAGAAACCAATGAGCCTTCCTGGGGTATTTTTCTTACAGATTTCCAAGCCTGACTATTGGCTTTCTGTCACTTTTTTCAGGCCTGATTAACACGGTATAAAATTGAGGGGTTTTCAGCCATTCTTCAAAGAGGAGGAGTCAGTTTTCTTTGCTTTCATTCTGAAATAAGCAATTGCATTACCTCCATCTGAATGGAGGCTGGGGATGCAAGGAGTTGGGATCAATACTCAATGTGGAGGAAGGCGGAACCTGAAGTACCAACGAACATGGCACACCGCTCAGGCAGAGCTGCTGTGTCCTTGACCCAAAGGAACATCAGAGGGGACAATCAGTGACTTGTTCAAAGCAAAATGGTGACACTGGCTCTGGAGGATGGGGGGTTTATAACCACGGTGATTGCTAACATCTACTGGGCACTTATGATGTGCTGCACTAAGTAGTATGAATATCTCATTTAATCCCCACAAAAACCCTATGTGGTAGGCACTGTCACTGTGCCAGCTTCAGAGATGATGGAAACTGAGACTTGGAGAGGTTAGAGAGTTGCCTGAGGTAGCACAGCTGGTGAGGGAGAGCTATATTAAATCCCAGAATATCAAAGCCAGAGCTCCTCTCTTGATCAACACACTCTAATGCGTCCAGGGTCGAAGCCAGAGGAACTTCCTAATTGGGGCTATTAGCTTAGCCTATCATTCTGGGAGATAGATGGAGGAAATCTTGAAGACTCAATAAAAGTGTCTTCCTTTGGGGCCAAGAAGCAGTCTTTCTCGCTGATGAAAGTCTAAATTCAGAAGATCCCAAAGGGGTTAGCATGGGGTGGGGGAAGTAGCACAGAGAGATGGAAGGTTCAATTGGTATCCCAGCTCCATTTACCACATTGGGACTATGAACCAGTAACCTGACCTCTCAGAGCCCAAACTTCCTGAGCAGTGGAATGAGGGCGGTGATACCTATCTCTCGGCAGAGTGCCTGGCCCACTATAGGTAACTAATATCTGTTGGCTCCCTTCCTTCCTTCTGGGGGCCCAGATCCCCTGGCGTCTCTGAATGTGTCTATGAGTCCATCCTCCACTTTCCATTTTCCAAAAAGCATTGCAAAACGCACGCACTCATACAAACAGCCTATGGGGAACCAGACTTGAAGCTGAGGTTCGTTGCTCTGGGTTGGAGCTATATCAGTGGTTATACACTGCTGAAGAGAAACTCTACCTAGCAGACAGAAGTCTTATGATGAGGTATTTCAGCAGGAGAATGCATTCAGCTTGTAAGAAAAGCTTTCCAGCCTCAAATTGACGGGCATATAGTAGGAAAAGATAAGATCCTTGGTGAAAGGTTTTGTGAACTACATTGGAATTCATCTCATTCATCATAGGTCAGTGTCCTTCAGCCCTTCCACTTTCCCCAGCTCCTACCTTCTTTGGACATGCTACCCTTCTGCAGAATGCCCAGGTGAGACCCACAGTAGTTACCTGACCACCTCCTTACACCAGTGTAGCCATCCCGCCTCCTTAGACCAGACTTAAGAAAACCCACCTATGAAGTAAATGACCTTGGAAACCTTACCATTTCTGTGACTTAAATACAAATAAATTGATGATAATAATTGATGATAAATTAGTTTGTCTAAAACGGTCAAAATGGTAGCAAAGAACAGATTAACTAAGATCTGAGCATGGACTGAATTAATCGCTTGTGAAGGCTGGCAAGGCAGGATTGACATAGTCCTAAAACAGTTGACCTTTGCCCCACACCCAAGTTTCGTCACCTCATGTCTACATCTACAGAGGCAGTTCTCAACACTAAAACCACATTAAGATCACCTGGGAAGCTCCGACAACTCCCCATGTTCAAGCCTCTCACCAGATCACATAAATCCCACTCTCTAGGGATGGGACTCAGGCATCTGTATTTTTGTTTAACTTCCCAAGTGACACCAATGCATCGCTAAGGTTGAAAACTGCTGTTTTCTGGAAAAAAGACTAGAATAATTCAGAGGAAAAATGTTTGTCCTAAACCTCTCACTCACCCCTTTCCCATGGCTGTGCCATGGAATTCCCTGCCAACACCAACTCCATAAGAACCCTGATGGAATTTTCATGTGGCTTCATTTCTGAGGTCTGGGGCGTTTCAGGATGAGAGCTGGCTGGCCAATGATATGTATATTCACTGACAACAATTCAACAGCTTTTCTTGGTGTTTGAGTTCAAAAAGCTGAAAGATAAAGACCTCACATTAAACTAAGGGGTCTTGCTCTGTCTCCTTCAATCTCCCCAGGCTGATAAATAATGGATAATGAAGAACAGGGTTATTACATGCATAAAGCACTTGGCATCTGCCTCTAAGACAGCACTTTCCATCTAATCTGAGGTCCAGTTCAGCATAAAATCTGTTTGGTGGTAAGGCCAGGCCCTTTCGGAGGGCTCTTTGATACTATTCCATGGAAAAGGGGAAAGAACTCAACTCTAGAATCAATCAGTGTTGGTTTCTAAAGGCCAAAGCGCTAGGTTAGCATGGATGGAGTTTCTCTCCCTCAGTAAGAGGAAGACATGTGGAATATACCTAGTTTTGAGGGGCAGACCAGCAAAGCTTCTCATAGAGTCCCATCTAAAATTGAGCTCCCTAGAGATCTGCTGTTGTGTTTCTCTCTTTATATCATGCAACACAACCATCAAAGCCTGTGTGCTTAATTGTTTGTCTCCTTCCACTGGAGTTTAAGCTTCACAGAGGTGGTACCATTTCTGCTCTGTATCACTTGTGCCTAAAACACTCCTGGCATATAATAGGTACTCACGTACTAGTTGAATGGATGATGAAGGTGCAATGTGTAACACCTGCTTTAGTCTGTTTCGGCACATGTTTTGCTTCATTAGCTATACATTCTGTATAACTTTTGGGGAATTTAGGTTCTTTGAAAGGTGAACAGGCAGCATAGAGTTGGAGGCAGTATTTCCTCTTCATTAGAAATGCCATCTGGGGAACCTATAAAACTACCACTTGAGCACAGAGCTGTGCAGCCTTGGACAAGTCACACCCTCAGTTTTCTGAACAAAAGAGGGATTCCATTTCAACTGCTCTGATCCTATCAAAGCTTCAGTGAGTCAATGTACTAGAAGAGGCAGACGCATCAGTGAGCCTGGCATGTGACAGTGGGCATTTTCTACATGGTGGCATAAGCTGATATGGGAGAACCAAGGATTCAAACACATAAAACCTCAACTGCAGTGTGGGCTTTTGGGTCAATTATTTAGCTTCTCTGGGTCTCAGTTTCCTCATTTTAAAAATAACCGTGTTTAAATTGGTACTTTATTAAGACTCTTGTAAACACAGTGTCTCACAAAGTATGTTCCACAGAGAATTAACTGGTCCAATGCCTTATGGATAAAGGGTTCTATTTGAAAATAAGTTCAAGAAACACCACACATGCAATGCTTCTTGATATCAGCAACAATTATTTATGGAACATCTACTTATGTATCACACAGGATACTAAATTATCTGTTCTCATGGGACAAAATTTTCTGTTCTCATGGGACTTATAGGTTACTGGATGAAAGAAGACAATAAACAAAATAAACAAGAAAATACGTAGTGTGGCAGATGATGACAAATGCTATGATGAAGAAAAATACAGCAAAGAAAGGGGTGGAGAAGGCTCTGATTGGCTGGCATGGTTGATAAGCTCACCCCTAGACAAACTGCTATTGCATTCATGGGCTCTGTGATTGGCCAGGCATGGTCATGCAAGGCTCAGAAGACAGAGTCAGCTTTCAGAAGGAGGAGGAGGACCAAATTTACAGGGAAGACATCACCACCTGCTACCACAGGCCACTAGACTCCTCATAGAGGACCATTTTTTTTAATCAAGTAAGAATTCCGAAAAATGCTGCAGTGAATAAATATATATCTTCACTTAATTCAGTAGTTCTCCAGTCCAGTTAACCATGTGTTTTTGTGTATTATCTATTAATGCCAACAGGATATACATTGATAAACATCTAGCTATAAATGTATATGATTTCATCAATCTTCCCTGTATAGTTCATAGTATTATTAGTAGATCTAGATTCTAAATTCTTAAATATTTAAAGAACTTTCTAGAGTGGAAGAACTTTATCACCCTCTTTTTATTTCTTTTCATGAAAGTATGTGTTGGCACAAGTGTCTTTCCTCAAATATAATGAGAAGTTTGAAGGAATTAGCTTCTAAGGGAGATATGCCTCAATGGTTTAGCAAAAAATGTGCAAAGGATAAAATGAATGAATCAGGAGTACCTAGTTTTGATGCAAGAAGAAAACTTCGAAACCACCTGTTGTCCCAAATTAGTTTAGTTTAATGAGAAACTTTCATGATGTTTTATAGAAATGTTTGAAAAATCACAGCCCTGTAAAATGTCATGTCATATTCCTTGTGACTTTGGGAAATGTCATGAAGTAAGCTATACCAGTAGGGTTCTTAATGCTTCCAATAAAAGTCTCTCATGGAAAGGGAAACAGATATTTACAATTGCTGTTGAGCCACAGGTCACAAAACATAAAGCAGCTGGTTGAATGACAGAAGCAGAAGACCCCAAACTATTCACAGCAGCTGTCCACGTTCATGGACAAGGTCCAGAACTGACCCCATTATCAAGCCACTGATTCACTCCAGCAAGTCATTTCACCCTCTAAGGACACTGGGTTCTCTCTCAGTGGACACTGGGATAAGAGTAATGACTCCTGAGGTTAAGGAAAAAAGGTAAGTGAATCTGTTGACTGAGGGACCAACTACCATTCTTTTCCTTCAGACAAGTCTTTTTGTTTTTAAATAGTTCTGGTTTTCTTTCATTTTAAAATCCAATGCACAGACATTTATGGAATATTAAAATGTAGCAAGAAAAAAGTTTGCATAATTTCTCAGCTTAGAAATAACTATTATTAAACTTCTGGTGACATGTTAACTTTTACATCCTTCTCTTTATGGTTCTATGAAATACACAAATGAGTGTACAGTGTGTATTGTGCTTTGGCAAACAGGCAGTTCTGTGTACTGATTTATCTTAGCTTTACATTATAAATATTGCCCCACATCATCAGAAAGTCTTCTTATGTATCATTTTAATGGCTATGTAATAGTCCATGTTTTAAATGCACTGTAATTTATTCATCGTTCTATTATAAATAGGAGATGGATGCCACAGCCACATCCTGATGTTTTTCACTATAAATAAAACTGATGTAAAAACTTGCACACAGAACTTCAGAAAATATAACATTTAGTCCCCTCAAGAATGATGGGAATTTTAGAAAGAAACATATGGGCTAATTGCTGATTTTTCCAAGTAAAAGAGTTTAGAAAGCCAGTGTTTCCATAGCTATGTCTACTGTTGATGCAACACAGAAATTTGCTTTGATGCTGAAGAAGAGTTTTCTTTAAATTGTTGGAGGGAGAAAATTTCAAGAGGTTAAAAACCAGAAATTATTCTTTTTTCCACCAAAAATAGGAAAAAAGCAACCATCAAACAAAATCATTAGGAGGGATCAAAACATTGGCATCATTGCAAGGAAAAAACTGACAGCGTTTAGAGTGTTGATGAAGGCAACTGATAGCATTCAACCATCAGAAGTCTTGAAGGCCCTCTAAAAACAGAAAAGAGACAAGCTAAAGAAGGGGCGGGAGTAATCACTCCCCAAACGATAGGCTTCTTCACCTCTTTGATCTGTTTTTCCAAAGATGTTAAGAATGTAATAAATACCCAATGACAATGGAGACTTTGTGATACATAGAGCAATAGAATATAATCATTTATATGTGTGTGTGTGTGTGTGTGTACATGTACACATATTCTTTTTCAAGTCGTGGTTTTCCTAGGTAAGCTTCTATTAAGACTTTAGTAAAAACAGGAGTGTAATTATTTTGTCTACTACCCAAGTGCAGCAGGTGAGCTAATCCTGCCAGTAACATACACTTGTTTCAAAGACTGAGCTGGCATTCCTGAACAAGTGGCACCAATGAATCTCATGGGAAAGGTGCACCGTGCTAAACTTCTCCACAGTAGATTATGTTGGTTTTTCAAGCAAGTGCAACCTGTCTAATTAGCTATTTGGTTTTCTGGCATGTCCCATATCTTACCAAGGAAGCAATGGCCTTTTTAGTCTCTGCATCTTCAATACTACACAACTTTTATTTAGGCCATTCTGCATCATTCATCTGGTGGTTTAAAAGACTGTCATTGTGGAAAATGTGGCACCAAAACTTTGAGGTCAGGATCACTCATCCACCGTTTCCAATTTAGCCAGAGTGGAACCAGTTAGCTATCTTGAAGAAACAATTCCCAGATTTTTCTTTTTTTCTGCCAGGATATTTTTTCCCCTAGTGGGAGTGATTTTTGACGGGTGGCTGAAGATCTGACTGTGCACTGAAATCTAATTTTATTCCCTGCTGTTGTGGTAACGTAAGCTCTATTCCCCTGCACTGAGGATGGAAGGCGTCAGAGTGGCGACCTGGCCAATTTCCCATTGATCCTATCCTCATCAATGGGACAGAGTGGGGAGGGAGAAGTAACCTACAGAAACCTTTGGCTCAGTGCCCTCCGAAGTCAGGGTGTTAGTTTTCAGGCTCTGCCAGACACCCTGGCCAAGGCCAAGGGTGCTCCATCAAATCTATCCATTTCAATTAAAGGCTAGAGAGTTGGGAAGTAAAATAATCAATTTTGCAAGTGGAACTCAATCATCCTGTCGACACTTTATCTTTGCTCCGGATATACTTGTGCAGGATATGTTTAATATGACTCTCATGACATTATTCACTGATGACACTTCTGGTTAGAGATTGATCAAAGCTACTTTGTAAAAGTTATCAATCTAAGGAAAAATGGCAAAATTTTTACATATGTGTGTGCGTGTGTTTAACACAGGTGTGTATGTGGTACACAAAATGTCTTTTTGCCAAAGAGCTTATCTGCCATTGAAAAATCGCCATGATCAAATGCCAAGCTCTTGCTAAGTCAGCTAAATTGTTACTTAACGTATATCCAATGTTTCAAATTTGTTGATTACCACATACCCCACAAAGACACAGACTTTTACTAATGCCCTTTCCTTCAACAGTGATGCTCTCAACCATTACTATCTCTCAATGCAATGCTCTGGTCATTTATTGAGCAAGTAGGATATACCAGGCAGTGTCTTTGGAGATATCCATACATTATCTGGTTTGATCCTTAAATGTCTGGAATAGATATAAATTCTAATAGGTAATTGGGCTCAACTTATTTATGTATCCCATCCTATTGTAATCAGTTTTTATATTGTTCTTGTTGAGAAGGGATCAATTCAGTGAAAGCAAGGACTAGGTCTACCGTATTTACCACCCTTTAGCATCTAGCAGTGTGTGTCTATTATTTAGACAATGGACCAAAGGTAGCTCAGAAAAGTGACCTCTGAGAGAAGGAAAACAAGTGAGATAAGCCCTACAACTACATGAAGCTTACTGCACGGAGGGTTTCCAGGCCATAGTGAAGGAAGAGGGAACCCAAAAGAAGCCTTGGCCTCTCTGAGTGAAGGAGTCAGAAGTGAGAGTTTGGAGAGGCCAAGACAGATAGGATTTACAAGGCAGTATTTAAGAGGACTAAAGAGGAAATGAATGCATGGAAAGAAGGCTGTACAAAGAGAGCTCTGGAGAATACAGAGGGTCCTCCTAAAGTCTCCATCTGATTACTGATCAGTTCATGCATGCAAGGACATGTCCAGAGGCTGGGGAAAGAACCACCTGGAAAGAATAGTTGTAACAAACCCCAGAGTTCACACAGGGCTAGGAATAGATTGTGCTTTCACCAGCCAGAGTAAAAAATGAGAAGAAGAATAATAAAAAACCTTGAGAATACGTGTTGCACTGAGTACTCAAAAAGAATATTGCCTCAGTCATGGGGTAAAGTAGCTGCACAGTAGAAGTACTAGTCTGCACCTGCTTAACAAAGCTGAAAAGCAAACCTAGAGAGCATGAAACTGTTTTCAAACAAATTATCTGTATCCCCAGAACAATGCTTAAATATATTTAAAGATATACAAAATTTTCCTGCACCAGATAAAGTAAAATTCATAGTGCCATCCTTCCACTAATAAATTAATAGGCATGCGAAGAAGCAGAAAAAATATCATTCATAATGAAGAACAACATCAACTCACAGAAACAGGGATTACATAGATGACAGAAATAGTAAAGTCATTAAAATAGATATAATAAATATATTTCATATGTTCAAGAAGGTAAAGGAAAATATGAACATATTAAGAAAGATGTGGAAGATATAAAAAGAAGATCCAAACTGAACTTCTAGTGGTAAAAATATATAAAGTATTTGAAGTTAACATCAGATTAAACACTGAAGAAGAGGTTAATGAACTTGAAGATGCAGTCATAGATGGTATCCACATAGCAACAGAGCTGAACTACTTCAAGCAGCATAATATACATGCAATTGTAGTCCCTGAAAAGGGAGGAGGATCATATTTGAAGAAATAGTGACTAAAATTTTTCCAGATTTGGTTAGTACTTTTAAACGACAGATTTAAGGGGTGCCTGGGTGGCTCAGTTGGTTAAGCCTCTGCCTTCAGCTCGGGTCATGATCTCAGGGTCCTGGGATGGAGCCCGCATAGGGCTCTCTGCTCAGCAGGGAGCCTGCTTCCCCCCCCCTCTCTGCCTGCCTCTCTGTCTACTTGTGATCTCTCTCTCTGTCTCAAATAAATAAATGAAATCTTAAAAAAAAAAAAAAAGTAAACTACAGATTTAAGAAGTTACATGAACCACAAACACAAAAATCACAAAGACTATTAGACCAAGGCCACTGTATTCAAATTTCTTAAAGAGAAAAATCTTAAAGCATACACAGAGAGGAGAGAAAGGGCACTGTATCCAGAGAAGAACAGAAATAAGAATGAAAACAGAAACAGTGCAAGCTAGAAGACAATGGAGAAATGCCGGGAAATAACTTGTGAGTGCAGGACATGGGAGGATGTGTCAACCAAGAAAGCTAGATCAGGTGAATTTATCTTCCAGAAATGAAGGCAACATGGAGCCATTTTCAGAGAGACAAAACCTGCAATAGTCCATCAACAATGGATCTGCAGGATATGAAATGTTAAAGGTATTCCTTCAAACAGAAGAAATACACCAGATGGAAATGGGGAACCACAGAAAGGGATGAAAGAACTCCTAAAATGGTGACTATATGGGTACATTTAAAAGATGTTTTCACTTATTTTTAAAAATCTCTTTAAACGGTTTGATTTTTTTTAAGCAAATTAAAAAAAAAAAAATTAGCATGTGGCTTATAAATATACAGCAGTTCTTATCTTACTTTATTTTTCCTTCCACGGAGAGGGAGGCAAACCATAAGAGAGTCTTAATTGTAGGGAACAAACTGAGGGTTGCCAGAGGGGAGGTGGGTGGGGGATGGGGTAACCGGGTGACAGGCATGAAGGAGGGCACTTGATGTAATGAACCCCAGGTCATTTTGCATTATATGCAACTGATGCATCACTAAATTCTACCACTGAAACTAATAATACACTATATGTTAACTACATGGAATTTAAATAAAAAAAAAACAAACATATAGCAGTAAAATGTAAGACAATCATAACACAAAGGCAAGGAAAGGGAAAAAGGAAGAATACTTTTTTAAGGTAAAAGATAATCACTATAAACACTAAACCAGCCACTGAAGAGAAAATACAAAGGGCGATTGCCAATAAGCAAATGAAAATTATTTGAATCTGTAAAAATATTCAGTCCAATAACTCACTGTGTTCTCCCTGTTTCTGTGCCTGTTAAAATGTCATCTCTGTTTTTGCTCCACAATACCTGGCAAACTCCTACTCATCTTCAAGGATCAGCTCAGTTAACACCTACTCTGGTGAGCCGCCGATGACCTCTACAGTATGCATACTTTTAGAAAAATAATTACGTAATGACTTAGTATTGTTTGTTTCCAAGCTAACTCCTTACTAGACTTTAAGTTCTTAAGAACAGAGGCGATTCATTTTCATCTTCATATTCAGCAACACAGTGTAACTCTTCCCTGCAATAGGTCCTTAGTAAACATTTATTGAATGAATGAAGAGACTATAGTCAATGCTTTCATTATTTCTAAATTACCATTTGAGTCTTGCCATCCAAAGCAGATTTAACTTGCTAGCACCTGGTGACCTCCTTAATTCTAAAATAATCTTTTGAAAGACTGACAACTCAGGTTAAATAATACTTATTCTTATTACTCCTGAGGTCATCAAATATTTCTAATAAAATAATAAGACTAGCTCCAAGGAAAGTTCATGTATTATCTAGTTCCAAGAAAAATCCAAGATGTCTTTGAGAATTTCTACTATTAACATGTTCTATGAAGCCCTTTCCTGTCAATAGTCTGCAGGGTTCCACTCAAATGATTCCTTTTCATAAGGTCTTCCCAGTTTCCCAAAATAGAAATAATCTTTTGCTTCTTTTGAACTCCCTTGGTTCCTTGCATTTCCATTTGACCATCCGTTATAATCTTTTTGGATATAAAATATTATATTTTTATATAATATAAAATTATTTTTTATAGTTATGTATACTGTATATATACAGTATATATTTATAATACTGATTCTGTGTGCTTAACTCTCTTCCTAGACTATGAGTTCCTTTAATTTTATTCATCAGTCTGTCCTTCTCTGGAGCATATTGACAAATTTAGCTTAAGTTCAATTATCATCCAAAAGAATGAATGAAGGATTCAGAACACAATATGCACAATTTGATAAAGTTTGTCACAACTCTATGGAACAATGGGGATCGACTGAACTAAGATTTATACAGGGAGAAACTGAGGCTTAGAGAAAAACAACAACAAAGTGTCTTTGCAAAATGTTTTTTTTTTTATCATTTATCTATAATTCTGTATCTACGTTATGAAATTTTAGGAGATACTTTACTTGAGGTTTCTTAACAAGAGGCCAAAATTCTATTTTTACTTTTGTTTTCCTCTTCAAAAATACTTCTGGAAATACTGTTAGAGATCCATACTGTTTATCAATTCACAAATCATTCTGTTATTCATTCACTCATGTATTCTTTCAATACATGCTCATGGAGGGTTATCTAAGTACAAGTCATGGTACCACCAAAGGATGACTAGACAAAGATCCATAAAATCACAGTCTCTGCCCTGAATGTGCTTCTGGTGATGGAAAAGATGGACATAAACAAAATAGTAGTGGCATGCATGTACAAACTTAAAGATATAGGTACAGGGAAGCGATAACTATACAGAAAAAAAGTGAGGGGCAGAATGGGCATGCCTGAAATAAAACCTAGGTGGGGGCAAGCACGGAGGAGAACAGGGTATGTATAGTGGTGAAACACATACAACAGGACAATATCGAGAGAGATGTATCTGCAAATGTAAGTAAAAGACAAAAACAACAAAATTCAACTTTATTCTGAAGACAGAGAATCACTGAAGTGTTTTAAGTGAATGACATGTTTATATTTGCATTAACAGAATGTCAGTGAATTGTATAGCGGATGTGTTGGAGAGAGAACGATTCCAATGAGAAAGATAATGAGCTTGCACTGGGATTCATTTTCCTTACCTAGAGAATGAGATGAAAGCAACAGAGGATTCCCAAGGCTAATAAGCTATGATTTTCTAAATGTGCTGTCTCTCCTTTGACACAGTCTGAGGGAATCTCAGGTATGGCACTTGCCTCTAAATCTCATCATCTCTAAAATGAGGAATTTGGGCAAGGCAATCTCCAAGGTCTCCTTTCACACAAATAATCCATGATCCTAAGACCATTTTCTTTCTTTCTCTCAGGTAATAACATAAGTGTCAGAGTGTATAAAACAATGTTCAATAATTTTGCAATTAAAAAAAATAGAGGAAGATTGCACTCAGATGTCTACTCATCTCCAGCAATTAGAAAGTAATTATACTGCAAGTTTTTAAAAAGTCTCCCCAAACTTGATAGCTCAGCAAAAATTATTAATTGAAACTAAAAATAAACATGTAATCCTTTTCGTGTTTCCCTTTTCTTCTACCCTAGTGTGATATCCCCGGTGAGCCCCGCCCCATTTCAGCAAGTAAGAAAATATGCAATGGCCTTTCCATTATTGATTCTTTATTAGAATCATGTGTCTTGCTTGAACAGAAAACTCTGCGGGTGACTGAGGGCTCCTGGTGCCCACTGGGTAATTAAGCCTGGGATTATGAAATTTGGAATTGCTTACTCCCACCCTGGAGCTCCTGGAAGACCATAGCAGCTGACCCTAAATGCAAATGGTATATACATCATTTGCCAATGGGAAAGAAAATGTAAATTGGAACTCAGAAGTCTAGGCTGTGGATCAAGTCTACCTTGGTTTTCCAACCAGCTCCATCTCTAAGAGTGTGATCGTGGAAAAACTCACAGACCTGTATAAAACTCAATCACTCCTCTAAAATAGGGGTAATAATGATAACCCCACATCATTTGATGAGTAGAAAATAAGATACTTAGCTCCCTGTTTAATACTGGAAACTACCTCCTTCTGCAATTGAGCCCTCTCACCCAGCTCAACTTTTTCTTTTTACTGTGACACTTACCATCTTCCAGCATACCACATAATGCACTTATTTATTATTTTTATGCTTATTTATTTCTTTTTTTAAAAGATGTATTTCTTTATGTGGAGAGAGAAAGAAAGAGGGCTCCAGGAGGGCAGAGGGAGAGAGAGTCCTAGGCAGACTTGATCTCACAAGACTGAGATCATGACCTGAGCCAAAAGCAAAAGTCGGGCACTTAACTGACTGTACCACCCAGGTGTCCCAATGTTTACTTATTTCTCCACCACCATGAAGAATATGTGATCCATGAGGGCAGAGCTCTTTGCTTTGTCTGATGGTTATCCTAAATGCCCCAAATGTTTCCTGGCACATAGAAGGGACTTGATAAACAGTTGCTTAATTAATTAACTAATTGATTAACAGTGATTTTGGACATTAGCATATGATGAATGTTAGATTAATTTATTGTCATTAATATCATCATCAAATTCTATGTAATTTGGTATTTTTTGCACTTATCAAGAATTGCCTTATTGAATCTTATTTTATTTTCCCACCATTGATAGCATCCGTGGTTACATTTGCAAGAGATGATGAAATCTGATTTGGTTCCTCTGGACTCAGCATGGTTGATTGCCTACTCTGCCAGGCACTCTGCCACATGCTGGGGAGATGGAGAAAGGGAGAGCTAATTCCCAGCCTTGGAAGCTTACAAACACAGTGGTGATTATTATCTTGCAATTAATGAACTAAATCTGAGGCCTCTAATGAATTCATTCCTTATCTAATTATATCACCTGTGATCTACACACACACACACACACACACACACACACACACACACACACACACACACAGATAAATGGCCTTTCCCCTCCTTCCCCAACCCAGGAACTTCAAGGAGAATCTAGGGCAACTTGCATGGCAGGAATAAACAGGGGCCATGAAAATCACAGGGGAGACTTCTTAAATAGGGAAGGAACTGCGCCAAGAAATTCTGGCTCAGTAGGTCTGAGGTGGGGGCCAGAAATCTACATTTTTAAAAATATCTCAGGTGATCCTTTCCCAGTTGGGTTGCAGACTACACATGGAGAAATCGTGATGTAGACGGTGTATGTCATCTGGGAAACAGTTATCAGAGCATGTGATAGTTTTGGGATTCCGTGCATAGTGCTAGGAACCATGAGTAATGTTTGCCAAGGGACAGGGGGTCTGAAATATGCATCATGGCTGTCAACAGGGGCCATGGCTAAGGAAATGACTGAGAAAAAAAGGAGGAGAATCCAGGAATTCTCAAGAGACACAGGATGATCTTCTTAGGGGGACAACCTTGCTCTGAACATCAACTTAGGAAACAGTGGACTTGTTGCAGAGAACCATCTTGTCACCCTGCAGCTCCTTTCCTTCGTTCTGTGCTTTCCAAGAAGCAGAGGCATGGCCTAGGGTAAACTGAGGCAACATGGTCATTGGCACGGCTTTCTGTTTGTCTGACTGTATTTTTAGTCTCTCTCTGTTGATTGACTGATTGACTGGTCTATTTGCAGAGCTAAGAGCAGAAATGGGCCCTTTACAGATAGACACTGATGAGGACTAGGCAGAATTTCCTCTAAAAATTCCACATAGAAAAGTAAAACAGGTAGACAGAAGTTTATTAGTATTTGCATCGATGCTTTTGTACGAGTCTCTATGCTGTTAATTCCACATTTAACTTGAAAGATGTTCGGGACTCTAGATGCTCCATATTCTCATCTGACATTTTTAAAAAAGAGAGAGAAGTATGTAAGAGAGAATGATTCTTGTATCAAGAAAGTACCCAAGAGAGCCCAGTGTTCACTGGGGAGGGAAAAGAGGTAGAGTTTATTTAGAAAGAACATAACCCTTTTGTAGCGAATCAAGCAGAAGGACCCTGAACAAAGACATTGAACTGGGAGTCTCAATTTCCTTCCTCAAAACTAAATTTGCTATTACCACACTGTGTGGTCTTAGGAGACATCTGTTTATAATCCTATCAGAGTCCTTAACCCCCATCTTCTCCAGTGGAGTCCTCTAGTAGACCACAGAGCTGTGTCAGCCTCATACGATTATAGTATTTGATAAACATGTGAAGAAACCACGTGGATGAGATTTCTGCCTGCGACACATCTAACAGAGACAACTCCAGGTGTTCACATAAAATTCGCATGTTTCATTTCTGAAAAGCTCTGTCAGGCCCTCCACAGCCAGCCAGAATCAGAGCTTACTCAAAGCTGTGGGATGGTTTCATTTTACTGTCTCCCTCTAAACTCCCCCTCTCCAACCCACCATGAGCCATCGACAAAGCCTTCTTGTCATAACTTCCCTGGTGCACAAATCGAAAAACTTGAGGGCCAAATGCCATTCAAGACCATGTTGCTGTTTCTCAAGAAGGAGAAAGGGGTGCTGCTTCCTTCCATCTGTAGTGATGATAGTCTTCAATCGGACCTGAATATGGTAATTGTTCAAGAGAGCAATTACTTTTCCAGCATTTTCTATGTGACATCCTCTGCAGTCGTCCATTCTCTTTTCTCACAGAGATCCTGTGATACTGGATATTTTTGAGGAGTCAGGCTTATAAAGGAGATATTTGTGAAATTGGTGCTAACTACACTGGATTCTTACCTCTGGAAGGTGAGGTCAGAGGCTAAATTGCCTGGACAAGTATTTCTTTGTCCTACTGATCTCCAGGTCAGGTTCAGGTATACTGTTTCATTTCTCCTATTTCATGATTGGTGAAAGCATCACTGATGATAACTGCAATGCTCTTTTGTCTTGGAATGGTCTGTCTTTGCCTTTTCCCATTCTGATATGGAAGAATAATGCAAATGAAGCAGTTGTGTGTTCAAGTGTTGCTGGTCGTGGGAACTGTATTGAATAAGAGGGATTCAATCATCATCATCCTGGGTGAGGGGAGGGACAGTCTCAGCAATGTCTGAGTTCATCTGAAAGTATGTGAGTGCTTACAGGTCAATGTCTGTACTGTATGTCACAAGATTCCTCAATTAATTATGCCACAATAAAAAGATCAGATCACCGAAGACAGAGATCTTCAGATTATGACTGAAGGTTGCATTGTACCTCTCGTACCCACCTCAGGAATGGTCCAACTTCTTGCCACAAAATTGGAATTGCTATGTGTTGAAACAGAGTCAAAATCTGAGAAATGTTATGCAAATCTTACACCGGGACAAAGGATTTTGGACTTCAGAAAAGTATACTCCTTTGGGTCAGGGTTAAACTACACGTGGCCTACTTCCATGCCACCAATAGGCATCCATGAAGCTAATAAATTTGTTTGAGGTTCAATGAGCCCAAAGCATCCCTGCTTCAGAACCAAAAATACATTTAATTATTGTTATTGACATTTTGTAATGACTTCCATAAGTACTATGGCTGAAATAAAAAAACAAAACAAAACACTTGAGTGATAAATGATTATATGATCCCAAATAAAACACCGAATATACAAGAGACTTTTGCTTAAGATAAATCTGGATCTCAACATAAATGAGTCTTTTTACTTTTTTTTTTAAGATGTTTTTTATTTATTTGACAGAGAGAGAGAGATCACAAATAGGCAGAGGCAGGCAGAGAGAGAGGGGGAAGCAGGTTCCCCGCCGAGCAGAGAGCCCGATGCGGGGCTCGATCCCAGGACCCTGAGATCATGACCTGAGCCGAAGGCAGAGGCTTTAACCCACTGAGCCACCCAGGTGCCCCGAGTCTTTTTACTTCTTAAAGCATAGGCTACTGTGGGAAATAAAGCAGCATAGAAGCTTGGTTGTTAAGCCTGTCATTGGTCTCTGATGAATGGGGGGAATCTTGGGGAAATTTCCATTAATACTCAAGAGGGCAAATAACATCAATCAAATCTGTCCCCTAGAGGAAATATTCAAATAAAACAATTTCCAGGTAAAAATATTTGAATTTGGTAAAACAACAATACAATTTTCAAATAGCATGCTATTTTGCTGGAGTGGCTGTAGCCAGAATTCAGCAATTCTCTCACTGCTGGACACACAGAAATCCAACAGAATAAAATTAACTTTATTTTTAATCAAGATGAATAAAGCGGTAGGAATTTAGGGGCTGACTGAGTCACGGGAAAGTTTCTTGAGGTGATGGCTGATTGAGGAATAAAAATGTTGCTGATAAAATGCAGCGTCTTTCATTTATGAAACAGCTCACCTCTTCCCTCAGGACTCATGCTGCATCTGATTTGTAGTTTTAAACCAGAAAATATATAGGAACCCTCTTACTAGGTGAAACCTGTATGCAAATATGAGGTAGCTACACTGGTGTTGGGAGGAGTAGAAACAGCAGCAGCAGCAGCAATGGTCACACTAATAGCGATACTAGCAGCAGTGGCTGTAGTATTAGTAATAGTAGTAACAGCAGCGATGGTAACAGCAGAGGCACTGCTTCGACTATAAAACCAAGGCAGGCAAACTGGGAGGCAACCTTCACGTGTGCCTCTCCCATTGCATAGCCTAAGAAAACGAGTTAGGAGAGGACAGAGGGCTTATCTAAGGTCTTAAAAGAAGTAAACAAAACACCCAGGAAGATAATTCAAATTTTGTAATTCTCAGTCTTAAAAGACGTTAAAAACAGAGCTAGCTACCCTACAACCAAGCAATTGCACTTACTAGGTATTTACACCAAAGATACAGAATTAGTGAAAAGGAAGAGCACATGCAACCCAATGTTCAGAGCGGCAAATGTCCATGATAGCCAAACTGTGGAAGGAGCTGAGATGCCCTTCGACATATGAATGGATAAAGAACATGTGGTTCATATGTACAATGGAGTATTACTCAGCCATCTGAAAGGATAAATACCCACTATTTGCATCGACATGGATGGAAGTAGAGAGGATTATGCTAAGTGAAGTAAGTCCAACAGAGAAAGACAATTATCATATGGTTTCGCTCATATGTGGAACCAAGGAATAGCATGGAAGACCACAGGGGAAGGGGGGGGAAACTGAATGGGAAGAAATCAGAGAGGGAGACAAACCATGAGAGACTCTGGACTCTGGGAAACAAACTGAGGGTTACACAAGGGAAGGGGGTAGAGGATGGGGTAACTGGGTAATAGGTATTAAGGAGGGCACATGTTGTGATGAGCACTGGGTGTTATAGGCAACTCATGAATCACTGAACACTATATCAAAAACTAATGATGTACTATATGTTGGCTAATTCAACATAGTAAGAAAAAAATAGAACATAATCTATTATTCTCAAAGCTGTTCAAGAGGAGAAAATCTGGAACTCCTGGCACTCTTTGTGGAGCACTGACACATGTTCACAGCTATGCCTTCATATAAACTAAGAGTACTCCCAGCAAGAAACCATGATTTATGCTCTTTACCTACAATGTATTCATAAGGGGGAGGAGGGGGACTGCTAACGTATCCTAATTAACAGTTCCTGAGTCTTTACATTAATATTTATTTTCCTTAGTGGGCATTTATTTGGATTTCTTTTTTTTTAAAGATTTTATTTATTTATTTGACAGAGAGGTTACAAGCAGGCAGAGACGCAGGCAGAGAGAGAGGGGGAAGCAGGCTCCCCGCTGAGCAGAGAGCCTGATGCGGGGCTCGATCCCAGGACTCTAGATCATGACCTGAGCCAAAGGCAGAGGCCTTAACCCACTGAGCCACCCAGGCGTCCCAAGAATATTTTGAAAGGTTGCGGTGGGAAAGGTTATTTAAGTGTCAAAAGAATCTCATGTGTCCATACGTGTTTCCAATGAAAGATACATTTCCAGCTTGGGTCCAATCTTAAAATTACTCTTTAAGTAAAGTTTTGGAGCTGTTGCTAGAAGAAGAACCTAGAGACGTGAGAATTCAGAGTTCTCATATGTGAAAAAGAAATCCTTAAGACTGAAACAAGAGAGAACAGACATTTCCCAAGATGACTCTGTGGCAGCAGTCTTGTCTGCCAAGGATAGTGTTAGGAGTTAGTTTGACAGTTAGTCAGGGCTGGGGTCCCCAGTAAGAAAATATGGAGTCAGGACAGCTAAAATAAAACAGCACTGACATCCTGTTTTACAGCTTAGACAGGACCGTACTAACATTCTGCTTTGCAGCCTTTGCAGAAATGACTTCTTCAAAATGTCCTAAAATAAGGCAATTAACAACAAAGCATTTGTCACTATCACAGGCAAGGGGAGTTTAGACATTAGCCCCCAGATGTCAGCCAAAAGAGACCACCAACACATAGATATTAACCGAACAGGTAGACAGATATATGACCAAAGTCTTGATTGGCACGACTCAGCACACCCTGGTTGCTTAAGACAGTTCTGCAAAAGAGCTCATAAAAACCCCTAAACATAGAAATTCTGATGGCGGCACTCTCAGGTCCCCCCCTCTCTGGGAGCTTTGTACTACTGCTCGATAAACTGTGCTTTGCTACACACCACTTTTTGTCCGGTATAACTCTTCACTCTTCATAGTGGCATGACCAAGAACTGCAAGCACTAAAGGCAGAGAAATCCTGCAACAATAGTAGAGGGCTAAAAAATAAAAGTTGATTGAAGAAGTCAACCTTTGCAGCACCAACTAACATGGGCTAGGATCACCTGGAATATATTGAAGGGAATCCTCAGAAGATGGACAACCTAAGGAGATCAATCTTCAGACTTCTGTTTTATGCAATTCCGTGATAAAAAGGGATTAGAAATTAGTATTAGAAATGCCCAGAGTGCCATCGGTAGCATGTTGTATAAAATTATGCCTCAGTTAACAGTGTATTATACAGTGTCTGTTACTCATTCCAGATTATGGTTCTAGCATTCTCCGCTAATCCTGTCATCTCTATGAAATCTTGAATTATAGAATTCCTCCATTGATCATAAACAGGGAGTTTGGCTCAGGGGACATTAGCTGACCATCAAAGTCAAGATCCACGTGTGCAGACTGATAGACCCCACACTGACAAAATGTTTGGCAGCTCCTTCCTAAACGTGTAATAACACAATGATACAGTATTGGCAATAACAGTATTGCCAATGGATAGGCAATGGCAGATGCAAACATTTAAGGGGAAAAATAAAGGAAGGGAACAAAGAAAAGAAATACACTATTTTCCCCTGTAATTTTTATAGAAAAAAATCATTATTACTCCATATTAGCTCTAGATCACAGGATCTGAGAATTGTGTGACAAAATATCATTTGGAGACAACTTTTAAATTATCAAAGTATCTTTCTCCAGCCCTTCTCCTAGTCCCTTAAGCCACAGCTTCCTTTCTCCTCTCCCCAATACTCCACTACCCTGCATTCCCCTCTCTTTTTCACCTTCTACTCCATAAACCATTGACTTACAGCTGGTTAGCTCACCTGATCACCGTGGTCCAAGCCCTCAACCCCCGTCCTCCCAAGAATCAGACCTCACTAGAACAAGGTTGCTTTCATGCTTTTGGGAAGAAAAAAAAAAAAAAAGCACTAGGCACCTATCATCTTTAATGATAACCCCTACATTTAAGCATTTGAATAAAGATTTCCTTTGCAGCCTTGCCAAATGAGGAGAGGTCCCCTTCGTGCTTTGTTTTAATGGGTGTGGCAGGCAGAAAGAGAAATTCCACCATTATAAAGTGTGAGGATTGCCTACAAAGACTATCAGTGACCTTCAGAGAAGAAGAACAATGATATATGGAACAAGTTTTGGTACTGTAATTCTGCCCTAGGCACTGCCGGAGTCCGCGGTAGAAGCCTCATGCTCAGAGCTAACTCTACTATTTGGCCTTGGGAAAAGTTTCCTGGCCAAGTTTAAACCCCTGGAGACTAGGAGTGTATAATTTAAGCACTAATATAAGCTAAGAGGGAAAGCAACAATACTAGTGCTCCCATAATGGAAAGATCATTATTTTTAAGTTTGTATAGAAAGCAGAGCTGGCAGCTGTGAGGGAAAATGTACCCTTTGAAAAGAACCTACCATTGTTATATTTAAGCTGTTGGGATACAGCTTTTGACTCAGAGGCAATTGTCATCTGCTAAGAATTACCCCATGAACAGTCACAGGCTTAATGATTTTGAAAGTAGCAATATACAAACAAAGGAAGGTGAGGGGCCAGGACTGAGAAGTGTTTCATGACCCATTAGTTCTTTTGTTTGCTAAAGAATTTGTTGCCATACTAAGAGCAGATGGAGAATGATAATGCTGCCTTTTAAAGAAAGAAATTTATTTTTTTGCTCATAAATATTTACCTGGCAGGATAACAGAGAGGTTAAGTACTTGGTCAAACAGACATCATATAAAATATTAGATCTGCTACTCACAACTGTGTGGCCATGGATAAGTTCCTTACTTCTCTCAGTTTCCAGTTATTTATCTGATAATACATGGACATAGTAATAGCATGTCTCAGAGAGATGAGGCATAATGTTTCATTCGCTTTACGTATAGTCATTGGCAGCTACTCTATGTCTGGCAATGTGTCAGGTGCTAGGGATGCAACAAAGAACAAGACAGACACGAGATCCCTGCCCTCTTAGAACCTTATGATCTAGTGAATCAGATGAGAAAATAATGTGTGTCACTGAGCACGGTGCCAGGCGAAAAGCAGAGATACTTATCTACATGGTAGGCTTTATTCAATGGTAATGCCTCACCATAAAGTTCATTGTACATGGGGCTTAGGCTGATCAGCCTTGATCCAAGTTCTACTCCTGAAGAATGACTTGGCTGGGGGTAAGCAATGTAAAGTGTCCGAGATTGTTTCCTTGTCTGCAGATCGGGGGCGGTATCTGCCTCCCAGGGTTGGGGTAAGGATGAAATGAGGTAACAGTTTCGGGCATTCAGGAGAAGTTTCTGAATCAGAAACCCCTCAGACTGAGATATTGACAAACTGATAATGGCAGAAGAGGATTGAATCTCTGAGTCTGAAAGTCAATGAAACAGCTGGCCAATTGTGGCTTTAGTACTACCTGATTACCCTTTATTAACAGCTGCTATATTCCACGTATCACACTGTGGGCTGTGCAGGAGGCAGAAGTGAAAAGCACAGCTCTTCAGCTGGGGGATGGGGGAGAGGCAGTCTCATGGGGAAGACGGAGAAGTAAGCAGCTAATTCTGAGACTGGGAGAATTCAGTGGGTGTTGCAGGAAGGATATGAGTGAAGGGCTTTGGGAGGCACTGGGATACAATTATGTCTGATTCCCAGGAAGGATGTCTGCCATGTAAGTGAGCAGACCTTTAGAGCAGTGAGTACATTATAAACATAGTGCTTTGTCATTCTGCAACCATGGATACCTACCAGGGGGGACACTCATTGTCACATATGCATGCCACAGTAAACAGGGGGAGGAGACTAAAAGAAGTAGCATCTATGGGGAATCCACTGAGGGTACGGCACTGGGCCAGGTACATTAAACATCTCCCTTGATCCTTCCAACAATTCTGTGACAGACATGCTTCTGTACTACATTTTAAAAGTATAGAAACTGATGGAGCGCCTGGGTGTCAGTAGAGGCTCAGTGGGTTAAGCCTCTATGTTTGGCTCGGGTCATGGTCTCAGGGTCCTAGGATCGAGCCCCGCATCGGGCTCTCTGCTCAGCAGGGAGCCTGCTTCCTCCTTTCTCTCTCTGCCTGCTTCTTTGCATACTTGTAATCTCTCTCTCTGTCAAATAAATAAATAAATAAATAAATAAATAAATACTTAAAAAAAAAATAAAAAAATAAAAGTATGGAAACTGAGATCTAGAGGGTATAATTCACTTGAACAAGATCAAATAACCAGTAAAAGACAATGCAACATATGTACCCCCAGGTCTTATTGACTGAATTTTTTTTTTCCCCCTCCTATACACTGATGCTTCTCATTGGTCATATATAGATTACAGTTTTCCTTGGGGGGGAAAAGTAAGTTAAAGAAGGTGTAAACAAGTAAATTGATTCCAAGTGTCATCCAAGTGCAATGTACTATTAATGTCCAAGGTCCAAAAGGAACACAGAATTTTCCAGTTAGAGTAATTTACCAAAGAAAGTGAGGTGTGTTTCAGGGCCAGTATTCAAGTTATTTTTATGTTGATTTTTGCTTGATCCCTTCACAGGATATAATTGACCGTGACCATATGCAGTAGATTTCTAAAGGGCATGAGTATACACCTTGATTTTGAGTAGGAAACCAGGACATGATTTTGAAAATCATTATGGTAGTTAATGAGCATATCAAAATGGTTATATCATCTGGAACTATTCATGAATTGCAATATAATTGAGTCAGCTGGTAGACATTATGGAAATATGGATTCAGGGAGAGAATCAAGGTAACTAAACAATGTGTGGCCAAGGATCAGGGTCTTAAAAAAGGAGACTTAGTTGTCCCTTGAGAGGTCAACTCACCAAATTCATGAGATTAGTCATCTCAAGTAATTTTCTTTATGACAGATTTATCTAAATTCAATGGCAAAAATAGATGTGCTTAGAAATTCAGTCAAGACTTGGCAGGATGTAAAAGAATTCTGTAATTTGGTCAATGGTACTATTAAATCTGATGTTATGTATGTTAAAAAAAAAAGGAGGAGGGTATTTCTGTATCTAGGAAGAATAATGGGAGAACAACACTTTGTCAATATTGATTCAGTATTGTCTAGGAAAAGAGACACTAAATATAGCACTACCCATATTCTGGATCCCAGGGAGGGCTCAAGAGATGTCTCCTCTACCTTGAGATGCAAGATATCTTATCATCCTTTTTTGATCTAACTTCTGTTCACAATGAAATAATTGCAAAATATGATGTGGATTACTTAGAATTACTGATGTGTATATTCTGATTATTTGCAAGGTACAACCTGCAAATACATCTTTGTAAATTAATATGTTGACCTCTGAATTCTACTTTGATCTCTTGTGATTTTGGTTAGTGTGAATTATTCCCAAGTGGTCACTTACCTCTGAGTTCCCCGACATTGTTTCTGAACTAATGATGCTGTGGCAAGACCCTAGGTCATAACGGTTACACCCAAGCCTACAGCCCAGAGATAACTTGTCTGGACATCTGGCCAGCACCTTTAGTGTTAAGATTCTAATTTAAGCACATGAGTATCGAAATATCACATTTTCTTTTTTTAATGTAGAAAGTTATTCCCTAAGCCTAAAGCTGGAAGACAAATGGGTATAGCTCTTTTCTTTTTTTTTTCCCCAATCCTGTTTGAGTGGTTCTTGCTAGATGACATTCAGCCATCACACTGCCCTCCTTATATTAACAGGTACAGAAATGAGTAAGACAGAAGCACCTTTCATCAAGTACTGAACCAGCTGGAGGGAATCATTCCTGCATTCATACATTAATTCATTTATACTTATATTTGTCCATTCATTCATACACACATTAAAAAAATATACATGGAGCATCTATATGCTAGGCTCTGAAGATCCTACAGTGATCAAAACAGACAAGTTCTTTGACCTCATCATTCAATGACAAAAGAAACAATGTGGTCCTTACTTTATACAGAGTGTTAATGAAAGGCTTCTATATTAAGGAAACATTTAAGCAAAGACTAAAAGATATGAAGGGATGAGCTACGTGGATAAACAGGAAGAGAGTGTTCCTAGAAGAAGGAAATACCAAACATAAGGGTATGTTTAGCATGGTCGAGGAACAACATGGAGTGAAATGAACACATGTAAGAATAGTAGGAGGTAATTTCAAAGAGTTAATGGGGACAGGATTACGTAGGACTTTGTAGGTCATGATGAAGACTTTAGTTTTTCCTTGAAGTAAAAGAGAACCTAGTAGAGGCGTTTAAATAGAGGAGTGATGTGATGTGACATTTTACAAAGATTATTCTAACTGCTGTGTGGAGAACAGGTTGTTGGAAAGCAAGGGTGAACATAAAGATACCACAGAAAAACTGCATTCAATGCTGTGAGAATGACTGTATTCCAGCAATTCAGGAATAATTAGTCCATGTAGAGAAATCTGTACCTGTCTTCAGAAGCTGAGCCCATGGGCCAGGGATGACTTTTGCTGGTTAGAGGGCTGGCCTTCAGGAGGAAAAAAAAAATAGTGGCACATGATCTATGGGAAGAACACCAGTAGTGCATTTGCCTGGAAACTACATGAGGTTCAATAAGTTACCATTTTTCAAAAAAGATTTTATTTATTTGAGAGACAGCAAGACAGCCAGCACAAGTGGAGGGAGGGGCAGAGGCAGAGGGAGAATTAGACTCCCTGCTGAGTAGGGAGCCCAATGTCGAGCTCGATCCCAGGACCCTGACATCATGACCTGAGTTAAACGCAGATGCTTAACTGACTCAGCCACCCAGGCATCCCTAAGTTAGCACTTTTAAGCAAGGTAGGAATAAAAAAGAATAACAATTCAGTCTAGTACACAAAAGGAAACTCAAGTGACTCACTTCTTTTTTTTTTTTTTTTTTTTTAAAGATTTTATTTATTTGACAGAGAGAGAGAGAAATCACAAGCAGGCAGGCAGGCAGAGAGAGAAGGGAAAGCAGGCTCCCCGCAGAGCAGAGAGCCCGATGCGGGGCTCGATCCCAGGACCCTGAGATCACGACCTGAGCTGAAGGCAGAGGCCTTAACCCACCGAACCACCCAGGCTCCCCTCAAGTGACTCACTTCTTACCACATTCCTAACCCCACTCTAGTCAGGGAACAATGTAAATGTCCTCAAGTGGTAATGAAAAAAATGGGGATTCCAAGCTGTCTTTGCTAGCTGAGAAACTGAGAAAGAGGGAAAGAAATTATAGGAATCTGGAGTGTTCTTCTTGGGGCTACATTTTAATTTTTTTTCCCAAGGTTGAAACGGAAAACTCACTACCATCTTTGGGAGAGAAAGGACATGACATTAAGAACAGTGTTGGCAGAGACAACTGGGTCAGCTAAGATGCCAACATTTTTGAATACAGTTGGCTTGGGGATGGCATAATAGCTGGCAGAAGCATCTGTGATGTGGAAAGAAGATGGTGAGACTACCGCAGTACTACAACAGTGACTCAAGGTACTACAAATACAACCAAGAAAGAGACAAGTCAACAAAATCCTGACTGGAGACCCTGAGGCCACTCTTTTCTGTGGTCACTGCCCTACAGTGGACAAGGCAGAAGCTGCAATGGAGGTGGGGAGATTAAGAGATGCACAGGGAGGAAGTTAACAAGTGGACCAGATACTGATGGGTATTGGTAGATGTAAGGTTTGGAGTCTAACAGAGAGGTGATGGTGGTGGGTGTCTCAATCCCCTCTCAATGATCAGGTAACATATCACAAGTGCATACAATTCTTTCTTCTATCTTCAAGCTGGAAAAGAGTACACTGGGTTGGGACTTATCTAAATGTTAAACTAACAAAAGGGATACTTGCTCCACAATCTCTCCTGGCTTTATTTTTCCATTCCAACTTGTGTTGTTCTAAAACAGATGCATGAAAAGGTCTGTGTTGTAATAAATGTGGCACGTATCAACTCCTTCTTGGTCTGGAAAATGGAAAAGGGTAGAAGGCATTATGAGTAACTCTGGCCATGAAAGGAACCATGGTCCTTAGATAAGACGCAGTGCCATGGAAGACGAACTTGGCTTGTCATTGCTGGGAAAAGTAAGAATGCAAGGCTGGTGTCTGTAGAGTAGCAGAAACCAGAATTCTTGGGGAGAAAGAGTCTGGGAAATGAGATGCATGGGAGAGGAAGGACTTTGAAAAACTCTCTCATATATGAGATAATGGAGAAGGCCAAGCACAAGTCTGGGCCAGACACAGGCTCAGAAAAAGCCCAAAGCACTCTACAATTTCACCTTTAGCTGACTTTCGGGCTCTGCATGAGCAGAGAGTAAAGACTGAGGCAGGTTGGTAAAAGGGACATCTAAGCATTGGGAGTGATCCAAGACAGATTCAATCTAAAGACTGAGAATGTGTCTCTCTCTTTTTTCTTTCCTTCCTCCCTCCCTCCCTTCTTTCCTTTTTTGCTTTCCTGGTTGCTTAAGGAAACTCTGTCAAAACACTGGATGACTGGCAAGCAAATGGAATACAGACTTTAATGGCCATGCATGAAAATACAGAATTTACAGAAAGAGTTTAAAAAGTCACTAGACAAAAAAACCAAAAAACAAAAAACAAAAACCACCCACAACAAGCATAAACCATGGAGAGGCAGAGTATCTGATTTCTAGAGTTTCCACATTTTATTATTCAAAATATCTGGTTTCAACAAAAAAAAATTGATGCATGCAGAGATAAAAGAAACTATGGCCCATTCCCACATAATAAATTAATAAGAGCTATCATAGATGTGGTTTCCCAAAAATTAGTATGACCTTTAATAGGTGAGTGGGCAAAAAAACTGTGGTAAATCTGTACGGTGTAATATTAGTCAACATTAAAAGGAAATGAACAATCATGCCACAAAAATACATAGATGAAACTAAATACATGTTACTAGGTAAAGAAGACAGTCTGAAAGGGCTATATATTATATGAATCTAATTATATTATGTTGTTTAAAAAGCAAAACCATAGAGACAGTAAAAAAATCCGTGTTTGCCAAAGGAATGCATGAAAGGGGTAGGACTGAGTGGGTAAAGGACAGGATATTTTACAGTGATGAAATTCTTCTAGATGATACTTTAATGATGGATATATGACCCTATGCATTAGTCAAAACTAAGAGAACTTCACAGCACAGAGTGAACCTTAACGTATATAAATTTTAAAAATATCGCTTAGGAGCACATAGGGTCCCAGAAATGAAATGCATAATGTGATAAAAGAATCTAACTACTTTATAAATTTATTAAATAACCATGCCTAAGTGGGTGGGGAGAAAGGACGGTGACCTACATGACTCTAGAACTGAGTAGAGTCTAGAAGTAAAGGCAAATGGGAGGTGTACATAAATATTGTATTCTCATCAATAAGCTTGTTTTCATGGTGGAGGGCTTATTAATTCTCATACCATTATACCAACCACTGGAGTTGGACCCTTAAGTAAATCATGTTGAATGGTAGCAGCCAGGTTTCTCACTGTTGAGTGGGAGGTTACACGGAAGCAAGGGGAAGAGGCCAGAATGATCTATGTGGTAATAGCTTAAAGTTAGAGATATCAGTAAGAATTCATGCTTAGCTTAATATATATACAGCCAGTTTTATATAGAAATATTTATAGAGGGGTGCCTGGGTGGCTCAGTGGGTTAAAGCTTCTGCCTTTGGCTCAGGTCATGATCTCGGGGTCCTGGGATCGAGCCCCACATTGGGCTCTCTGCTCAGCGGGGAGCCTGCTTCCCCCTCTGTTTGCCTGCTTCTCTGCCTACTTGTGATCTCTCTCTCTGTCAAATAAATAAATAAATCTTTAAAAAAAGAGAAATATTTATAGATATGTGTATATACACAGTTTTAATATATATACTTATATCCCCCTACTCTGTCTGAGAAAGTCTAGATTCAATGACACCCCAGTGACAATGAGCACACTGAACTCACAGATGTTGGTTTCTAATATCATTCTCCAACTAAAGGAAACAAGAATCGTCAGTAAAATGGATTATTTTAAGGTAAGACCAGAAAATATACAAGAACTTGGGGCATCTTTAGGGCCAGAAATTAAGGAAGTGCTAAAGATAAATATCAGTAATGTCAAGGGGACACAGGGGCCAACTGAAAGAGTTCCCAATGGCCAAAGTTGCAACAATTTGAGTAACAAAATAAAGTAGTATTGGACTAAAATTATGAGTATGAGGTGAAAAACTGATGAATCCATACTGATACAAATAAATGATTAAATAAGTTAATGTGGGAAAAGAAACAAATCTTCTATGCAAATGAATTCCAAAGAATTTATGTAGGTGCTCCACACACATGGAGGTGGAACAAAACTCTCCATTTCTTTAGTGTGGGTTGTACACAGAATCTTCCACTCAAAGGCTACAGGATGGAAAGGTGGATATAGAGAATAATAACTTTACAGCACAAACACTTGACAAGCACTGTCTCAGCCAGGTGACCAAAATTAATATCAACAGTGATAAATCATCTTGAGAGCATATATGTGGTCTTGATATGATGAGAGGAAAATGATACTTTACATCTGTAGTCTTCCTCCCCCAAACACACAACTCCAGTCCAATCATGAGGAAGACATCAGACAATTCTCATTGAGCAGCATTTTAGAAAGTGTCTGAATAGTACTTCTCAAAAATAGCAAGATTATAAAAAACAAGGAAATTCTGAGAAACTGTCACAGCCAAGAAAAAGAATACTAAGGAGAAACAATAACTGGATATAATAAGGTATTGTAAGTGATCCTGGGACACCTAAAAGGCATCGGTAAATAAGGAAATCTGAAAAAAATGTGGACCTTAGTTAATGTATCAATATTACTTCATTAACTGTCACGAATGCACCATACTAATGCAAGATGTGCATATTAAGGAAAATTGGGAACCCTCAATACTACCTTCACAAAATTTTGGTACATCTAAAATGGTTCTAAAATGAAAAATTTATATGTAAAAAGAACAATGACTAAAATCATTTCATATTTCCCTTAAGTGCCTTTTCCTATTTATTTTATATGTACTTATATAATCTGCTTTTCAATTATTACATATATATATATGCATGTACCCTTGTTATTAAAAACCTTTTATTTAAAACACTGCAATTACAGCAAAAATATATATGGAGGTACCAGAATTTACTTAATCTCTATTACTGTACACTAAAGTATTTTAAAACATCTTTACTTATAAAAACCTTCTTCTGCATAGTAGAGTAATTCCAGGATTAGATATGGGTGTTTTTTTCACTGATTTTCAAAGATGAGTATCAGTGATGTGATCATCTCAAGGTCAGCCTACAGATCTTGTTAGTTAAAATACAGATTCCAATTCAGTAGATCTGGGATGAGAGCTGAGGTTCCGCATTTCTAATAAGCTCCCAGAAGATGCTCTTGCTGCTGGGCGAGGGACCACACTAGAATGGCCAGGCAGTAACAAGCACTTGTCTGGAATCAGGTGAGCTGGATTGTCTACTTTACCATTTCTCTCTTCTCTTTCTTGTGTGACCTTCAAAAATCACATGCCCTCTAAGAAACATATGCCCCCTCTCCCTGCCCCTCTGACCTTGTTCCACTTTCCTCCCTCGGCTGTTGTAATTTAGATCATGAATGTGAAAGTTCTCTGTGAACTAGGAAATACCTAGTGTAAGTATGTTTGTGCTCTCTCTCTCCCATTGGAAAGCTCACTGTGGTAAAGCCCCCCCCCCCCCGCACACTGTACATTGCAAAAGTGTCTCAATCACAAAAATGGCAACATTAGCAACTAAGACATGCATGAAATGGCTGCAGCACCATTAAGGTTCTTACAGCTCTCATTGCCAGGAGTCAGACCGTTTAATCCTCATTAGGACCGATACCATTAACGGAAGGAGTTAGGAGACATAAGTGGCTATAAAACCTGAGCCTTGTTTTCAAGGAAACTGACATTCTTAGCAGAGTTGGGCAGGGTACGGGTTGTTAGGAATGGTGGAATCATCATTAAGCAAGAGCAAGTCAATCACACTGAAGAGGGCAGGCAAGCCTTATGTTTTCCCAGAAACGGATGCTCTCAGCAGCATGTTCTCATCAGGGGCCCATGAAAACCCTCTATCCAAAATAAACAGGCATGTTGGGGTTTGCATCTCTGTTCCTGGGATGTGATCACTGAGTTGTCAAGTAACCTGAGATCTAAGAACTATAGATTCTATGCAAACAGATCCAGTGTAACCTCACAATGAAGAAAATATACTTTATTTCATTTACTTAATTGGCCAGAAATTAATCAAATAAGGTATGATTTTATCTTATTATGAAGACTTTGCCAGCACTGATGGATGAATGGATGGGTAGATGGATGGATGGACTGATGAATGGATGGCTGGATAGATGGACAGATAAATGAGTTAATAAATAAGTAGAAAACTAAGCAAGTGAATAAGTGAGAGTGATTGAATAGGCATTTGACAGACCCAATCACTTGGGACTTAGTGAATAATGCAATTACATTTTTTTATTAACATATAATGTATTATTTGCCCCAGGGGTACAGGTCTGTGAATCATCAGGCTTATACATTTCACAGCACTCACCATAGCACATACCCTCTCCAATGTCCATCACCCAGCCACCCTATCCCTACCCCCCTACCCCACAGCAACCCTCAGTTTGTTTCGTGAGATTAAGAGTCTCTTATGGTTTGTCTCCTTCCTGATCCCATCTTGTTTCATTTCCCCCCTTCTCCCCCACGAACCCCACCTCATCTCTCAAATTCTTCATATAATGCAATTACATTTTTAAAATGCCAGAAACTCTATTAAACCTAAGGTTCCAACTAGTATATGAAGAGTGCTAAAACTAACAGAAAGTAGGCAAATCAAATGTACCTACACGTAGATTGTGAAACTGGGAAAGAAAAGACAAAACAACAAAAGAATAGATTGAAGAATCGGTGAAGGCAGGAACCAAGGCTATCTTACCCATGGCTATATGTCCAGCACTAAGCATAATTCTTGACACATAATGGGAGCTTAATGAATATTGTTGAATGAATGAATATTGCTGAATGAATGAATGTACAGGTGACTGCAGTAATTGCTCTAAAACGTTAAAGTATATGAGAATCAGGGTGCATGGGTGGCTCAGCCAGTTACGTGTCCCACTTTTGATTTCACCTCAGGTCATGATATCAGGGTCGTGAGATCAAACCCTGCGTTGGGCTCCAGGCTGGGTGTGGAGCCTGCTTAAGATTCTCTCCCCCTCTCTTTCTGTGCCCCTCCCCCTGCTCTTGTGCACTCTCTTTCTCAAAATAAAATAAAAAAAAAATACAGTAGGGGCGCCTGGGTGGCTCAGTGGGTTAAAGCCTCTGCCTTGGGCTCAGGTCATGATCTCAGGGTCCTGGGATCGAGCCCCGCATTGGGCTCTCTGCTCAGCTGGGAGCCTGCTTCCCCCCTCTCTCTGCCTGCCTCTCTGCCTACTTGTGATCTCTTTCTCTCTGTCAAATAAATAAATAAAATCTTTAAAAAAAAATAAATATAGTATATGAGAATCACTTGTAGAATACACTCAAAGGCTTCATTTCCAAAAATTCTGATGCTATAGGTCTGGGTTACTTAACTTCTTCAGTAACTATCCTTAGATGACTCAGATACGGGTGAGCCTCACTGAGAAACTCCAATCAATTCTTTACGAAAAGTAATTTCCAGGTGGCCCCAAAGAGGCAGCAGACGTGCCACATGGCATTCTGATGTGGACAGTTCCATAGCTCAATATTCAGACTAGATCTTTGATTTCGGGTTCAAGACTTTGCCTCTGGAATGCTAAATCTGCCAGGCCACTGGCTGAGCAGATAATTCCATTAAGAAGTTACACCGAAAACTACACTGTATGTTCGGAGATTTCTGTGTCCCACCCTTTTCCAAAATATCAGTTAGTACGGATGTTCCTTTTTTTTTTTTTTAAATATTTTATTTATTTATTTGACAGAGAGAGAGAGAGAGATCACAAGTAGGCAGAGAGAGAGGCGGAAGCAGGCTCCCTGCTGAGCAGAGAGCCCGATGTGGGGCTCGATCCCAGGATCCTGAGATCATGACCTGAGCCCAAGGCAGAGGCTTTAATCCACTGAGCCACCCAGGCACCCCAGTACAGATGTTCTGAATCATGGATTGACATTAGAACCATCTGATGGAGGCATTTGAAAAAGACCAATACCTGATGTACACCATAGACTAGCAAAGCCACAAATCTGGAGACAGAACTTGGGGATCAGTGTGCAGACAGGTATCTTCAATACAACCAGAGTGAAGGCCTGCTCCTTATCCATACCTGCACCACTTTCAATGCAATAGCTCCTTTTATCTTCTTCCCCACCACTGGTTGTTTTATTTTCTGAATTCTGCTGGATTAAAAGTATTTTATGTTCTGAATTCTGGTTAAAAACAAGGGAAAAGCCCACTGCATTAAAGTGAACCAGAGCAGAAATAAACGGGGAAAGAATTCGTTTTTGGAAAATTGTAGTTTCATGTCATTTACTTTTATTTAATAATTTAGTTTGGCAAGACCATGGCATGTTCCATTGTCATGCAGCTTGGATCTGGGAGGTGGAAACGTTTTGCAAAGCTAGTAAGTGACCGCTATTTTCCTAGCCTGCCCCTTGAAGTGACCCCAAGGCCAGGGCTGCTATCCTCAAGTGGGAAAGGATAATTCATGGATGCATAACCTCCTTTTATTAATTAAAATACCTGTGCTTTATATATCTCTGCCTTGTCCGAAAACAGATTAAGGAAGTTTAAATGCAATGCAGTATGTAAAGGAAACATATATTTGGAAGTAGTCGAAGACAATGAAACAAAGGCACATCCATGCAATGAAGCCAAATATGAATCCACGTGAGGATTCATTTTCCCCAGTTTCCTGGAGGCTCCCAGGACCTCCCCAGCCTCCCTAGCACCCTCAGCCCATTTGGTCCTCTCCTGATGCTGACTTCATCATGCCATCTCTACCTCTCCCTAACAACACACACACCCATTTCCCTGCCTACCATCTGTGCCACTGTAATATTCCTCCAGCTTCAGATGCATCAGAATCTCCTGGAAGGCTTATTAAAACCCAGATTGCTGGGCTCTTCCCCCTGAGTTTTTCATTCAGTAGGTCCAGGGTGGGGCCTGAGAATTGGCCTTTCCCACAGATTTCCAGGTGTTGCTGATGCTGCTGGTCTCGGGACCACACATTGAGGCCCACTGCTCATATGGTCATGATAACATGCACTCTTCAGATGAAGACAAACTATTTCTCCTGATGTATAAGGCCATGAGGCTTTGGTTTCTACCTTCTTCTTTAGGTTTGTTTAGCATCACCCTCTCTTAACTCTGTAAGCTCCTACCACAGTGCCCCTCACCTAGTATCTCAAGTGAACCGTACTCCTTTTGGGGACAAGCCCTGTGAACATGCAGTTCTTTCTCACCATTAATCTCATTGCACAACCCCTACCCCACCGCCATCTTCAACACCCTAACTGCCCTGTTAACTTACGTGTCATTTCCACAGGAAAGCCCTTAGTTTAAATCAGATTTTCTTCTTTAAGGCACCTACAGAATCCTATTCCTTTCCTGTACACACTTATTTCAATTGATTATTATACATTCATGAGTATGATATGTGGATTAATGTCTTTCTCCTCCTCTAGACTCCAAGCGAGATGGGAGAGTGGGAGCCATGTTTGTTTTTTTTGTGCATTCAATTATCTTTAGATGTTAGCACACCACTTGGGACTGAGGAAATCCATTTATTTTTAATGGAGTAAGATTTCATACACTTGCTAAAGTTGACTTCACATTTAGCTCTAACTTTTCAGCCACAATGTGAAAAAAAAATCCAACAACACATCAATTATGCAATTCAGAGTCTTCATTCACATTACCCTTGAGTTTGCAAGGAAATCAAATGTTCCGAATTATCACAGCCATCTCTGATTCTCAAATGGGGGTGGGAATTACGTGCAACCCAAACAATCTGGTCAGCTAAAAGTAACAAAACATGCATTGACATCATCCCAACTACAAACCCTGTCATTAGGGTCTTGGCTCCTGCCCTTCACTCATTTCCCAGAGTGGGCCAGGGGAAGACTTCCAGAACATGCCAAGGTGGTGACAATTGGACAGAATATGATACTCTGCAGGTACAGTGCTGACGGTGGATGGTCTGGCTTAATCTAGAGTTGATTTAGAGTCCTCAGAGGAATAGATGGACTCTATATACTCCAGGCCATATTCCAGGAATATTGTTTCTCTTGCCAAACCTTTGAAAAATATTGGACATCACCAGTGTGTTCAAGATTTTACTCCCTGGCAAGTCAGTGGAGGTTATTTTGACAGGGTTCCATTAAAAAAGAGTAGAATCTTCTTGTGTAAGCCAGCCCAGATGAGATGCCTGAACTTCGGACAAGCTGCCCAGGCTGCCTGAGGTAGTCGGGGTTATATCTACGATCATTTTATTTCTCATATTCTGGCCTCCCTGATCTGCAAGCCTAAAACTTACAGGCTCTAAATTTGTTGCAGTAAACTACAAGGGAGGCACAAAAATTTGTGTAGTGGGAAGAATGTGGGCTGAACATGGATCACAGTAACCTGGGTTCAAATCCTGCCTATGCATAATGGCTGGCTTGATTAAATTACATAAGCCACTTCTAAACCCTGGTTTCCTCACCTGGAAACATTAAGTGTGCTTTTAAAAGATGAAGAATAAAGAAGATAATGTATGTAAAGTGCCCAGCTTAGGAAGTAAGTTATTTTTGCTGTTTTCCATGATAACACGGATAATAGCTTAATCAGCTATTATTTTAATAAACCCAAAGCTTGACATACCACGACAAAGTGATGTCACAGGAATTTTCATTTGTGAAGCAAAACAGATTTGAGGCTAAGCCTGGCGACCAGCCTTTGTTCTCATTCCCTCTAATGCCTTGAGAAAGACCCAATGGATGCTTTTTAAAATACTAAAATAGAAAAAGTCGTGATTCCCCAGGGCCTAGTGGATGATGAGGCCAAAAAGATCAGGCTGCCTACTGCAGGCAGGAGGCAGGAGGCAGCAGGGCAGGCACCGGGGGCCCACCTCAGAGGCTTTTGTTTGCAGCAGAGCCCGACAACTGAGGGTGCTCACAAACACCTTGTAATTCAGGTATTAACCTGGCGAGCTCAGCTGCCAGATTCTCTCCCCAGTGGTTTCTGCAAAGAATTTTAAGTTTGTCAGCTCATTTTTCACTTGCAGCATCTAACTCTGGAAATGGCAAATGGTCTTGGGCTGCCCCCAACTCTGATTAGCACACAGAGAACATTTTTTAACAGACTCTTCCATTTTTCATATTCCTTGGAGCCCTGTAGTTAAGCAACACTCACTGGGCATCAGGAGACATGGTTTTGAGCTGACTCTGTCCCCAAAAGAACATTCAAGGAGAGGGAATGGCATATGCTAAGTTCTGAAGCAACCAAAGGACTTGGGGTATGTAGAAAGTTCAAAAATTCAGTGTGGCTGGAGCCTTTGCAGTCCTAAGGGTGGTGATGGAGAATAAGGTCAGGCGGATATGTTGGGAACAGACATTAAAGAGTCCTTCTCGTTCTAGGGGGGGTTCTTCTTCTCATAAGCCACAAGAAATCCGAATGCGTAGGATGGACATGGAGGTGTTTGTACAATCAGATTATGTTTATGAAATGTCACTCTCGGGCAGTCTCTGTGAGGGTGTAGAAAAGATAATGTAGACACAAGTAAGCAAAACAACAGTTAGGATGTTTTGAAGAAGTTGTTGAAGTAACCCAGATTTTAAAATTTGATATACATATATATTTTTCCTTATGTAAACATCTTAACCACCCCCTTGTCATGCACAAGCGTGCATGTGCATGCACACCAGCATGAGTACACACGCATGTGTGCAGTGTTTAAACAGAGCAATCAGTGAGGATATAAAACAGTCATTAAATTGAGGATGTGATCCTAACGAAAAACCAACTGGATGTGGGAAGAAATGGGGGAAAGATCAGGTTTTTTCCTTTGCTGACTTAGTACAACTGGGTGGCTAAGGAAATTATCATAAGAGAAGTTTTAAACAAATGCCTTTCCCTCAAGGGTCTTGGTTTTACCTAAGTTTGTAAGATAAGCAGATTGGAAGACAGCACTTTATTGGGGTAGAGAGAGAAAGTGTGACCTCTGCTGCAACCAGTCTCACTGAAGGGGGCCTGGTCAGCAAGCAGCAGCTGTATTTTGGAAGGAAGTTAGTGATTTGAATCTACAGCATGAAGTTCTTATTTGCAAATGTTTTAAAACTAGGGTTAATGCTTCAGGGCATGTTGCACCTTTGAATCCTAGGATAAGGATTGTGCTTGATGAAATAATTCTATAACCTGGGAGAGATAAACCTGGCTTCTCCGTGCGCCTGGGCTTTTAAAGGAAAATTCAACCATTCCTCCAAAATAGTGAGTTCTCTGCAGCAAGCATCCATGAGCTGGTTCTATGCCCTTAGATAATTCACATAAATTGCCTCAGCCTTTATTTCCTTGACTCTAAATGCTGCTATTAATACTGACCTCATCAGACTTTAGTGAGAATAGAATGAGAGAAAGTTAGTAAAATGAGCACCACACCGTTTGACACATACAAGAAGTCACTTGAAGTTACTCCTTCCATCCTTCTGTTCAGAGGATACAACCTCATGTCATGGAATTTCTGATGATTTAGAGTCAAATAGCCCTGTAGTCTATGGGGACTACAGTTCATAGTCTTATGAACTCAGTAATTAAGTTCCCCAAGCCTCAATTTTTTCATCCATAAAATGGGGCTAGGAGTAGTTACTTAACATGGTTGATGTAGCACAGGCAACAATCTGTTTTTATTTACCTTTGTTCAATGTATGATCACAATAAACTGTATCAGCTGTTACTGAATGAGCTTCAACAGGAAGTAGGGCATGCATATGGAAGCTTGCTAAGACAATAACCAATCCAGGAGAGAAAGAACTGGAGCATTGCCTTTAACTGAGTTAACTGGTAAGGAATATGTGGAGGAGATACAGTCTAAAGCTCTAAAATCACTGGGAAAGAAGCAATGTCTAAATACTCTTCTTTTTTGCACAATTTATTATATACAAGATTATAACAATTTAATTAGCAGCAAACAATATATCTGAGCACTGATCAGAAACTATGGCAAATAGAGTACTAGATTTTGAGAGACATAGAAAAAGAAGAAATAAGAATACATAAGCTCTCACCTGCTTCCCAGGGAACATAACCCACGAGCAAATAAGAGTAAAGAGTTCAATTAGATTTTAAAGTAATAGTAGGCACATTTGTAGCAATGCACAGAACCCACTTCTTAGCTTGCTTTCTTTTCCTTAGGTGACCAATACTTGCCTTTGCAAGGAGTTAATTCCTCAGTTAGGAATACACCCAACAATTTTGACTAAAGAGCTTAAAGCACAGAGTTAACAGAAGACTGTGCTCTCCAAGAAAAGCTCACTCAGAGTCACAAAAATCTACAAAACATGGGCCTCCAGTGAGGGAAGCAGAACGCATTTTCTATTTCTAAACAAACTTTAATATTTTTCATCTGGAGTTATTTCTATACTGTCAGCAGAAAAAAATCTTTGCATGTGGTTGTGTATTTATGAGTGAGTTTTATCTCTAAACAGATTTGTAACTAAAAACAGAAATATCTTTTTATGGGAGACAGCTGGTGGGGAGATTAAAGATACACACGGAGAGAGAGGGGGCTCAAATTAACAAACATTCCTAGACATAGAATGTCTGCGAGTATTAGGATCTTTTAACTTATGACCTAAAAAAAATATCTAAAACCCGCCAGTTTCCCAGGATAGATTTCAGCTTATTTGGCATTTAAAGAAAAAAAAAAAAAATCTTGGTAAGCCTAATACAGAGCTATAACTCTTCAAAATCTCAAGGAATCATAGATAACCTATAAATACTATGTGAACATAAAATTCCTAAATATGCAGTTCCATTTATGGGATTCAGAAAAAAACAATAATAACCAATCAAATCAGGCCAATTCTGGGCTTACTTTCTCCCTCTCAGAATACAAAAAAGATGTGCTTCTGAAATTTTGGATTTGATCTCCAAATTTCAAGCATCTGCCACATGTTTGTGCTGGAAGTGTACTGCCATTGCAATAAAACTATCCTTGGGTTTATTTTCCAAAGGGCACTGGCAAACATGAATTTTCAAACCTTTTAATTGAAGCTGGGTGAAACCCTTTGAATTTTGTTAACCATTCCCCCAAACTGGATTTACGATATCAATGATCAAAACAGCTCCAGTTATTTTCATCCTAGTCTAGGAATAACTTTTCAAATAAATGGCCAGAACTCAGGCTGGCTTTATTGGAGGCTCTGGTCACTGTCACAGGGACACTGGTGGGAGAGGGTTTGAGAGCAATCACTTCCATGTGGTGAGTTTCATGGCCCAGCTCATGTGCTTTAGGCTGATTTAATTTTTGCAATTGTCTGAATAAGATCAAGGCATAGAGTTGGCTACATTTAATGATTATAAAAGTAAAACTGAAGTTGCAATCATCATGGTTGGCTGATACAGGAAAAATTCTGCACAACCCGTTTCCCACCTTTCTCCCAGTCTAGCTGGGTGTTTCTCAAAATTCCATTATTAAAATTGAAGTACATGTTTAACTTGTTTGAAAAGTAAATGTATGCCTCTCTCATACATGGAAAACCACTACCGACTGCTACCAGTGGAAGGTCATATAAAAATAAATACATTAAAAGTAAAACAATGTTAGAAACTGTCGCTTCCTAAAGAAGCTCTGCCTGCAGCCTACTCTTTTGTGGTGGTTGTTTAAAGGGAGGGTAGCAAAACCCCCCCCCTTTTTTTTAAGTAGGCTCCAAGCCCAGTGTGGAGCTTGAACTCACAACCCTGATATTCAGACCTGAGTTGAGGTCAAGAGTCAGATGCTTAACTAAGCCACCAGGGTGTCCTGGGAGGATAGCAACCTTTAATAAATGTTAAGAACAAATTACCAGTGGGGTGCCTGGGTGGCTCAGTTAGGTGAGCATTTGACTTCCACTCAGGTCCGATCTCAGGGTCCTGGGATCAAGCTCTGTGTTGGGCTCTGCATTCATCAAGGAGTCTGCTTGTTCCTCTCCCTCTGCCCCTCCACCCACTCAAGGTCTCTCTTGCTCAAATAAATAAATAAAATTTCTAAAAAAAAAAAATTACCAATAAAGCTGTTGAATGGACTGATTGATTACTGCAAAAGTCATACTTTTACACCTTGTAATATTTACTGGCATGTGGTAATACTCCATGAACAATCAACTTTTCCTTCCTTCCTTCCTTCCTTATTTCCTTCCTTCTTTCTTTTCTTTCTTTGTTTCTTTCCTTCCTTCCTCCCTTCTTTCTTTCTTTTCTTTCTTTCCTTCCTTTCTTTCTTTTCCTTCCTTCCTTCCCTCCCTCCCTCCTTCCCTTCTCTCTCTTTCTTTCTTTCTTTCTTTCTTTCTCTCCCTCCCCCCCTCCCTCCCTCCCTCTCTCTCTCTCTCTCTCTCTCTCTCTCTCTCTCTCTCTTTCTTTCTTTCTTAAAGCTCCATGCCCAGAATGGAGCCCAACATGGGGTTCAAACTCACAGTCAGGAGACCAAGAGCTGAGCCAAGATCAAGAGTGGGACACTTAACTGACGAAACCACCCAGGCGCCCCAAACAATCATCTTTAATACAATCGGTAGCTTGTATTCTGTGCTTTGGGAAATCACTAAGGGATAGCTGCTACTACTATACAGAACTCATTCACTTGATAAGGTACAACTCTTCATGATCTTAGTAGTCATTAGCACCTGGGAGTAGATAAAAATTAGACTCTTGATTTCTTCTAGCCCATCGACCCTGCCTGCAGCATCTCCCTAATTCTACTGCTGAAGCCTTCCTTTGCTCTTATGTATCTCCACACTTTTATATACTATACATTGCTTCTATGACCTAGAAAACTCTCCTCAAGGCAGTCCTTCCCCCCACAAACATGTCTTCGTGGGCTTAGAAAACTTCCACTCACCCACTAGAAACTTTAGAGGACAAATAGATGACAGATATATATGCTACACTTTAAGGACTTTATTAATAAGGAACAATTTCTTTTTTAAAAGATTTTATTTATTTATTAATTTGAGAGAGGTAGAGAGAGTGAGTGTGGGGAGGAGCAGAGAGAGAATCCCAAACAGACCCCATGCTGAGTGTGGAGCCTGATGTGGGGCTCAATCCCAGGACCCTGAGATCATGACCTGAGCCAAAACCAAGAGTCACACACTGAACCGACTGAGCCACCCAAGTGCCCCTAATCAGAAATATTTTTTTGAAGAAATAAAAATGTGAGTAATTATTTTAGCATTGTTTGAAAAACCAAAAATGGAAGTAATGGCGATATCCATAAATCTAAGACTAGCTAAATAACCATGCTCCTGCCATAGAATATATTTTGAAGTGGTTAAATCGAATCGAGCTATCTGTATACTTGCATGGGAAGATAGCCACCTTGTCTATATAATTTGCTGAGTGCCTCCTTGCTCTTTACCTGGATTGGTCAATTCATTCACTGAATCCTCATAAAATCACCAAGGAATAGTAGTATTACCCTATATGATAGATGAGGAACTCAGCATATAGGAAGGTGAAGTCATTTGCCCAAGGTCACCCTGTTAGTGAAGAGGCATGATTTAATCCTAGGAATTTTAATGCCCTACAGAGTTCTTCTAAATTTTAGACTGTACTGTAGATCTTAAAGAACATACATCAAACTGTTAACTTCATTTCCTTGGAAGGCAGTAGCATATTCATTCGAGACATCTCTGCACCCCCAACAGAGCACATGAGGTTTCTTCTCATTGCCTAATTGGCTGATGCCACTGGGCCCTAGTTAGAGGGTAGAGACATGAAAGGGGACATTTCTATTGATGCTCTGGGTCCAAATACGAGGCTCACGGTGTAACTCTGTGAGCCCCAATGTCTGGGACAAAGACCTTCTGAAAGGACTCACTACAGTAGAACTGGATTTTCACAACCATATCCTTACAGATCTCACTGGGGTTCACTAGCTCCCAGTCATGACTTCTCACCACTTCCTGCCTCCTTGACCTCTCGTCTTGGAAGTTCTTGTACCTAGCTGTTTTGTTTTTACCTCTTCTAAGATGTGGGGTTCTTCTTAAAGTTTTCTGAATATCAGAACTCAACTTGTATCCACTTTTGCTGGTGGGGAGATTTCTATTTCTAGAGTGATGCTGAGACTGCACTATTGTCCCCAATTCAGGATAGGTATCACTGAAGACAATTTCAGCCTGTGGTTTTAATCTTTGGATCCCATCTGTCTTTTCAAGGTGAAGCACAGAGATATATCCTAGGGAGCTGTTGATGAAATCACTGAGACAGGGGCTGGCTTATTTGAAAGTACATTATAATAACTATTGGCAAATTTATTTTGATAACCTCTCTTTGAAAAGAAAGCTCTGGGCAGTATGGCAAGCATCGTGAAGTACCACCTTCTTACTGACAATAACCTAATTATTATTATCATGGTTATTATTCCACAGAGGTTTATTTGCATACTTTAAGTGGCAGGTATTTTTTATGTGGTTTCCTGCCGGATATCAGGTGGTCCTTCCATGTCTTGGTTAATAATATCTATAAACAAATTTGGAAATGAGTCTGCCATTCTGTGAACATTCCCATGATAGAGAGTGCCAAAAGATGACTGAAAGTCAGGGACTAAACTTATGGCCACAAGATCAGCATCCCTACCGGATCAGATATAGGGCAAACATTACTATGTTCTTCACATTCATAATCTCTCATATGCTCAAGAAAACATCAAGGTAAACATACTGATCCCATTTCAGAGAATGAGATATTAAAGATTTGGGAGGTCATGTGATTTGACTAAGGTCATCAGTAAGTGGTAGAACCTATTTTAGACACATACCTTCCTGACCTATCACCCCAACATATTGTCTGATTCCAATTTCCACAGACAAATCACAAACTTGATTTGGTAGCCTCCCATCTTTGAAAGGAGTTCCTTTGAGAAATCTGAAGGCTAAGGAAATTCCTCTTTAATTTTTGGGTTGTGGCTGCCATAAAAGGGTGGGGACATACGGGTAGGAGTTTGCTTTCCTCTCTCCTAACCACAGCTGTGCACTTTGGGAGCTCCCAAACATCAACACTGTGCTGTATCAGCCCACAGCTGTGGGATGTCTTCCAGAAAAGACGTTTATTTTCACTGACCCTTCCGCTCCCACGCTTTAGTTTTATTTTATTTTTTATGGGTTTAAGTGTGAACAATCACCATCCACATGAAATATTCCAGCTGCTTCTGGAGCTCTTTGGAGACTGAAGTCTGAAAGCCATAGTCTGCCCTGCCCTCTTGCCCTTACCCTTTTGTCTCTGAGGGAAGAACCCTAAGGACAGGAACAAGCCTGGGAGGGAAAATACAAGCCAAAGATGCCTCTGGACCCTTGGCAGCTAGAGGGACTAGCTGTTAGGATGATCAGAAGACACGGAAAGTCCTTCCCACTCTGCTCCTATTTATTTCCCTACTGGTCCTCTTGTGAATTTCGAAACTTGCTTCTAAGTGATTCTCATTTGGTCCCAAGCAAAAGGCTCCAGGGCTTCTGTCAGGAGCTACAACTCTCCATCTGATGAGAAGGGAATCAGATGTACTGGATACATTCTAAGTGTGTGGTACTGCATTATAAACTTTAATAAAACTTTTAAAAAATTGAGATAAAATTCACATTACATGAAATTCACCATTTTAAAGCATTCAATGAAGTGTTTTCCAGAACACTCAAATGTTGTGCACTATCTGATTTCAGAATTTTTCCTTCACATCGTCTCACTGAATCCCATCAACAATACCATGAAGCAGATGTTTTGTTTACACGTGACAGATGAGGAAATGGAGACTTAGAGACCTGAAGTGACAAAGGTTACAAAGGTGAGAAGTGGTGGAACTGTGATTTACATACCAGAGTTCCTCACTTCAAAACTTGAGCTGAGCCTGTTCACCAGACACTGCGCATAGCAAGGTTACTCTATACATGGAGATGTTTAATTGCCATTAAAAGCTATGATTTGCTTCTCATAAGAAACCCAGAAAATCAGATGGAGGAGAAATGGTTGGTGGCATCCAGCTTAAAAACCTATCAGGGAAAAATGAGATACCAGAAGATGGCAATCTATAACTTACGATGGGGAGTAGGAGGATTATGACTTTGATGTAAACAATGCAGAGGGTATAAATGAAAAAACAAACCAAAAAAAAAAAAAAAAGCCAATAAGAGTTCCCACCAGAAAGTCTACACTTGTGTTGGATCAGTATCTCACTATCTCCACTTCAGTCATGTCTGCAGAACTCTTCCATATATGTTACCCTGAGGGATAAATATTCTACACTTTTATCCACGTATCAGTAGTTTAGCCAAGAAACTAAGCAGCTTGTGTAGGGCAAGGCCAGGTGAGTATAGATGGGGACCACTAGGTGGGAAGAATGGCTCCAAGTATGAGGAGAGGTCATGACAGATGTGTGACCACTTAGCATTAGGGGGGCATGAACTCAGGCAGGAAAGACAGGCAGCAGATGAGACCTAAAGATGGACGGCTCTGATGTCTTGCACCCCAAATGCTGTGGGCAAAATCCTAGAAGAGAAGGAAACCTAAACAACCCTTGAGGCCACACCTAAAATTCTATTCCTAGAGCAACAAGTGTCCCAGATGCTTCCCCCCTCTGTGTATGTAACATTGTGGGTGTGTGTGTGTGTGTGTGTGTGTGTGTGTGTGTGTATGTGTAACATTTTGTCTCTCAGAGATGCTGACCCTTCATTGCAGAGCCTGGTCCACATGAGAGTAATTCTCATCTCCTCTTCTCACTGGATTAGAGGTGAAAACTGGATGTGCTTTTCCAGAAGGACTCCTTTGGATCTAGAGGACTGACTTCAATATCAGAGGTATGACTTTCTCCTCACTGCTGGTCAGGAAATTCCCTGGGGTTCTTGGTCTCCAAGTTTATGTTGGTTTGGGGTCTGAGGTTTATATCTGAGCATTCAGCCTCAACTCTCTTTCCTCAATGGTTCCACCTTTAATTACACACACACTTTTTTAATCCCTTACTCTAAAACCACTGTAGTTCCCAATTCAAAACAAAATATTTAAAAACACTCCCTTGAAGAATCAACACAGTAAAGATATCAATTCTTCCAAAATTTATCTATAGGCTTAATGCAATTCCCATCAAAATCCCAGCAGATTAGTTCGTTTGTTTGAAGTTTTTTGTTTGTTTGTAGATAGAGACATAGAGAAACTTATTCTAAAATTCATAGGGAAAGGTAAAGGATTTAAAACAGGTAAAACAATTGTGAAAAAGAAGAAAAAAGGAGTCACCCTATCTGATGTTAAGAGTAATTATATGGCCACAGTAATCCAGACAGTGTGGTATGGGCAGTGAGTAAGACAGAGCAAGGGAACAAAACAGAGAACCCCAATACAGATAGACCCCTATAAATATACCCAACTGGTTTTTGACAAAGGAACAAAAGAAGAGCCTTTTCAAAAAATGGTACTGGAACAACTGGATATCCACAGGCAAAAACAAACCAAACCAAAGAAAAACCTTGACCTAAACTTACAACTTGTATAAAAATGAACTCAAAACAAATCATAAACTTAAATGAAAAATGCAAAACAATAAAACTTTTAGAAAAAAAGAAAAACAGAATAAAATCATCAGGATCTAGGATCAGATTTAAAAAATATGTAGATTTGACACTATAAGCACAAACCCTGAAAAGAAAATACAATAAATTGGACCTTATCAATTTTTAAAATTTGCCCTTCAAAGACCCTGATAAAAATATGAAGAGACAAGTTACTGGGGGAAAAATTTTCAAAACACATATTGGTAAAGGATTAAGTTTTAGAATGTAAAGAGAATTCTTGAAACCCAAGAGAAAAAAAAAAAAAAAACTAACAAAAACAATTCAATTAGAAAATGCACAAAAAGAGATGAAGATATTTCACCAAAGAGGATATGCTGATGGTGAATAAGTACATGGAAACATGTTCAACATCACTAGCTAACTGGGAAATGCAAATTAAAATCACAATGAGATATTACACACCCATCAGAATGACTAAAATTTCCTATAAAATTAAATATGCAACAAATTTATATAACTCATCAATTGCACTCTGACATTTATTCTAGAGAAATGAAAACTTCTGTTCACATAAAACTCTACATGAAAGTTCATAAAAGCTCTATTCATAATAGGCAAAACCTATAAACAACCCAAATGTTCTTCAACAGGTGAATGGTTAAGCACACTATGGCACACCTATCCCCTAAATACTACGCAGCAATGAAAAAGGAACAACTATTGACACACATCACAACTGGGATGGATCGCAGGGGAATTATGCTGAGTGACAAAAGCCAATCTCAAAATGGTCCATACTATGTAATTCCATTTATATAACATTCTTAAAATAACAAAATTACAGAAATGGAGAACAGATCAGTAGTTGCCAGGCTTTAGGATTGGGGTAGGGGAAAACAAGTGTAGCTATAAAGGAATAAGAAAGAAGCCTAATAGGATGGGAAAATGTTGCATCTTGATTTGATTGTAATGGTGGTGGTGGTGATGCAAACCTACCCACATGACAAAATTGTATATAACTATATACACTCACATAAAGAGGTACATATATAATTAGGAAAACCTGAATAAACCCTGTGAATTGTATCAAAGACCATTTCCTTATATTGAACATTATACATAGTCATACAAGATGCCACCATTAGGGGAAATTGGGCAAAGGATATATGAGACCTTCCCATACATTCTTTTACAACTTTCTGTGAGTCCGTGACTACTTAAAAATAAAAAGCAAAAAAAAGAAATTCCCTTGAGCACAGTTTCTCTACAAATGATGCCCATTATTTCCTCCAGTGGAAAAAAAAAGTCTACATTTGCCTCCCATGCTTCTCTCTCCCCTTAATTCTCTCACTTACCATCTCATTTCCCTCCTACCAATTCATTCTAATTATTTTCCTTGAGATCTCTGGCAATGAGTCTGTTCTCTGTCTTCCGGAGGGATTTGATCATGTGGTACATATTCACCAAACTCTGTCCTGAAGAACACTAATTTGATTAAAGATATTTGAGTAGGAAAATGGGTAACTGAGTCTGTTATTCTAATACATTTCTAAAATGTTGAGTGAAACAACTTGCTTTACTACTAAATTTCTGAGAGCCTTTAATAAGGTGATTTACTTCATGAGTCTCTAAGAATGTCAGAGCTCGAAGTAATCCCGTAAGTATCTTTCCACATAAGCTTTCTTTCAAGGAGCTAATTCATGGGGCTGGTGTTCCATAGGAGACCACTTTTGGAAATTTTGCTATGCAGTATTATATCCCCAACACCCCTATATGCCCCAAGGCACTTACACATCATTCTTTTTATGCACTCTTTCTATGACCTTTCTGCTTCTTCACGATTCATGCTATCTGTTCCATTAAAGTCTCTCTAAAGTCTCATTATATTTCTTCCTCGCAACCTCCCATTTTGTTTCCCAAACTATAATCTTTATTGTTTCATGAGATTCAGTATTCAGGACGCACATCTTTTTATTCTGCTTGCTCCATCTGGGGGTCAGATTTCATGGTTTCATTTATCTTCATGGGGCAGCTTTAAATTTGTTTCATTAGTGATACTCCACTTCTCTAATTCCCACTCATGTATCCAACCCACAAGTGGACATTTCCATTTCAGTGCTGTGAAAAAACCTCCAAACCAACTTGTTCAAAGATGAACTGCAATTTCCCAATCATGGTTGTTATATACTGAATGTGTCTCCCCAAAATCCCTATGTTGAAGCTCTAACCCCCAATATGATGGTATTTGGAGGTGGCACCTTTAGAAAGTAATCAGGTTTAGATGAGGTCATGAGGGTGGGACCCCCATGATGGGATTAGTGTCCTTATAAGAAGAGGAACAGACCAGAGCTCTCACTCTCTCTGCCATGTGAGGAACAGCAAGAAAGCAGCCATCTTTGATCCAGAAGAGGAACCTTACCAGGAATAGAATCAACTGGCACTTTTATCTTGGACTTTGCAGCGTCCAGAACTGTGAGAAATGAACGTCTGTCTGTTATTTAAGACTGCCGTGATGTTTTGTTATAGTGGCCAGAGCTAAGATTCTAAGATTCTTCTCAGTTTCCTCATTTCAGGAAAAGCTATCTCCACAAGCCATTTATCTAAGTGAGATACCTGGAAGTGGTTCTAGACCCCTACTGCCCCCCACTCTCCAAATCAGAGTATTAGAACTAGTATTTACAGAGTATCAGTACTTTCCATATGAATTAGGTCATATATACTCATCCCCTTAAGGAAAACATGATTCAGATATTAAGTTCATACCAAAACAAAAGTAATGGCCTTATGTCATACACCCCTGTCAAACATCAAAACCTAGAGTCTTTTCATATCATCATTCCATTTCCTTTAAACTTAATCTTTCCGGGCGCCTGGGTGGCTCAGTGGGTTAAAGCCTCTGCCTTCGGCTCAGGTCATGATCTCAGGGTCCTGGGATCGAGCCCCGCATCAGGCTCTCTGCTCAGCAGGGAGCCTGCTTCCTCCTCTCTCTCTCTGCCTGCCTCTCTGCCTACTCTCTGTCAAATAAATAAATAAAATCTTAAAAAATATAAATAAACTTAATCTTTCCACCACCTCTAATATCATTCTCCCCTTCTATTTCCTTTGCAGTTCCCCATGGTTTCTTTCTTAAACACCTGCAACAATTTCCTTAGCTGGCTTTTCACCTCCAGTCTTTCCCTTCTCTATTTAATATTTCACACCACCACCGGATTTTCATGATCTTCAGAAACATTTATTGGCTCCCATCAGACACTGAATTGTTTATAATTTTTAACCTGGAATTTTAAAATTTTAAATGATTTACAATATGTTTCACCTTCTATCTCCATCTGTATATGTAAAATTGCACTCTTTTTATCAAGCCCTCCCCTTTCTAAGTACTTATTTATATCTATGCTTTTGGTTTACACATTTATTTATTGGTGTCAGAATCTCTAGTTTGGAAGCCCTGGATCCTACTCCTAGTCTTTATCTTGCTTAATTTTTTAACAAATTGTACAAAATAACCTAAAGAGCTGTTACTAACATATGTGGAGAGGAAAACAGATGGGAAAGAGTGTGGTAGCAAGAAGAGATTGATGTGAATTCAAGTCACTGCGCACATTCAAATCTAGAAGGAGCTTTAGAAGTGAGTAGAAGGATAGATGCACTGATAACAAGCATACATGGATAGGTAGCAGATCACAGTGTATGCCATAGAATAAGCCTCAAATATATGGGGGGAAAAACAAACAAACAAACAAATCTTACTTAACTTCCTACATCACCCAGCCTGAGATACCAAGCAGGGAGAACTGCCTTTGCTAATCTACTGATGAAGGTATGAAGGTCCTAGTGCCACCCAAGTCCTAATTTTCAGATTCCCCCTCATTTCTGCCATCCTTGAAATAAGAATCGCTTCCTTGTGCCACACGAAACAAAAAGATAGATTGAAAGACCATAAAACCAATGACAGGATATATTGCCCTGCTTCACCAATGAATTTCCTACTGACTTTAGTTTCCTTATCAGTAAACTGAAGACACTGGATAAAATAATGTAGAAGGCTCACCCTCACCCTGATATGTTGATTCTCTGGGCTTCTGGCTGTGACTCAGCTGTTAGTGAAGCTTTTTGCTGGTGTAGCTTCTACTGGATTGACCTCAGAGTATCATCAATCACTTCCTGCATGGGCAGGATGGGACTGTGGAGTCTCAGTAAATCACTAGCATCTATCCGAGCTTCCCTTGAGTTGCCCACCTATCTGCTACATTTCTATTGCAGGTGTGGTCTCCTAAAATAGAGACTAATGTTCCAGGAACTTTATTGTGGACCACTCTTGGGATCATCACCAGTGAAAGGATAGGGAAGGAAGCAGAACTGAATAGATGGAGAAGTCAAGTGCACTGTGGTCTCAACAAAGGATTTCAGTGACTTCAAGGGGAGCTCTGAAACTTGAAGGTTGGAATGGAGAGATAGGACTTTAAAACACTGTGTCAACCAGACCCTGGTTACAGGCTGCTCCAGTGAACCAAAGCAGTACTCTTCAGCTGAGACACTTCCAGAAGAGGGCTGGCTGCTGAAAACGATCTGCCAGTGGCACTTTCAGTAATTGAGTCATAGGCTCTTTACTCCTAAAAGAGGGTCTGGATGGCCCACTACAATGATAGGTTCTGTTCCCAGGTAAAACATGGTATCTGGAAATCGGTAATGCCAGGTAAAGATGTAGGTAGGCTCTGTGCTGGCAGAGGTGTCTTAGAGAGCGGTTGGAATTCCTGTGTCTTTCTCACTGTGGAGAGAATGATCTGGCACTATTACAGCTATTTACAAATCCTTTCATTGTCATGGCCATAGGTAGAATCATTTACTGGCTGGCCTGTAACCTCTTTTTCCCAATATTTTATCGCCTGGCTAATTTTATTCTCCAATTCTCAATTCACATTTTGTCCAGGAAATATCATTTTTCATTCTTCTCTGAATTAGGTATCCATTGCTCTTTTGGATGGACTGATTAAAATAGTCTGAATCATATAAGGGTGACTTTATGGGTAAACAATTTGATGGGATAAATGGGGAAAATGGATGGATTTATGGAAGAGTGAATGAATATACAGGAATCCTCCACCTTTTGAGAGTTTGCTTTCTGTCACTTTAGTTTTATGAAAGTGCTACATTAGTACCCGTTTTTGCTAACTGGAAGAAAAAAGAAAATTGAAAATAGCGTTCAGCGTTTGCTTTGCAGCAGACCACTATGGAAGTAGCACACCTCAAGCAGTGGGAGTGGCACTGCCAAGCTCCTTTCCCAGGAACCACACTCAACATCTCAGCATCCAGCCACCAGAGCTTTGAACTGTCTGCAAGCATCTGTGGTTTATATCAATTTATTTCATATATCCGTTATCAAGCTGTGTCTTAAGGGATCAGAAAAGCCTGAGAGAGGTTATTTTTTGGGTCTGGGAAGGCTAAAACATATCCATATGAATTAGGGGTAATTACTCCCTTGCTTCACGCCATTTTGGCTTATGAAGGATGTGGTAGGAAACCTCTCCTTTCAGATAGTGTGGGATACTCTCACTTGATGAAAAACAGTACTCTCTGGCCAGCTATCTTGAATTCCTCCCTCTGTTCCTTCTTTTGCAATATCAAGGAGAAAAAATGAGGTTAAAACTGGAACTTCGGTTGGAAAGAAGAGAAGAAAGTAAAATAAGGGACACCAGTAGGGGCTCAATCCTGCTGAGGTCAAGCGCACCATGCTCAGGTTCATCTGTTTCTTGGCCTATGCAGCTCTCTCCACCTCTAATTTCTTAGCCTCTGCTCTGGTTCTGTCCAAATCCCATCCATCCTTCCTGATCCAAAAGAATTCCCCTATACTACTCTTTCAACAACCTACCTTATTCTCTGAACCAATTTAATACTTTCTGCCTTAAACAACAGAACTCTAGGTAAGAAAAATCCACTGATCACTTATTCTGAGGGAGGAGTGTGTTATGACTTCAAGATTAAAGAAAAATGGCCCAAACTCAATTATCTTAAGAAATTTGTTCTCCTTGGGGTGTCCGGGTGGCTCTGTCAGTTAAGCATTCAACTCTTGGTTTTGGCTCAGGTCATGACCTCAGGGCGCTGGGAGGAAGCCCTGCACTGAGCCCCATATCAGGCTCCACACTCAGTGGGAAGTCCTCTTGAGGATTCTCTCCCTCTGCCCCTCCCCCACGCTCTCTCTAAAATAAATTAAAACATCTTTAAAAAACATTTGTTTTCCTTTTTTACATAGTCAATAACGGTACAATAAGATATTACCATAGAAGGTGCAAGACATGTTGACAGCAGGTGTCTAGTAAATGCTCACTAAATTTCTTAAAATAAATGAATTAATAGAAAGGCTTGCATTTTAAAAAACCATCTGGGAGGGGCGCCTGGGTGGCTCAGTGGGTTAAGGCCTCTGCCTTTAGCTCGGGTCATGATCTCAGGGTCCTGGGATCGAGCCCCGCATCAGGCTCTCTGCTCAGCAGGGAGCCTGCTTCCCCCTCCCTCTCTGCCTGCCTCTCTGCCTACTTGTGATCTCTCTCTCTCTGTGTCAAATAAATAAATAAAATCTTAAAAAAAAAAAAAAAAAACAAAAAACCAAAAAACCATCTGGGGTAGATGGATAAAGTTATGATGCAGGAAGACCAGGTTGTCTGACATGAGATCCTGAACTAGGATAACGGCAAAGAAGTCAGAAAACTAGCTGGATAGTTAAGAAAATAGTGCCCTACTTAGGAGCACACACAGCAGCCATATCAGGAATCTATCATCAGAGCATGTTGGGTCAATGAATGAATGATGACAAGGTTTGTACCCTGTCACATCCAAAGTTATAAATCTGCAAATTTAAACAGTGTATTTCCTTTTTCTCACTATTTTTAGCTTTCACCTTAAATTTTCACATTTCTCCTTTCCCTCAGTTTGTAGCAAATGTCTGTGTAGTTCAACTGAAGTAACGGAGTATTTTATATAGTGATCCTTTCACATTTAGATAATCAGTTGTTTCCCTCAAACATATTTATATTAACACATTTTGGAAACAAATTTGTAGTCAGCCATATAACAAACACATATGAAAGGTGAATTTTAGCAGTTTACCAATGAAATAAAACAGGTTGAAATCTGAGTGGTCCAATTGTCATTTTTGGTTCAGGAATGACCGACTGAGGAAGTGCAGGCCTTCTCCTAAGCTCAGTATTATATAGCATTAAGCACCTCATTTCTTGCCAATTTGTTTTAGACACACAGTTTTGAATTTTGGATTTTGAAACAATTATGTCTCTTACCCTTCCTCCCACCACACAAGCATACTCTCACTGGGCTCAGGTTATAAAAAGACAACTCATTTTGCCCCCAAAACACTGTGTTTTTTTCCACTCGTTGTGCTTTTGTTCATAGGCTTCTTCAGTGACAAATGCTTTCTGTAACACTTCTTTCCCTCTTGCTTAACTCCCAGATTCCCACTGTGAGAATTAGCCATTGTCTTCTCTGTCTAGCATACATCATATTAATACATGTTATTATTAATGTTTGGCACAAAGGATATGTTTGACAAACATCTATTGAATTAAATAAATGCAGAGACCAGAAGAGAAAATAAAAGACCAGGAAAGAAATGCATTTATAAAATTTCAATGAATGTACACTTCATATTTTTGCATTTCATTGTATATAAATCTTTACATGAAAAAAATAATTTAAATAAATATTAAACTCTAGTTAGTAATGTGCATACTGAAGTAGTTAGGGGACGTGCATAGGTGTTTACCGTCTCCTTAAAAATGTGTAAAGAAATAGATGGACGGCTGATGGACAGAGGGATGGATAGATGGATATGTGATTTACAAAACAAGTAAAATGTTCATGGTGGAAACTAGGTGGTAGGTATGTGGGTGGTGACTATAAAATTCTTTCAACTTTGCTATATACTTAAAAAATGTTATAATAAAATGTTCGGGATAAAAGGTAAGGTGAAAAGGAAAGATTAACCAAAGAATGCACAAATATAAACTAATCAGTATGATCCCTGCTGATTCTGACAATCAGCATTAACTCAATTTTTTTTCATTAACTTATTTTTAAGCACTCAGTATGGTTCACAAAACAATGTTGTGCCACAAGATAGAAAGAAAAGAATCTTCACAAAATATTTTCATGGGAGAAAGAACTACGAAAGGTCACCCAGATGGTCTCTGTCTTCATGCACACTTACCCAAAAATTTATGCATCGATCTGAGATGATAACACAACTCATAAGTTGAGAGATATGATGGCTTATATGTGTTTTTGAGGAATGGGGAGGGACATTTTATGGAAACAACCCACCCAAGATTTGTAGCAGGATCACAGGGAGCTCTGGCCTGAAGCCATTACATCATTCATATATAATATTTCATTTATCTGGATTTCAAGGAAATAATTTAAGGATACATTTGAGGGGTGAGAATGAAGCTCTGGAAATCACATATATCTTTCTTCCAACTTTAGAGTTCAGAACAGACTAATAAATAAAGGGCTGTGGCTTGGTTAGATCTAAGGGAAATGGAGAAAACACTGCAATACTGGGGACCTAGACTGAAAGCCAAAGGCAGCTAGTCCCTTGGAAAGAGCACCTAATTCACAAACTATTTCACTGACCTCATACCTTAAGTCTGCTACAAATTCTCCTTAATTGCCTTAATTGCCTCCTCTGTGAAATGGAGCCATGGGCACTATCTGTACTTGTTACAGACTTCCTGCTAAACATGGTGGACCAAAAGTGTTGGTTTGCTTCTGATCCTGAATAGTTCATTAAAATCAGTAAAACTAAAAAAGGCTCAAGCCTAAAAGGGCAAAGAGAGCGAAGGAGGAAATCAACAAAGAAAAAAAAAAAAAGGAAGCAAGTTTGGAAGGCAGAAAACAGGGAAGAGGGAAAACTAACAAGAATGTAGATAGCAGGGGGAGTGAAGGGAAGCAAGCCACTCTGGGTCTGAGAATGTGAGCAGGTTCTGAAAATGGATGCTGCATTTGTCTCAGAAGATGGGACGAGTTGCAAGACAGAACTTAGAAGGGCTTCTTGAATGTCTTTATGAGGTTGCTCAGATCCTCAGGTAACCTCTTCCACTCTATGGGACCATCCCACCATCCCACAACTCCAGTAGAAGACTGTGAGGTTAATACTTAGAGAAAGTGAATCAGAAATGCCAGCCTCAGGCCAGGAGACCCAGATGAGCATTTAAATGAGACAACATACCAAAAAAAGAGAGAGATTAAGTGATTGTCTACAGACTGAAAGGTGGGGCTCCACCTCAAACCCCTTTTCCTTTTTTGGGCTTCTGTAATTCTTCTGAGTAATTTTAGGATTGTAGATGTGAGGGTTCTTTACCGGGATGACTCACCAGCTCAACATAAAGGGAAAAATAGATGTAGTAATAGATGGATGGATGCATAGATGCATGGATGGATGCACGGAGGGATGGATGGAGGGAGGGAGGGAGGAAAGGAGGGTAGAAGAGAGGGAGGGGTGAATGGAAGGAGGGAGGGGGAACACAAAGAGAAATATATAAAGATTGTTTCCAAATGTAGAGGGAGAGAGAGGGAGGGAAATGGAATGTTTGACAAGGGGGAACTGGATATAAAAGAATTGGATCTCATCTTTACCCTAGGAAGTCAACCTAAAGATGAAAAAGAGACAACTTAAGTAAGAGCATATTATTTAGAAGTATAAAGATGAATACTTCATGAAAACAACCAAGGGGTTTGAGAGCAGTTGTTTCTGGGTAGAAGATATAAATTTGGGGAGAGTTTGGGCAAAAAATTCCTAATTTTTGATATCTATGTTATAGAACTATATGATTTTGTAGCAACTATGCAGATATTTCACTTTTCCAAAAATCTACTTAGCATAAGCATTAGGGCTTATCAATAACAGATTATTGCACATGGGGACAGTGGAGTCCTAGTGGATAAGGTGTAAGCTCTGAGCTATCTTGTCTGGATTCTTAGTCTGACTCCAGTCCTTACAAGATGTGTCGCCTTGGGCAACTTATATACATTCTCATTGTCTTAATTCTCCTGTTTGTAAAATGAAAACAATTTAATAATAAAATGCAGGATGTATTTTATAGCTTTGTTTTGGGGATTAGAGAAAATAATTTTGGTGGATTAGGATAGTTTCCAGCAAGTAGGAAGTATAGCGCCATTATTATGTAGAGCCATTTAAGAATGATGTTTACATGTAAAAAGGTAGAGTAGTTAATGAAAGGATACAAAGGTCTATATTGAAAAGGTTATTACATTTTTTAAAAATGGGATAATCCTGGAAATACAGCAACATGTAAACAATAGTGTTTCTCTTTGTCATGAAGTTTTCCGAACTTTCAAAATTTTCTATAGTGAACATATCTCACTTTTATAATCAGAAATAAAACCTTGATTTTAAAATGCAAATGAGATTTGGAAGACAAATCTGGCTGTCGTAGGGAGAAATGATGTGGAGATTAAATGAGAAATGGTAACATCTGGCGCATCGAGACAAGATATTGGCTTTGTCCAAAGGTAATATTCTGAAAACAAGGTGACTTAACTGGTTTTGTCCAATCTGAGATCCAGCTGTGGTCTGGGGTCCTGGCAACACATATACCCATCTCCACCAATATGTGGAGCAATTCCTTTATTCATATGCTTGCAGGAGTGATAAAATATTTAATAAAAAATTATTTAGGGGTGCCTGGGTGTCTCCATTGGTTGGAACATCGGACTCTTGGTTTCAGCTCAGGTCCTGATCTCAGGTTCATGGGATCAGGCCCCACGACGGGGTCCACACTAAGCTCAGAGTTTGCTTGTCCCTTCCCTTCCCCCTCTGCCTATCCTCCTGCTCCAGCATTCACGCACGCTTTCTCTCTCTCAAATAAATTAATTAAATCTTTTTAAAAAATTACTCAAACCATAAGTCTTAAGCACTGCTATATACCTGTGTTTAACAAGGAGAAAACAATTTAAAGTATTTATTGATTGGACAGTTAAAGACTCTTGAGATAAGAACTACGTATAGCTTACTATATCATTATCTAAAGTACAATTATGTAAAACACCCTAAGAGTTGCTGATTGTATTCCTGATACAAACTTTTCATTCCCTATTCATTAGGGAACTATTCAACCCTGTTAACACCATCATGGGACAATTGTATCCGCTGAAATTTCTTCTGGCCTTCTTCTTTTTTTAAAACAAGTTTCACATGTACAGCTTTAGAATTTGACATCTGTATGCACTACAAGGTAAGCACCACCAAGTTTAGTTGGTTTAGTTTAGTTTAGTTACCATCCACCAGTGTAGTTTACCCCCTTAAATCATTATGCCCACCCTCCAACTCCCTTCTCCTCTGGTAACCACTAGTCTGTATCTATGAGTTTGATTTTATTGTTTGTTCTGGTTTTTTTAGATTCCACATATGACTGAAATTATATGGTACTTGTCCTTCTCCATCTGACTTATTTGGCTCAGCCTAATACCCTCGAGGTCCATCTATGTTGTCACAAATGACAAGATTTCATTCTATTTTATGGCTGAGTAATATTCCATTGTATAAATATACTACATCTTCTTTATCCATTCATATATTGATGGATATCCAGGTTGTTTCCATATCTTGGCTACTGTAGGTAATGCTGCAATGAACATATGGGTACATATGTCTTTCAGAAATTGGTGCTTTTGTATGCTTTGGATAAATATCCAGAAGTGGAATAACTGAGTTATATAGTTCTATTCTTAATTTTTCAGGAATCTCCATACTGTTTTCCATTGTAGCTGCACCAGTGCAATCCCACCGGTAGTATGAGGGTCTTCTTTTCTCCACATCCTTCCCAGTACATGTTCTTTCTCATTCTTTTCATAACAGACATTCTAACAAGTGTTAGGTGATATTTCATTTGGTTTTGATTTGTATTTCCCTAATAATCAGGGATGTTGAGCATCTTTTGATCTCTCTGTCAGCCATGTGTGTGTATTCTATGGAGAAATGTCTATTCAGGTCCTCTGTCCATTCTTCAATTGTGCTGTTTGTTTTTTTGTCATTGAGTTGTATGAGTTCTTTATATATTTTGAATGTTAACACCTTATGGCACATATGGTTTGCAAGTATCTTCTCCCTTTCATTTGTCGCCTTTTCATTTTGATGATGGTTTCCTTTGCTGTGCAGAAGCTTTTTAGTTTGATGTAGTCCTATTAATTTTTGCTTTTGTTTCCCTTGCCTTTGGAGTCGGATCCACAAAGACATCTCTAAGACCAATGTCAAGGAGCTTATCACTTATGTTTTTGTACCAATACCATATCATTTGGATTACTATAGGTTTGTACTGTAATTTCAAATCAGGTAGCATGGTACCTCCAGCTTTGCTCTTTCTCAAGTTTGGTTTGGTTATTTGAGATCATTTGTGGTTCCATACAAATTTTGTAATTATTTGTTCTAGTTCTGGGAAGTATGCCATTACAAATTTGATAGCAATTGCATTCAATCTGTAAATCACTTTGGGTAATATGGACATTTTAACAATATTAATTCTTCAAGTCTATGAGCACTGAGCATCTTCCCATTTATTTGTGTCTTCTTCAATTTATTTCATTAATGTCAAAATTTTCAGTATACCAGTCCATTACCTCCTTGGTTAAGTTTATTCCTGGGTATTTTATTCTTTTTGATGCAACTGTAAAGGGGACTATTTTCCTAATTTCTCTCTCTGTTGCTTCATTATTGGTGTATAGAAATTCCACCAATCTCTGTATATTGATTTTGTATCCAGCTACTTTACAGAATTCATTTATTAGCTCTACAAGTTTTTTGGTGGATCTTCTAGACTTATTTCCTTGCGATGCTCTAGTTCTGCTGATTTGCTTCTATTTACTCTTCTTTGTTCCTTTTCACATTGATCTGCATTCAGCTGGTTGCTCTATTGTATCAGAGCCCTTATAATATTACACATAATATTCCCGGCTTTAGCAGATATTCCCATTAATGTTCCCTTTATGTAACTTAACGTTGCAAAGGAAACTCACTTCCCTCTAAAATGTATGCCAAATGTTTTCATTGACTCATCCATTCATCCATTTTGTCAACAAATGAGTACTGAGAAAATACTAACCTCCTGATGTTCTCTGATGAACAAAACATAAATCCTGACCTCAGGAAGCTTGCAGCCTAGTCGAGGCAACAGTTACTTTACTTTACAACCAAAAAGGGGTGATGCATGCCTCAAGAGAGATAAATACAGGCTGCTGAAAGACATATATAAGGAAGCACCTGATTCAGACAGGGTGAGTCAGGATGGACTTCTTGGGGAAGGAAAACTAGGTATTACCTTCTGTCCCACCTCTCTAAGTGGAATGTTTTTCATTCTTCCCAGCTCATGCTACATTTTAGCCCTCTGTTCTTTCTGGGACAGGTATAGTTTTCTGATGTGAATGTGAGTTATAAATGGATCTTCCGTTGGTCTGAAAAATGATCTTCCTAACACATCAGTATCGTCAAATAAGCCCTACATTTGTAATAACTCAGGGTCTTCCGTTTAACTGTTTCTCATTCAATTACTCTAAGCAAAATTTTCATTTTCCTAAAGGCTTACAAGCAAGTCTGTCTTAATGTTTTAACACAAGTGTTCACACTGTTTCTCAGATGAATATTGGTTGAATGAGTAAATAAATGAATGGACCATAGAAGACAGTCAATGTTCATTCATCTTTCTAATGAAAGGGCTGGACAAAGTGATTGCCAAGTCCTATTTTAGCTCAGGAATGCAAGTGAATCTTTTCAGAAGAATGTTGGACCCTCTGGGCTTTCCTTCAACTTGCCATCAGGTGCTTCAAAGAAAATACTTCAAACAGTAAATCAAGGGCTTTAGAATCAAATGCTTATAAACCAAAGGTATGGCAGAATGGACATAGGCCCTGAGTCAGACAGACCTGGGTTCTTATCCTCATGCTGCTAATTACTAATTGTAAAGTCCAGGGTCAATTCAGACCCATTCTCTGGCTTCAGCTTGTATCATTTCCAAAAGAGAGATAGCAAAGTGTGCATGATATATAGAAGGCACTCAATACATGTTTGTTGAATGAATAAACCCCACAGAAAACTAAATGAAATAACCCCTCCATATCACCTGACGTAAATGTTCAGGTGTTCAATTTCTCCTTCCATGCATTTTAAATCAAATACAAGTAAATAGGATAATGGCAGGAATGATGAGTCCTCAGACATTGAAAAAAAAAGTATGCATCATGTCAAATTTTTATAGGAATGAAACCGCAAGACTTTCCTACTTTCCCACAGAATTTAAATAGAAAAGAACAAGTGAAACGAGACAAGCAATTTATTAATCCATTTCACAATGGGCCCATATTACATTATCTTTAGGGTCCTTTAACAAACAAAAATTAATTTCTAGACCCACAAGTTGTTGGCACATTGATAGACTCTTTAATTACAGAGTCTTTGGTTTAGAAAATAATGATTGATTATTTTAGACTGTATTTCACTTAGTTATGGATGAGACCCTGAGTATTTGCACAGAGAAATTATTTCAAAGTTATTATGATTAATAAGTGTTATAGACAGGATGTCTGAGTTATTGCAAAATCCGAGACAACGAAAATAATTTTGTAGAGTATCTGAAAGGGTTGTTCTGAGGTAGATGACAGGAAATTGGGAAAATGAATTGTGCTTCTGTTTATTTATTCCACAAATATTTACTTGATACTTTCTAAATACCAACTGTTTTGGACACTGAAGATACAAAGTTAGATGAGGCATGATTCCTGCCCCAAGAAGATCATAGGACAATGGAGGAAACCAAATCCCAAACAAATAAATGCAATGTGGTGATGGAAGTGCTCTGATAGAGTTTGCAGAGGGGTATCCATGTGCAATTTTATCTGATATGCTAAACAAACAAACACCACCTCACAAAGATGACATGAGCCGATGTTGGAGAGATGAAGAAGGCCTTCCTGGGGGATGAATAAGGGCAAGAAAGATGTGCCAGATTGATGAAACAGCATGAGTAGAGGTATTGTTATGCTTAGAGACCACTTCTGGGGACTTGGCTATGAAGTGGAGGATACCAACCAGTGAATGGCAAGAATGAGGCCAGGGAGATAAACTGTCCAGTGGAAGTTCACAAACAAGCAAGGAAAATAATCACATCACATTTTAAAGAGACTATTCTGTGTCAATATGAAACCTGAAAATGAGACTCTTTGAGAAGCACCATGGATCAGAAGGGGAAGGACAATGCTGGGGTCCAAAATGGCAGTGGGATACAGTAAAGGTAAGATGGCCCTCAGGTTTCTGACTAAGGGTACCCGGTGTGGGGTAGGGAGTGAGGTCATTCATGGAGGTATGGAACTCAGAGACAGAAATAAATTTGATGAGCTGGATAGATTTCACAAAACAAATCACAGGGATCTGAACTACAGGTGTTTTTTGTTCATTTGAGATATATTCTTAACTAGATGTGATAAAGTATTTGATACAGAAAAGTCTTTGTTTTCAAAGTAGGGATTCAGGTTTTCTCAACCCTTTGTTATTATAATACTAAGCAATGTGCAATGTTTGATGTTTTAGCATTGCCAATGGAATATGAAAGGAAAGCAATTCACAGTAATTTTTGTGGTGGTTGTTCTTTGAGATTCATCACATGTTGTAAAAAGGAGAGAGACTCCTACCTGAGTCACAAGGCAAGGATATCAAAAGAAGGTCTGGCCAAGGGTGAAGAAAAATATAGAAGCTCATGGCTTCTCTTAAGCTTGGTTCCAAGCCCATGATTCTGTGTTTAGTTACATAGGAATAAAAATTATAGGAGAGTACAATCTAACTCCAGGGTGACTTATGTGACTTCCATCTTTTCTCTGTGAGTAATCCTTGAGATGTTGTTTTGTTTGTATTTTGTCTGTCCCTTTTGTGTTCATCTGCATCAAATTCCTTGGCAGGACCTCAAGGAAGCAGCAGGGATAAGAGAAATAAGATGTCTCTGGATGGCCAGCTAAGGCTGCACCAAGACAAATATGGTGAAAACAAGCTTAACTTCTATGTGTACAGATAATTTAAATAAGAACTGTGCCAGGAATTGTAAAAAAAGCAAACATTCGGAGAAGGGAATATAAAGCTCTGGGCAGACAGAGTCTTGTTATTTTTACTTCCAAACTTTTGGGGCAGTACCCCTTAGACCAAATTCTCCTGGAGAAGCAGTCTTGTGTACTGGGACCTCCCAAATGGGTTGGAACGCTGGCTCAGCCACTTGCTACCCATCCAATCTGGGGACAAATTGTTAAATCTCTCTGATTTTTACTCAGTAATACATTCATTCATTCATGGAGGCAGAGCAATACAATTGTCATGTATTAGGCAGTGATTAAATGAAAGAGTGAATTCACATTTTACAGGTGAGGAAACTAAAATACATAGAGAGGTTACAGCGGGTTCACAGTAAAGATTTAATCCCGAGTCCACTGATAGTGACCCCAAGTATTTTCCATAGGAGATGGTAAAGAAAGACATTATTCTGCTTCATAGGAACTCGATTTGGGTTCTTTGGAATCATATCAGCATTTTCCCTCTGTTCTCAGATCTATTTAGGGTTGTGGGTCTTCAAGAGTAACTTGGGCAAAAATATTTGAGTAATTTATCAACTCTCCACTTTGCTTAGGCTGTGCAGCTTTGGCCTAAGGGAGTCAAACCAGGAGCCTTGCTCACCAATGAAGCCCATCAATCATTCAATCCATCCTTGTCCCCAACCCACAGAGAAGAGCTGGAGTTGCTAAAGGGAAGTTTGCTATCATTTAGGGAACAGACAGCACATAAATATGGTCATTCAAAATGCATGCATTTAAAAAAGAAATTGCTTTGCAATAAAAAGAAGTAATGATTATCAGGGCAAGAACCATGAAATCGCAGATTGGAAATAAAATATGCTTTTATTAAGTCTCCATTTCTATGTGGCGGAGAGGGAAATAAAGAACAGGATACAGAGCTAGGGGCTGAGAAAATACTGCCAAGGGTGGAGTCTAATGACTATGAAACAAAGACTCAGCTTTGGAGAGAGTTAAATATGTTGGTGAAATCAGAACGGATTTTCAAGTTTTCCACGAACCTTACATGCAATGCTTCTTCATTTCCTCACTTTCAAGCTCAAGATGGACTCTTTATATATTTTTTTCTTTTCTCTAATCTCTCTTGATTTCATTTTAAGAAATACTTAGCCATTGTCAGGCTCAAATAAATCCTCTGATTCATTAGGATTCATTGAGATTTTATAATATGGTATTTTAAATAATACCGCAATTAACATTCTTTGTGCTCTGTGTTTTTATTCTCTGATAATCTTTCTTTTGTCTCACCTCCATGTGCTGCCTTGAAGCTATCCTAGTCAATTTCGTATATATGAAATTATACACACATGCATACACAGACATATACAATTTTGCTGGTAGGTTGTCCAGGCTAGATTCTGACTGCTTTTATTTTGTAGGTCACTGCAATGTCATAGTCACATTGAAATCTTTAGTAAAATTGTGCTTTGAGCTAGGAAAAAAGTACAAAAATGTTAATTTTCCTTCTCTCCTATCATTAAAAAAACCCTCATTTTTAGCATCTTGATGAATTTATAAATCAGGCTTTAAGGTTTTATTAAGTTTCAGGTAACAGTAAATTAAAATCTCATTCACAGATGCTTCATTAATTTCATTTGTTACCAATAAATGCATCTACATTTCTTGATATATTTGAATGTGTCCTATAAATATATATTAACAATGAATTCCTAGCAAGAAATATAACACATTGTTGTGTAAAGCATATTATAATGACAAGTATTTTTAAAGTATGTGTTTAATACATAATTCAAATTATCAAAATGTGGGTGTATAAATCATAGCAGAGTTTAGAAATGAACTTTTCAAATTTATATATGTAAATTTTTAGCAAGAATCTTCCTATTTTTCTTGTGAATGTGTGGGTTTGAATAATTACTTGATAGGCATCCACACATATTAATGGTTTCTAAGCATGTCATAATTAATCTGTCTTCCTAAATGCAGTGCGGAGATATTTTTTCTTTAAATTGCCTTAGCGGCTGCAGTAAAAATGCCCCAGCTTATGTCTACCCAATAGAATATCCTAGCTCTATATAGAATATTCCCCTCTTGGTTCAATGAGCAATTTAGACACTAGATAGGGTGGGTGATTATTTTTGCTTTTGCATGATTCAGACTAAGCACTCAAGAATTTGGAATTAAGACTGAAGACTTAAAGGGGCGCTTGGGTGGCTCAGTGGGTTAAAGCCTCTGCCTTCAGCTCAGGTCAGGATCTCAGGGTCCTGGGATCGAGCCCCGCATCGGGCTCTCGCTCAGCGGGGAGCCTGCTTCCCCTTCTCTCTCTGCCTACTTGTGATCTCTCTCTCTCTGTCAAATAAATAAATAAAATCTTTAAAAAAAAAAAAAAAAGACTGAAGACTTAAAGAACCAGAAACACCCAAGCCATCTTCTCTCCCTGGATGCTGTTTCTTCAAATATATATCCTGAGGGTGCCAAAAATAAGTATCATCTGCAGGAAAAGGGACTGACATTGGCTCTAAGTAGATGACATGAGTTCAATCTAGTCATAGAGGATTAAATTTGAACCTCTGGGTTCAGTTCACTGATTCAATCCCAATCAGTGGGATTGGCCCAATTTGAGAAGGAATGTCTGACCAGCTCAAAGTATCCTAACACGAGGAAGACAGGGTAGGGATAACAAGTTCCCACAGTACTGATGCAAAAGCAAGAAAACTGCTTGACAGGGAAGGCGGTTTCCTCTAGTTGCCCATGAAAGGTTCTTACGATTTGGTCATTTTATGATTCATTCCTGAGCCCAAGGTCTTCAGAGGGAGAATGGTAACTCTCATGGATTCTTAACTCAATAGGTCAAATAGTTTTTTGGTGGCCTAGGTTGGTTTTATCCTCTGCGAAATACATGTGGAGTCTGGTACCTCCGGATCTTAGACTTTTGAAGCAGAGAGCTTCCAGACATTTTCTGGCAAAGAGACATCAAGTTAAAGAAACTGGTGTTGAAGAATAGAGAACAAAAGTGATTTAATTAAAATTACAAAGTGAACAAAGGTAAAGCCTTGTTATGGGCTGCATTATGTCCCCAGAGATTCATATGGTGAAGTCATAACCCTCAGCAACTCAGAATGTCACCTTATTTGGAAACAGGGTCACTATAGACATAATTAGTTAAGATGACGTCATTAGGGTGGGCCCTAATCCAGTTTGACTGATGTCGTTTTTAAAAAAAAAAAAAAGAAAATTTTGGACACAGAGATTTAAGTGCACACCAGGAGAATATCATGTGAAGATTAGAGGTATGCCGCCACAAGACAGAGAGCTACTAGAACCAGGAAAAAGTCCTAGAATACATCCTTTCCTAGCATCCTGAGATGGAGCATGGCCTTGCCAAATCTTGATTCAGACCTAATGGCTGGACCACTCCTTTAGAATATATGCAGTCCCCACTCAAGTTTAAAGACAGATCAAGAACAGACTTCCTTTTTACCTAAAATGATATCCTTTTTTAATATTTGGACATCTCTCTGAAAGCAATACCATTTATTAGTACTTTCCTGAGATACAAAGGATGAAGTACATCTTTCCTTATTTTCTTGCTTCATGTTGCAAACACTGACGGGTTAAGGAATATGGGCTTTCCCCATTGAGAACAACCCCTGACCCTTGGAGTGAAAAAACAATGGGGGCATCTGATACCTGGGTCCCTCTGGACTTTTATTTATGTTTTGACTGATTGCACTGATATGACACTTAAAGTGACCTAATCCTTGCCTAATATCAATTCCAGAAAGTAGGCGAGGAGGCTGGTATTTCTATTTTATATTAAAAATGGCCTGACTTATGAAAAAATACTAAGTGGACTGCTTATGATCACATAGCAAACTAATGACAGAGTAGGGACCAGAGTATTGGCATTTTGTGCCAAATGATTTTCATCCAGTAGATATCTGCACATGTTTTAATCTTCTCCTCTAATACTTCAAGTTGTTTGCCTTCTTTGACACAGGGCTCTGTATTGTGTCTGCCTGGGAGAGGGTTCAATATCTTGGCCTCACTGCCTTCTGTTCTTGCTGCGTGACTCACGTGGTGAATGAAATATGAGTGGAAATAACATGGGCACATGCAAGCAGAAACTTTTTAAAAAAAAAGATTCATCTATTTTTTTTTTTTGAGAGACAGAGTGCCCGCGAGTGGGGAGAGGGGCACATGGAAAGCAGAAGACGACTCTGCACTGAGCACAGAGCCTGACCCAGGGCTTGATCTCACAACCCTGATATCATGATCTGAGCCAAAACCAAGAGTTGGACACCCAACCAACCGAGCCACCCAGCTGCCCCCCTGAAAGCAGGAACTTCTAAGTCACAGTGTGGTCACAACATGCATGCTCCCTCTGGCATAAGAGTGGCAATATTCCCAAGAAAAACCTCTCTTAGCTTGAGTTCTGGCATAAAATATCATGGTGCAGGCCACCTCCAACACAAGATGGTCATATTGAGTGGATGACAATAATCCTTGGCTGCAAACTTTTGAGATCTGTGGGCACTTCCTTAGCATAACATAATGTGAGCTACCTGACTAATACAGACTTCAAAGTTGCCTTCTCTATCTTGCCTCTGGTGGGAAGAAAAGGTTTTACTGTTATTCAAAAATCAATATAGTAGGACTTCCTCTTTTTCCGGCTGGAACCGTGGAGGGTGCAGAAGAGAAGAAAAAGAAGGTTCTGGCTGTGCCAGAAACCCTTAAAAAGAAGTGAAGGAATTTTGCAGAATTGAAGATCAAGCGTCTGAGGAAGAAGTTTGCTCAAAAGATGGTTCGAAAGGCAAGGAGGAAGCTTATCTATGAAAAAGTTAAGCATTACCACAAGGAATATAGGCAGATGTACAGAACTGAGATTCGAATGGCGAGGATGGCAAGAAAAGCTGGCAACTTCTATGTACCTGCGGAACCCAAATTGGCATTTGTCATCAGGATCAGAGGTATCAATGGTGTGAGCCCAAAGGTTCGAAAGGTGTTGCAGCTTCTTCGCCTTCGCCAGATCTTCAATGGCGCCTTTGTTAAGCTCAACAAGGCTTCAATGAACATGTTAAGGATTGTGGAACCATATATAGCATGGGGGTACCCAAACCTGAAGTCGGTGAATGAACTGATCTACAAACGTGGTTATGGCAAAATCAACAAGAAGCGAATTGCCCTGACAGATAACACCTTGGTTACCCGATCTCTTGGTAAATATCGCATCATCTGCATGGATGATCTGATTCACGAGATCTATAGTGTTGGAAAATGTTTCAAAGAAGCAAACAACTTTTTATGGCCCTTCAAATTATCTTCTCCAAGAGGGGGAATGAAGAAAAAGACCACCTATTTTGTGGAAGGTGGAGATGCTGGCAACAGGGAAGATCAGATCAGTAGGCTTATTTGAAGGATGAACTAAGGTATCTACCATGATTATTTTTGTGATCTGGTCAGTTAATAAAGGACTACTCTCAAATGGGAAAAAAAAAATCAATATAGTAAAAATACTGAATGTATTAGGTAGACTTTTAATTTATGATGTCCTCTAATATATTAATATAGATAAAATCCCTGAGTGTGATAAGACCTAAAACCAATTGAATATCTACTGTTTCTAAGAACTTTGTGCCTCATTTTCTCTAACATTCTCATGTCAGCCCTGAGATGTGGTGTGGCAGATGACAGAAAGGTTGATAAATTCTTCCCCTTCCTATACCACGCCTTCACAATGCAACACAGCAGGTCCTCCATATGATGTAAGAGCAAGGAAGTTTTTGTTTTGTTTTTTTAAATCACGTTTCCTTCTTTTGAAAATGTGAAAATTAAACCTCAAAGAGAGGAGGATGTTTATTTAACATTCCTTACTGAAGGTGTGTGAGAGAGGCAGTATTAAGTTCCAGTATTCTCTATATCAGTGCTAGCATAACCGACTACTTCAGTAGAAAGAACCTTCTAGAGAAGTATCAGGTTTGTGTCATTTTCCTCACCTTTAACAGCATTTATCTTGTTTCTCCACATCTAGAATGCTGAATTTCTCCTACTTTGCACAAAAATTTACTTTTAAACCATTTTCATGATTGGTATCGTCAGGGCCTAAATTATAGACCCATTTTATCATATGCAAATAAGGAGCCCAGGATCTTAAACCAAAGTTGGACTAGAAAACTTTGAGACAGGATTCAAGGGAATTCTCAGTCGTAAGGGTATTTGTGAAGTTAAGTGTGTATGTGTGGAACTAGCTGGTCAAAAACAGCAAGTATAAGAGACCAGAGACAAAGGTGGAAGGTAAAATCTAGTCGAGTTCCCTGAGGATCCAGAGAATCATCACACCACATATATATATATATATACACATACACACACACACATATTTATATATATATTTTTTTATATATATACACATACATATATATGTATTTTTATATATATGTATTTTAATATATATATGTATTTTATATATTTAATATATATGTATTTAATATATATATGTATTTAATATATATATGTATTTATATATATGTATTTAATATATATATGTATTTTATATATATGTATATATACATATTTATGTATATGTATATATGTATTTTTTTCCCCCAAAAAATCCTTAACCTGGCCTGGCCAGCCAGAGATGGGAGATATGGCATCAGCAATTCAGGGGTAAGGGAAGTGGAGGGGGCTGTGGATTTGTCATGGCGGCCATGAAAAGGTCACTAGAGAAGATGGTCTCTTGCAACTACAAAATAAAAAACTACAAAATAATCCAAGAAGTGAGCACAAGATGTAGCACCAGTCATCACTGCAGGTTTGAGCGTGGAGAGGATGAGAAGCACCTGTCCTCATGGTTCACAGAGGGGAAAACCGTACTTCTGAAAACATGAGAGGACTGTAAAAAAGAAATGCCTAGAGCAACTCCATAAGTGGTATGACATCAATCAATGTTGATATTTGGGGGGCGGGAAGCATTAAAGTAAAACTTGAACTATTTCAACAAGAATGAAAAGCAAACAACAGGGAAAACCTGTAATGACCAGGAGAGAAGGAGGCAGAAATTCAGGAGAGCAATATAAATGTCCTAGATTTAAGAACGTCACGGACGAGCATATGTGTATGCTGGCATACAGGTGCACAGGAATGTTTGTGAGGGCATGGGGTGCCAGAGGGTGGGGAAGGATGTGCAAATATTTTCGCACAGTTAGTCCTATGACCTGGTGATTATCACCACTTGCCTCTGCACCTCTTCTTGCTAAAATCACAGTTCTCTCTAGACTAGCCCCTCTGGAAGATCTGTATGATCCTATATAATGAAAAAAAAAGAGACATTTGCAGGAATCCTTTCTGCCTCCTGTGGTTTCTCATTCTAATGAAGCTCACCCATAGTCCCTAAGTAAAATCCTAATGACTGAGGCCTTTTGACTCTCTCTTTGAACATTTTAAAGCTTTGCTGAACTGTCTGAAAATTCATTATACTTTATTTGACTTCCTTTTATTGTACAGAAATGAGGAGTCCCTGATTCTGGAATCAACACGTTTCAGGACTTGCACACAGCAAAGGAGAGGAGAAGCTTTAAAAAACGATGTTGTCTGGAGCGCAGTTAAGCTTTTATACACACTTGTATGTTCACATGTATGTGCAAGGATATGTATCCACATATGTATGTATCACTTGTGACATGGTTACATATTTCCAGGGAAGCTAACTTAGCACACCTTTAAAATACAGTCTGCTCATCTTTAAAATAAAGCATGCATGTGGCAAATTACATGGGAAAAGAAAAAAAACAAAAAACAAAAAACTCAAAAAGAAAGCAATTCAAAAGGGTGATAGAACAGAAAGTAGTAGTTAATTATGATTTATAAACTTATTAACTTGCTAAGCATTGTAACGAACCAAAGAACAAATTTAATTTTAAATAACATTAAAGAAGCAAAGTTGCCTAGATGAAAACACAAACCAAGGAAATGTATTTAAAGACTAAGAAATCACATTTTTTAAGGAAATAGCCCAAATGTCACCTTTTAATTCAGCTTTCATCCATTTAACACGAACACAACTAGAACTAATAAAGAATAATAACGACTCAACATTTCCTAGATAATTGTTATTAAGTGTAATAATGTGTTTTTTTCTTCCTTTGACACAAGTTGGGTATTACTTGCAAAAACAAATTACCATGGCAGTTTATAATTTTGAATTCTAATGTTCTTTATGTACCTACTCCGTACAAATCATGGTCTATCAGTCTATATATTACACATATACAATTAAGCAGAAGAAAGCATCATATTCTCTACTTTGGAAGCAAAAAAAACTCAGTAAAATAATATAGAAAGTTTGATATTATAGAAATCACTTGTGTAATATGTGATGGCAAAAGTAACTTAGTTACATTTTATCACATAATATCATACCTAAGTTACATTATAACTTTGAACTTCTCTGTTTTGCCCACTAGCATGTGAAACGAGAAGAAAAACTGTAGTAGAAAATAAGACAAAATGTACTTCTTTAGGCATATTCCACTTGCTAGTGCTTTAGCACCTGGGAAGTGATTCTTTTTCTACTCCATTCACTCCAATTTTAAAGTGGATTGATGATCAGACATAAAGAGAATGATGATGTCCCTTTACATACTTAATAGTTTTAAGGGACTAAAAACTTTATATACCCTCACCCTTCATTTAAGGATGAATACTTTTGGACAAAGCCCAGAGTTTTAGGCTCATTTCCTCTTTGTTTTTGTTTTTTTCTAGACTCCCCAGGCAGAGGTAATCTGTGACCACATTGAATCTAGCTCTTTCTTTTTGCTGTTGTTGTTGTGAAATAATAAAATTGTACATGTGTGTATTGAAAACTTATTCTATGTCAGACACTGTGTAAAGGGTTTTATAGAGATCATCTAATTCCTCAAAACAAAATTCCTCAAAAACAAAAACAAAAAACTATTCACTGATGGAGGAACTAAGTATCAGAGACTTTAAGAAGCCTTCCTAAACTCATCAGGCTGCACTGGTGTTGCTGCAAGTGGATCTCAAGCAGCCTACCTCCGTATGGTGTTCTTAAGTCTCATGCTGTTACTGCAGTGGGACCCATTTGGTGGATGGGTGGATGGCGGCTGAATGAGTCGGTTGGTTGTTTTGTCCCTTGGTTTACATGCTGTTCCCAATAGACTGGGAGCTTCTTGAAAGTACAAATGATAATTCATTGATTTCTTCTAGAAGCACCGATTATCTACTACATACTAGATGCTTTCCTGCCTTATCAAGGTATAAGAAGGAATAACATAGAAAAAACACCACAGCCTATTGGAGCCAACTTTGTGGTGGGCAGAGAAAGACGAACACAGCTTTATAAATAGATAGTGTGCTTGGTATTGTAAAGTGCTATGGAGAAAAATAACCCATGATGGGGGATAGAGAGTACTAGTGATTAGAAGGTAGAGGATCTACCTTATAAATGGTTGTTAAGGATGGCTTCATAATAATAAGGTGTTACTAAGTGCAGACAAAAGATCAGTTATTGCAAAGGCCATGAAGCGCTATGAACTATGAATATGAATTATGTAAAAGAAACCCCAATAAGGAGGTGGTAGCAGATGAGGTCAGCAGTTTAAGATGAGCAAGGGCTCCATCAGATAGAACCTGAAGGCCATTTCAAAATCTTTTATTTATGTATACAGTGCCTGATACAGTTACCATTCAATAGATTTACTTCAGAATAAAAAAAAAACCTTGACATTGACCAATAGGTCATTCATTGTCTCACCGATGTAGAATCATCTTCAGATAAATGAGAGGGCTGGTAATGGATTCCTTGACTTCTGCAAAACTGATTTTTAAGTTTCATAAGTAAATTCATGTTAGTATAGAAATCTATTCTTTAATGATTAATAAAATCATTAATTTTTAATCAAGATCAATAAAGTCCTATGAGAGAGATGACACTAGACTAATCATAGATGAACCATACTGTGCCCAGGACTATGGTTTTTAAGAATCTGGCTACTTATGGGTTAATTTAAAGTGTTATATGAGGAATGAAGCTTAACTAATCGGCATAGGCTATTACAACATTCAGAGGAAAAGGAGATGTGAGGGAGAGACAGAATTAAAAGGAGGAGGGAAGGAGAAGAAGGAGAAGAAAAGTGATAAGAGATGGTTTTCCTAAGGACAGAACCTGGACTTTGGAATTAGTCAAATCTGGGTTTAAACCCCAATCCCTCCATTTGGACATAAGATGACGAGCTGCCTACTACAGACATTCCCATCCCCCTTCTTCCTTGCTCACCTTTATCTTGTCTTTATTACCCTCTAAATAGACATGTCCTCAGGGAGACTGAGCCCACCTCAACTTCATGATCTGAATCTTTCTTGATCTAAGGTTATATCATGTTGGTCTCATTTATCTTGCCAATTCAAATGTTTAGGTGTGTCTAGGTATAAGATCTAGATGAATCTATAGTCAGGATCTGGGAAAGCTTCGAGAAAAATTTTCTTTGATCCTAAAGAGATATAAGACAGGAATATTCCCTTAGCTCAGTCTCCAAATAAGGTCAGCTTTATGTGCCAAGTTGCCTTATTTGGACAAGCTATAAGTTAAGGGTAGCAAAATGTGAAGCTGGTGGAAACCTAGCCCACTGGGATGATGCTGAGTCATTGAACTAAACTGTCTTGGACTTGAAACAACAGTAGTGTCATTAAGCCACTTTCAGATGGGTTTTTTGTTTGTTGCAACTGAAAGGTGATTAAGTAATAAAAATCACAAGATATCTAGTAAATCTCATCCACCAAATACTTAGCCCAATTAACTGTGCTAGGAGTGAGGGTACAACGGTAATAAAGTTTCTTAGTCTGGTTGAGCCTTAAACTACTAATTTTAAAGTGGTATTACCAATACTGACCTCATAAACTTGCTATGGACATTAGGTTATTATTTTTAATCTTGAGCTTTAGAAACTTTAGGAAAATCAGCTAAGGGATTACTATCATACAAGTGGAAAGGTTTAGTGGATGCCTCTAGCCAATAAAAATAGTTCCGATATGAACTTCAGTAATTGAGTGATAACCTCTCTTCAGAATATTAACACAAATGAGAATGTTTATAATATAGATAAGTTTTAGTTTTGTTTTCCTTTTTTACCTGAAGATTAGGCAACACCACTACAGTGTCATGGAAAGAGCCCAGTTTGGAATCTGGAATCCAGATGTCTCTATGATTTATTGCTATGTGACTTGGGAAAAGAATATAATTTCTCTTAATTCACTGAGAAAACAGAAGCTGTATCAGAAGAGAAAGTTCCACCTGCACTCATCACCAATTATAGCTAAGTCCCTGGATCTAAATCCATGAGGATGTGTGTTTGCTCTTGTTATGATTAGTGAACTCAACTTCCTTCACACGCCAACTTCTCCACTGTGCCCTGAGCCCTTTCTCTCCTACCCAAGGACATCTCTTTTGCTGTTATCTTCCTCCTTTCTTGGGTTTTCAAGTTTCCCTTATTCATTCTATCATTCCCATTGTACTACAAAAACACTGCAGTATTTCCCATCTCAGCAAAAGCTTTCCCTTTATCCCAAAGCCTCCTTAAGTTGTTGTTTAATATCTCTGTTTCCCTTTACAAGACAGCCCCTAGAACAAGATGGACATTCACTGTGTTGACTTCTCCCCTTCCCATTTCCCCATGTACCAATTCCAATTAGGCTTTTATTTTTTTTCATTTTCGATGACCATTGCTTCAGGTCATTGTAATTTTTTTAAATTTTATTTTATTTACATTCAATTAATTAACATATAGTATATTATTAGTTTCAGAGGTAGAGTTCAGTGATTCATCACTTGTATATAACACCCAGTGCTCATCACATCACATGCCCTCCTTAATGTCCATCACCCAGTTATCCCATCCCTTACCCCTCTCCCTTCCAGCAACCATTGTTTTGTTTCCTATAGTTATAAGTCTCTTTTGGTTTGTCTTTCTCTCTGATTTCATCTAGTTTTATTTTTCCCTCCCTTCCTCTATGCTCCTCTGTTTTGTTTCTTAAATTCCACATGAGTGAAATCATATGATAATTGTCTTTCTCTGATTGGCTTATTTCATTCAGCATAATACCCTCTAGTTCCATCGACGTCATTGCAAATGACAAGATTTCATTTTTTGGTGGCTGAGTAATATTCCATTGTATATATATACCACATCTTCTTTATCAATTCATCTGACAGTAGACACCTTGGCTTTTTCCATAGTTTGGTTATGTGGACATTGCTGCTATAAACATTGGGGTGCAGGTGCCAATTAGACTTTCAATCTGACCTCTCTGCTGGAACCCACTGTCAATTATTTCTGTCCCCAAATACAATGGCCATTTATTAGTTTTCATTGCACATGTCACATTGACAGCCGTTGACATAAACTCCCTTCATTTTTAAATACTTAACTTGGCTTCTATGACAACACCCGCCCAGTTCTTTTCCTGCCTCACTGGTCCTAGTGACACAATCCTAGGACCTGTCAGTTTCCTTTCCCCCTTTCCCTCCTCTCCAGCTCTAAGTAGTACTGAAGTGCCCCATGACTGAGTCCTGGAACCCTCTTCTTAGCTAACTATACTTAATCCTTAGGTTATCTCATTCAGCCCATGCTGGACTCATGTGTTTATGGGCCTCTTTGACTAAATAACTCAAAATTAATCCATCCCCAACCAAACTCCTGATTTTTTCCCATCCCATGCCCATACAGGCTCTCCTATAATCTTCTCTCAATACATGGTTATTATATCTTATCAGTTTCTCAGTGTACCAACCTGAATGTCATGACTGAGTCTTCTTCTCCCTTCACATCCTATTTCTAATTCATAAGCAAACCCTGTCAGATTTGTCTCCAGAGTATTTTAAATCTGAATATTCCTCAATGTTCCTGCTGCCATCTCCAAGTCCAAGCTACTGATTTCTTACCTCATTTTGTTTGGGCTACCCTGCTTTCAAACTACTCCCCTCCCTGCAGCCAGAATGACCCTTTTGCAATAGGTCATGCCACACCTTAGCTCAGAATCCTCCAATAGCTTTTTATCTTTTTCAGAAGAGCCACAGTCCTGACAACTGTCTACAAGGCTCTCATGAATCCCCTTGCCTCCAACTACCCCCCATTGGCTGCCTCTCCTCATACTCCCCTCTTTCTTACTTCATTCAGATCATATTTGCTTCCTTTTTTCCTGAAAGACTCCAAGTACCCCTAGCTAAGGTGTTTGTGTGTCTGGTATTGTTTCTGCCCAAATATTTGTCCACACTTACCCACCTGGATAGCTTCCCCACTTTGTTCAGGCCTCTACACAGATATCATCTTTTCAAGAAATCTCCCATGATCAACATATATGAACTAATCTCTCATCAACAGTACTGTATTCCCTTATCTATGTAGGTTTTCCCAAAGGGTTTTCACCAACATACTATGTGTTTACTTTTCACATGCCCTATTCTTCATTACAAGGAGGACAAGGTAGCAATTTGGTTGATTCTGTTCACTGCTGTGCCTAGAACTATATCAACAATGTCATAGTCTCTACACAAATGTCTTCTGGGAGAATAAATGAATGAAGGTACTAATAATCTATAGTCATACAGACCACATACACAAATAGTTACGTTATATATGAGCAAATTTAGTATTTGTATGCATTTCTGTATTATCTTTTCTTACATATTCATGTATCTTCGTTGTTGTTTTTTAAGATTTTATTTATTTGTTTGACAGAGAGAGAGAGGGAGAGAGAGACAGAGCGTAAGGTGGGGGAGCAGCAGGCAGAGGGAGAAGCAGTCTCCCTGCAGAGCAAGGAGCCCAATGTGAGACACAATCCTAGGACCCTGGGATCATGACCTGAGCTGAAGGCAGATGTTTAACCAACTGAGACACCTAGGCATCTCTGTTTGTTTTTCTATTAATTTGTCTTACAGAGTGGAAATACTATACTCCATTTTATATTCTAATTGCTTTACTCAATATGAAAGCCAAATCATTTTTACACATGATTTTAAATTTTTTACATGAATCTTTTGACAGTAGGGTAACCTTTTGTTGAACAGATGTGTCAGATTTTACTTATCCATCTGCCCATTACTGGACATTCAGGTTCTTCACATTTTCTTCATGCTTCTTGTTAATAAGATGAAAAGCATTCGTACCAACTAATTTTTTACTGTTTCAAATAATGTCCTTGGGAAAGGGTGACAACAGAATGGGGGTGGGTTTGAGTTTGCTGAGTGAGATTTCAAAGATTGGTTATATAGCCTCCCAGAAGGGTTAAACTTATTGGTTTGTACTCCAACACCGGGTTTTCTTGGCCAGCCTTTAACTTTATGCTGATGTAAATGCATTGCCTTGGTAAACTCTTCGTATGTTATTAGTGAACTGATTGATTTCTCCATCCCTAGCCATTTCTAGAAACACATGTTTTGGTCTTATTTCTGATGCTCCAGAAATAGTGATTTAAAATATATATATTTCTTAAAGGAGTTGGATCGCCCATATTTTGGCGGTCAGTGAGACTCACATGCTTTTCCCTATGGAAAAGGCATAATGTGGAGTAACTTTGCTGTTTTTAGTACCATTCTGCTTCTCAAAGAACTTAACCATTTATATCAGTCTTTCCATGCCCTGCTTTCTACCTGCCGAATCAGTTAATATGAGTGTTCATATTGGGTCATGTTATTTAAAAAAGTGACTTGTGCACTAGCGTTTTGGGCTTCGCTTTGTCCCCACGTCAATGTGGGAGTCACTACGCTGTCTTGGAGGGAGCACAGACTTTGAGTTAGTTGGGGACAGATGCAAACACCAGCTCTAAAACACACTCACTCTGTGACTTTGGGTAGATTAATGAGTCAGCCTCAACTCAGCTTCCTCAGCTACAACAAAAGTAGAATGATACATATCTCCTAGGTTGTGGTCAAGACAGAATGACAGCTAAATGAAGAAAGCATATAAAGTTCCCGGTCAACTGCAGAGATAATAGCTTTCCTTCTCTTTCTTCAACCACCTGAAGAGTATTTCTGTTTGCCAACTATTCCAGTTTCTTATTGTCATTATAGGGGCTCTATCTAAAACAAGACTATACAACACCACACTGTCAAACTTGAGAGGACACACGAATTGCTTTTGCCAATGAAATGTAGATAAAGTGATGCTTCGTTTCTGAGCAAGAGCACCTTGGCCCATCATGCTTTGCTGTACGCTAGGTCATGACAATGGTAAGATCCCACCATTAGCATGGGGCCCCGAGTGACAATGAGAGAGGACAGAGCTACACCTGACCTTCAATGAACATGCAGTATACGAGAGAGCAATAAACATCTATTTTTTAAGTCACTGGGGTTGGGGTACATTTATTACCACAGTCTACCCTGACTACCCACCCCAACAAAAAAAAAAGAAAAAAAGCAGCATCTAGTATGGTCAGGTGAGGGAAAAAGTAAACAAACGAAAAGTAAACAAAAAAGCCATACTAACTTAAAACCGAAGTAAGAACAAAGCTCTTTGTGAGTTATTGAAATTATTTATAGATGCTATTTGCCCTCAAAGAGATGACGGTCCATTATTCAGCATATGCTGTTATAAATTACCTCTTTTCCATTCACACAAGGGAAGATGTTCTCTGACCTGGAAACATGAAGATGTCAAAAATGTCCTTCTGCCAAAAGAGTGTGGAGTGAAGAGAGATTTTCCTCGTTGTATCCACACCTCATTCTACATATAGCCCAAAGTGACTAGCTCGCTCCGCTGTTATTGTAGAAAGACAAAAAGCAATTCCACGAGCTATTTTAGTTTTCCTAATGGAAAAACTAGATGCTACAGATGAAAGAGTTATTAGAAAAATAAGTTATTAGAAAAATAAGTCTTCGCTTTTGTATAAAAGCATCCAAAATGTGCAGCACGTCTCGGCCAGTCCATCAGCACCAGAAAGGTGTACAATAACAGACAGGATCTCTAATCAGAATCTATCTTATATTTAAATACCTCTTTTCCCTAGAAAGTAGTCGAAGAAGAAAAAGAGACAGAAAAGACGCTTAATGTTGAGTGAACATGTTTCAGCCCGATTTCTGATGCACCCTGTTCCCAATGAGAAGCCTTATGGGGCCACTCACCCCATTCCTTCTTCTCTCCTCCCATTCCTGGCATAAGGAATCCTCGTTTCCATTCTCAAGTTCTGCTTTTCATCATGTACCTCCCTATTCCTGATCCTTGTCATTTCTTCTTTTGTTCAAGTTTAATGGTGATAAAACACATGTAGCATAAAATTTACTGCCTTAATCATTTTTAAGTGTACAGATCAGTAGTGTTTAAGTATATTACTATAATTTAATATACTATGCCACTATGTACATGGATGTGCCATCTCTTCTTACTTTGCACTTGGTACAAAACCTCAGCACAAGATAAAATGAGTTTTCTTTTCCACCCCCAGTCACATTTGGGCAGGAATAAAACAGCAGAGCAGGGAGTAGAAGTAGCTGGGGCAAGTGTCTTGGGGATAAAGTTTAAAAGACTCCAAAGAAAATCTCAGCAATCAAGGCCTACGGTATTTCAATGTACTCTATTTTTTTTTTTTTTTTTTTAAGATTTGGTTTATTTATTTGACAGAGAGAGATCACAAGGAGGCAGAGAGGCAGGCAGAGAGAGAGAGGGAAGCAGGCTCCCCGCCGAGCAGAGAGCCCAATGCGGGGCGCGATCACAGAACCCCGAGATCATGACCTGAGCCCAAGGCAGAGGCTTTAACCCACTGAGCCATCCAGGTGCCCCTTCAATGTACTCTTTTGAAATATCAATGAATGCAAAAAATCCAATAGACAAAATGTAAAAATTTTAAGTAAAGAAAGGAACAAGAATGGTATATCCACAAACTGTACACAGCCATATTAGAATCGAAAGCAAATGAAAAAATTAGTAACACTGATCCTACCTTTACTTAAAATTTGCCATTATGTTAATAACGGAAATTCGCATCATTTTTTAATTATGCATCAAAACATTATTTACCTTGATTCCTGAGTTTTTTGGTACCTCCTTTAGAGAGTGTGACACTGGTGACAAGAGCCTCACTTTCCCCACCCTAGTCCCAGCCCTGTCAAACAGATGAAACTTATGTGCTTAGGTTCCCCATTGGCTTTATAAAACCAGATCAGGCCAAGCAGTCGCTCCTTTATTATTATCTTTCTAAATCCAAGAAACAGGCCAGGCTCCATGGTGTAAGTTATTCATCAATCTGGCCCATGATCCTGTCAAATATATCATTTTTTGAAACACCCCTTTTGGTAAAAATAAATTTTTCATGGCCAAATTAGTTTTGTAAATGATCAGTCAAACAGAGCTAAACTGATATTACTTGAGAAGGTGTAGGAATGCACATGCTGGATGTGCCAGTGTGTACTGATGTGACAGACATATTACGAATCTCTGAGGTAGGTGGAGCTTGCAGTATTTTCATATTTAAGCAAGAAAGCACAATTTTCAAGGGCAATCTAACTCGGACATCCAGGGAAATGCCTCCACAATCTTAGGGAAGGGATCTCAATAAGCTCTCTTGGAGAAGATGCACACACCTTATGAAAAGGGAAATTGGTAACAGGCATGCTGACACCATCTAAAGAATGGTGTCACAACAGAAAGTTGAAAATAGCTCACTTGCCACTCTGGGAAAATAAAGTTTACATTGCATGATTTAACAACCTCCTGTTAGATAACACATAGCTTCATGTAGAACAGAATAGGAGAAATGTGAATTATTGTTCACAACCCTTTTATAGCTGACATACTTCCATTGACAGAAAAGCACCATGTCACTAATTTTAACTTTCATAAGATCATCATTTAGAGGTGAAAGACAGGGCCAAAGCTGGCTTTCCAACAAGGTAGGAAAAGAACTGAAAGTGATTAATTTGAAAACATGGAAAAAGGCTTCTCTTTCAGCATTGCAATGGTGAAATCCATTTCTCTGCGTGAGACAATGCAGACGAGTTTCCTTTTATTAGATACCCGCAGAGAGTGGTCTTAAAGACATCCCATTATAAAGAGCAGACGAAGTTTATTTGTTGCTCCCTATATGCCAGACCCTATACTAAGCATTTATGTGGATTATCATTTTTAACGCGTATGACAGTCTCATGAGGTAGAAACTACAATTACCTCCATCTGAGTCAAGAGGAAGTCAGGTTCAGTGAGGTTAAGTCATTTACCAAACTCAGATATTCAGTAAATGATGGAACTTGGATCAGAAGCCAGGCTGACTTAAGTTGGTCCATAACCACTAGAGCCTGGAACCTTAAGACCTTTGCCTTCAAAGTATCAGCGGACATTAAGCTGGCATCCAGGTGACAGCAAGTTCAGGTTGGAATACAACCATTCTGGCTAGGACCAATGTGGATAATGCTATCTTGAAGGAATGAAAGAGCAAACAAGGGAAGTTGTGGCAAGACTGTCAGCATCAATATAATAGCTTCTCACTTTTCATGAGCATAGTAGTCAAAGAGAAGACAAGGAAAAGTACTCCATGCCAAGGTAAAGTTATCATGGTAAAGGTATCACTTCCTAGGAAAACAGAAGATTAAATCTACTTCAACTGCATCAATTCCACAAACCTCTAAAGAAAGAAAGAAACTTAAAGGTGAATGATTCTCAAAACTTGTCTGCGGCAAAGACATTGACACTACTCTGAAAACCTATGTTCTTCTCCATGTTTCTCCATTCCTTCCCAAGAGGGTTATGTGATTAGTACTGAGCAATGAATTTGGCAAAGATTTAAGAGCTAGAGCATGACCTTCAGCTTTCCTCACCTCTTGCAAGGACATAAACATTTCAATGACAGAGCCAAAGACAGAGTATCTTGGATTGTTATTGCAAAGAGGACATTTTCTGAATAATATTCCATTGTATGTATATACCACATCTTTATCCATTCATCCACTGATGATACTTAGTTGTTTCCATATCTTGACTATTGTGACCAAGGCTACAATAAATATGGTAGTGCACTTATCTCTTCAAGATCCTGTTTTCATTTCCTTTGAATAAATTTCCAGAAGTGGAATTGCTGAATCACATAACAGTTCTAGTTTTATAATTTTTTGGGGGAAAACTCCATACTGTTTTCCAAAATAGCTGGACCAATTACACTCCCACCACCAGGGCACAAGGGTTCTCCACATCCTCATGAAATCTAAAAAAAGCCAAACTCATAGAAACGGAGAGTAGAAGAGTGGTTACCAGAGGCTGGGAGGTGGGGGGAAATGAGGGGGGCGGTTGGTCAAAGGATACAAACTTCCAAGTTATAAGATAAATAAGTTCTGGGGATCTAATAATTACAGCGATTATAGCTAATAATACTGTATTATATTCTTGAAAGTTGCTGAGAGTAGATGTTAAATGTTCTCCCCCCCCCCAAAAAATACAGATTATAGGTCCACACTCCAGGCTACTAAATCAAATTTCCAAAGGTGTAGCCTGAATCTCTATCCTTACAAAACAAGGGTATTCTAATGATTATCAGTTTTGAAAAAAGTGTCAGAAACACTGTTAAACACAATTCCACTCAGCCTTCCAAACTGTTTTCTCTCTAAAAGCATACCATGATCAAAATAAAAAGAAACAAAAGGAAAAGCATACCATGATCAAAATAAAAAGAAACAAAAGGAAACCTATAGATGTTGAAGCTAAGTCTTGAGTGTCCCAGCATAGTAATGCAAGGAGCATGGGTTAGATGACCAATTTTGCTATTTACTACTGGTGTGGCACTGGCAAATTATTTAACTCCTCTAAATCTACTTTTTTTCCCCCATCTGGAAATTAGAGTTAGAAATGGCATAGTTACCTTCTTTTTTTTTTTTTAACAACATTTTCTATCACATTTATATTTTTTGAGTATGTGGGGTTCTTTTATAATTATTTTTTATTATTATGTTCAGTTAGCCAGCATATAGTACATCATCAGTTTTTGATGTAGTGTTAAACAATTCATTAGTTGTGTATAACACCCAGTGCTCATCACCACACATGCCCTCCTTAATACCCCTCGCCTGGGTACCTCATCCCCCTATCCCCCTCTCTTCTGTAACCCTCAGTCTGGTGTACAGCAGCAATGTCCACAACAGCCAAATTGTGAAAGGAACTGAGATGCCCTTCAACAGATGAAAGGATAAACAAGATGTGGTCCCAATACACAATGGAATATTACTCAGCCATCAGAAAGGATGAATACCCACTATTTGCATCGACATGGATGGAAATGGAGGGGATTATGCTCAGTGAAATAAGTCAAGCAGAGAAAGACAATTATCACATGGTTTCACTAATATGTGGAACATAAGGAATAGCATAGAGGACCACAGGGGAAGGGAGGGAAAACTGAATGGGAAGAAGTCAGAGAGGGAGACAAACCATGAAAGATTCTGGACTCCAGGAAGCATAGTTATATTCTTGATTGAAGTATTGGTTACACAAATGTGTACCTTTGCCAAAACTTATGAAATAATACACCTAAGGTGTGTACATCATTGAATGTAAGTTTTACAGTAATAAATAGTAATAGTAACAATAAAAACAGTACCTACTTGGCAGAGGCATAGTGAGAATTATATCAGATAGCCACACAGAACACTTAACATGATATCTGGCACCTTTTAGATATCTGGCTACTATTAGAAAATGTGTTTTATATTATTTATTATGTACCACTATCAAAATGTCTTCCAAAGTTACACTTTGGAATAATAAATAATACAATAAATAAAAAAATAAATTTGTAATATATCCTGTTTGTATTTTTTTCCAAGTGTATAATGTTGATGTGGAGTTTTCATGACAGAATAATACACATTTTGTAAATCTGTACTTTTTTCAAATATTGAATGCCTTATTTTTGAATTCTTTAGATTTTTAAATTGGAGAAAAGCACTTAAAGTTTTTTATATATGAATATTACATGTAAAGCTGTTAAAATACATAACTTCAGTGCAAGAGACTTTCTCACTTATTTCCTTATCTGTGTAGGAGGGGTTAATAAGTCTCTAGCTCTCCATCAATTGATAGTTTCATTTCCAATTTCAAAAGTACGGATTTATATTTTATCAAGAAATTCTTCAAATTTGATTCTAACCATCAATTATAATTTCAGACTTTATTTTAAATGTTTGAATGAAACTGTATCTGTTTCACTTGAGCAATTATAGACATAACTGGTTTGATTCTGTCCAACTCTGTATTTAGGCCACTTGTTACTGTTTCTTCATGCACTACTTACTGTTAAACTGTACCTTTCGCAATTTCACAGTTTGTACCTCTA
>CM052888.1:17996959-18218489 GCA_028534135.1 Potos flavus
TGATAGCACTTTAAAAGATTTTTGATAATGAAGAAAGTAAAACCGTAAACATTTACCAAAATCCATGCCCCACTATTAACACTGAGTAAGAATCGGTTGCATTGGTTTAGCAAGGCAGATATTTGAAAGGAATCTTGGTGTAACTTAAAATATTTGAAAACTGCCTTTTAATGCAATTGCATATCTGTTTATTCTGGAAAAATGTTTTAATACCAGGGCCTGCTGAGTTGCTTTCTCTTGTGGAGATTTTTTTTTTTTTTTTTTTTTTTAATCTCCTACGTTGTATAAAAGTTGTACTGCATCTTAGTTTACTGGATAAATTTAAAACACAGTATTGTAGAAAGCTAATACAAAGCTATCCTATGCCTTCAAATAGTACAGAAAATGGAAAATATACAAGTAAATTATGTTGGGGAAAAAAAAAAAAGCCATACCTAAAGCCATGGTAGATTTGGTAAATTGGGAAGAGAACTCAGACTATGTTAGATTGTGAATTGTGTTATCAAGGTATATTTCTTCATGTCTTAAGGACATAAATTCTCTTTACCAAAACTATTTCATGAAATAAATTTCATATTACTTTGTGAGTTTCTTACAGAATGTTTTGGATTCCAACCTCAGCTTATTCATGATTTATAATTTTGCAAATGGTGCATGCTCCAACACACAATATATATTTTGTTATGCCTTTGCTATAATTAATCAAGCAAAAAATGAGTATTATATTTCCTAATGACAACTTTGTGTTGCAAGGAAAAACCTTGCCACAATGTTAATACATCTATATGGTTGCCTGCATCAAAATGTACAATCCTTAATTCTAATTTCAAGCTTTAATTGCTATAGGCCATAATGATAAAGGATTTTTATTAAAAAATACACTTTGCATAGGCTTTCTCTTTAAGAAATGCAACATAGTATAATGATAGATGACACACAGAAAACCATACGATAAAGAATATCAAGCATTGCAAATCTGTTTGGAGAGAGAGATATTAAGTTGCTACAAATTTTAATTTTCTGGAACCCAAGAAAATACACTTAACAATGACAGACTTTAAGGCTCAAGTTTTTGTTGTAAGAAATGTGTAAAGTGTAATATAAACTCTTCCATTAAGAGGACCCCAGGAAATATCTGAGTGTTTATTGAGCTTCTATTCTATGCCTTGTTCTGTGCTTGAAATTCTAGGGATGATGACAATGGGAAAAGCAAGATGCCTTGCCTAAGAAACATATACTTTGTTTAGGGAATGTTGCCTATAGTTGGGGTTTTGATAAATTGCCAGTCTCCTGTCTCTGGAACTCAGAACAATAGCAACGAGAACAACAAGCTGAGATTAAAACCCTTAAAATAGAACAACTGATAAATATGATCGTTACAAAGAGACAAATGACTCCTGAACAACAGAATGATCTGGCTGTAGCAAGACTGCTTATATTAACATATCTGAAGAGAAGTATGGCTATCTAAAGCAAGAGGAGCAGAGGATAAGACAGAGTTACAATGTATCCCAGCAAGGTATGGGGTGTGAGGTGGGAAAGAGAGGACAGACATGCCTCTTTCCCCTTTGACAGGGCTAGTCCTATTACAGGAAAGGCAAAGAAGCTACAAGTCTGAGGCCACTGACAGGTTGGATGTATCATCCCTGTGCTCCCCTTCATTTGTGAGGCTTCCCAAATCGGTAATTATAACAAGTCTTTTCAGGCAATCCCAACACACACGCACACATGCACACTCTTCTTAGTCTTCTCATTATTACCAACTTCATTCACACATTTAGTTTCTTATGAGCACTTGATATAAGTTGGCTTTCCCATAAGAAGATAGTAAATACATGTTGAGTATGTACTATTTCCATATAGTTTACATTTTGTTTTTGTTTAATCTTCTTAACAGCCCCAAAACTAGGTATCATTACCCCATAATTATGTGTAACCCAAATGCCCTTTCCTCCTTTAGTTTATAAGGTGCAGGAAAACTATGCAGATTCGTAACTCAGTTCCTTTAAATACCCCACCCTGAAAAAAAAAAAAAAAAAAAAATCCAGTGTCATAAAAGCATCATCAAACATGATAAACCTTACTGAAGGTGTTTGGTAGGAAAATAAGAGGACTTAGATTGCATCTACACAGGGAAAAAAAATTTCCATTACACATTCCTCTTCTCCATAGTCACTTCCTGTTTTGATATCAGGGGTACAACCTGCATGTGAGATGTAGCAGCCAGGTATAATTTATATCCACCTTGACTCTGACTCCCAATTTTTCACCTCTCAACAATTCAAGACGCTTAATCAAAACAAACAAACAAAAATCTGGAGCTATGCTGTCCTTGAGAAAGTAATTTGGGAACCATTTTTCTCCACCTGAACATTTTCGTTTGCTCACTATTCATTCCACATATTATTTATTTATTTGGAATGCATATGGGACTCCTCTTCAGAGAAATTCTGGTACATGACGTTGTCTTCGTTGCCTGACAACTAGTTGGGATTGTGAGCTTCTGTTTTGTCCAGATCTCCTCCACTTAACATTCAGATAACTCAAGTGTTAGGAAAGTACAATAAATGTTCCAATCAGTCATTATCTCTGGGACTCAGACAAGACTGAATTCTTGGACTTGCAAAGCTAAAGGTCAAAGTCAAAGTTAGTTTACCCTGTGAAGTCACGTGAAGATCTACAGTTAGCATTTCCCCAGTGATACTGCAACCTACCATGTGCATCTCCTCCCGTTGGCACAGGAAAGAAAAGTAGACACATAGAACATGATTCTGAATCTAATTTATTGATGCAGAAGATAGCTTCTCTAGGAGCTTGAAAGAAAACCCCAGGAATCAGAGAAGCGAATACAGACTTCCTAGTGGTGGTAGCTCTTGAAAGATGGTGAGCAAAAGCACAACGCTTGTGAGAAAATAGGCACAAGCACTTTTTATATTCTTTCCAAACATTGATCCCAATGAGGCTGGCTCTTTGTCTAAATCAGCTCATCCACCATGGGTTCTTTAAGTACCTTAGGGGAAGAAACTATCAAAATTGCTTAGAACCATTTGTCTTTGGACATATGCTTAATTTTATTATTCTTGATATACTGATAATATCTCGACATCTTATTTTTGATCTTTCAATCCTATTCAAGTTCTTCTTCTTACCTTACCTAAGTCCCTCTTGATTTACCTTTTTGAGAAGATGTGGATGAGCCACACACATAAATTGATCTGTTCTCATGCAACTGTAAGGCAGCTCTTCCTATGAAAGTGGCCACAGAATTCAATGAATTAGAAAAAAGAATGAAACCGATGAATCTGTCACCAATAACTGCAATCTATACAACCAGCAATGTACAGCTAGACACATAAGAAATTAGAACATTTCAGGAGCAGAGTATCATCTTTTCCCAAAATAAATCTGACTTAAACCTAGCATTACTATATATTATTCCCTCCTTTGATCTCCTCTCTTCTCCTGTACTTTCCTCCCTTTCTTTTCCCCCACCTAAAACAGAGACAACAGAGTTTGTGGTCAGACACACAATGGTTGGAGTATTATTATCTGGCTAACCTTGTAAACATTGCTTCATCTCCTTGAGCCTCAGTGCCCTACAACTGCAAAATGAAATTGATAACATCACGCTTTCAGGATTGCTTGCAAGTTAAGTGACACGGTGTATGCAAAATGCAAAATGTACAGCACAGGGACTATGCATCTGTTACACAGTAGCTACTCTCCAAAGGGTACCTTATTATAGGACTATTAGTAGTAACTGCAATAGTAGCAGTAGTTTTAACATTAATAAACTTTTGTTCAAGACATATGGGACTCTAACCAGACCTGTTACAATTTCTATGAAAATCTGTACTGAAAAGAGATGGTGGTGTTGTAATATTCTTCCCTACTAATAGCACAAGGCCCCTGTGAAATGTGAGAGTATCTGTCAGATGGACCTACAGTCTGGGTTCCTCTGCCTGAAATGAACCAAAGCTCTCTATTCCGAGGAGCACAACATCTAGTGGCAGAGACCTTTTTTGGCCAGAAATCCTTCTGGAGACTGAGCAGCATTCGCTCTCCCTCTCCAAAGCCTCCATGCATTAGTCTCAGTTTTGTACCCCCTGGGGCCGAGCAAAATAAATCTAATCACTCTTCTTTATGACAGCACTTCAGATACTTGGACAAAGTGATCATGTACCCCCAGAGCATTCTCTTCTCCAAAGTATACATTCTCAAATCATTTTTCCATGTGGCTCACATTCCAGGCCCTTCAGTGTCCTGATTGTCATTGTGACATCCAGGACTGAAAAGTGGACCACAGTCTGTGGCAGAACACAACGGGCAGGGAAGCACCTGTTATCTGTGCCGGGTGTTTATCAATGCGGTTGGCAGTTTCTTTGTGTTAAAACTTATCAAGTGTTTGATTAAGTAAAATATCCAGATCTCTGATGTGTACATGTTTGCATAGGGAAGTTATGTATGTATTTCTGTACACATTCCTCTCTCCCTCTCTTACTCTCACTCTCTCTCTCTGTTCCTCCCCCCTCCCCACCAAGAAAAGATTCTTTTCAATAGGTTCAATCTCATGTTCAGGTTATGAGAATTAGATGAGTCTACATGTAAACTACTTAGAACAGTGCCTGACCTATGTAAACACTAAATGAATGTTAGATATTATTCTTATTTTATCTTCACGTCCACCGTGACAGGTTCTGGGATATGTGTGTATCTGGGGATATATACCCCCAAATCATGTACAAAAAATGGCTGCTACCCTTAATGAATAAGAACCTTGGGAGGACTTTGTTTTTATAAATGATCAAACACTATGTCAGAATTAGGCACATGGTGCACAGAACATAAAGGAAGGATATTAAATTAATACTGTCGGCAGGAGAGAGGGAGGGGCAAGGAGAATCAGGAAAATATTTCTGGAGGATAAGACACCTGAGCAGAAAATTTTCAAATAATATATTGGAATTAGCTGAAGCATGGATGGGAAAGCTTATTCTAAGCAGGGGGAAGGGCGTATACAAAGACAACGATGCTATGGGCATTTGGAGATGGGCAGAGTTTGACAGGTTTTCATGCATTTGGCTTCAGGATATAGATGTATTATGAGATGTTAAATGTCCAGTTTCTAGGAAGTCTTCATCCTATCACACTGAATGCTTGTCAGTTTACATCTGAGAAATACCCACAGGTACTAAAATGAGAAAGCTATGTGAAAACACCCAAGCTCCACAATGTTTAAGTTGTATAAACTTAGACATACGGCTTATCACTAGCATTGTAGTTTCCCAAAATGGGTGTAATAAGATTGAGCCATAATATGGGGAAGGCACTTCCCTTCTCCTAACTGATTAGGATGCTACTGCCTTTAGTGCTATGAGTATTTTCTGCTTATAATATGATATTTAAAACAGATATTGGCCAAATAAAACATATAAGTATTCAGGAAGACACACTGTTAACAAAAGGAAAGTAAAAGATGTTTATCATGGAAAAGCAATTACTGGGTGTTGGCATGAGGGTGAGGAGTAGGGTTAGGAGGAAGAGGGTAGAGAGAGGACTACTATTTTCAGCTGCTTTCCTGCTTTGAAATCATACCCCCATTTAAGTGATGGTTTGGCTAAATCTCTCTATGTCTTCTCCCAGAATCTTCTGTAAATACACAAACTTTTAGCTGAAAAAAGATAGCTGTACTTCATTTTATACATCTGCCACATCCAAAACAGTTTTATCTGATGATTGATTATTTTGTAGCACATCTTCCCATGTTTGCTTCCGTGACTCATCTGACTTAAAGAAATCAGACTGGGTGCATTTTCCCCTTTCCGTTGATGTAAGCAAAGCTATAGGAGGAGAGCACTTCATGCTGTAAATACACATGGTAAATCTTGCTTCTTTTGATAAACATTTCTTAGTCAATCAAGACTTGCTTGTACTAAGGACTAAAAGATGAGTATATGTCACAAAGCACAGAACTATTAATGCGATTTGGGCCAGTTAATGGATTCTGCTTTTACTGGTTTTCCTTCATAGTCTATACCAAAATGTCTTTTGAGGAGCTGGCATGACACGTGGGATTATTTCCCCCTGCTCTCTGTCATCCCTCTTCCAGCCATCCTTCTTCAAACATCTTCTTTGGCAGCAAAGGTTAGCACACATTTATTGAACACCTACCATATGCTTGTATGCTTGAGATACAGTGATGAAGTATCAATAATTACTGGTCTCTAGATATCTCTCACAGAGAGAAGGGAGTGAGACAAGCAAACAGGGGATAATACGCTGTGGCAAGATCAAATTATACACAAGATTCTCTGTGGCAGGGAAAGGTCAGGGGGTATTTTCCAAAATGTTCGATCCCTTAGCTCAGTTCTGAAAAATGTAAGATAATAAAGAATAGGAGGCAAAGAAGGGGGGAGCGGAGGGAGAAACACATTCACGGAATATTTACTATTTTTTAGGCACAGTGAATTGTGAATTGTCACCTTTCTAACTTAAAATACTTCTCTGAAGTAGGTACAGACATCATTACAACTTTATAGATGTGGAAACTGATGCTCACAGAGGCAAAAGATTTGTCCACAGCCAGGAAGGGCCATAACCAGGATTCAAACTTGGGCAGCTTGATTTCCAAGCCCATTCTCTGTGCTGAGGAATTCTGCTCCCTCCCCTGAGAAGAGCAGAGAAGGAAGAAACTGGAGCAAGCAATGGTGTGGACACTTTAGGTAAGAAAGAAAGCTGACGAAAATCCTTGGATGCCATGAAGAGCAAAGAATTGTTGACAAATGGCCCTACATGGTGACATGAGGGAATCTGACTGACCTCTGCACTGAGCTGTGGGGTAACTTGAATGGCTCTGTGTATCTTCTGGCCATTGCCACTGCCCCAGGTCCTATTTCACCTGTGTCTCAGGACAGGCCTCCAACTGCACAGAGTCAACACAAATGTATCTTTGCGCATAGTTTTGAAAAACTGTGCCTGGAGTGACCATCAACAGTAATCATGGGCTTTCAGAGAGAAACAGGAACGCAGACATCATTTGGGCAAGCCTCCTCATTCTGGACAAAAAAGAAGCGGCTCAGAGTGAGGCAAGTATTTATCCAAAGCTAGAGTTCAGAACGCAGGACTTCTGCTCACAGCAGAGTGATTTATATTCTTAGCTAATTAAACATCAGGTGACACTGCCTTCCTGACCCAGGAGGATATTTGTGGGCACAGGAAAGGAGAGCAGCCTAGTACCCAAAATGGGTTCATAAAACTGCAGGCTGGGGAATCTTGCTTCCCACACCTGGTCTCATCCTCACACACCTGGTCATCCCGCAGACTTCTCCTAGTCAATAATAAGCACCCATATCCACCCAAATGGTTGAGTCAGTCACATGAGAACGATCCTTGACATCTTTCTCTCTCTCACCTGCCATGACCAATTCAACATAAAGTCCTGCTTCCATCTCCAAAACATACCTAGGGCATGCATCCCTCTTTGCTGCCACTGCATATTCCAAGCCAGCAGCCCTCTCTCCTGTTTAACTGCAATGGATTGCCATGCATTCATTCTTGCTTTCATTGGCTCACAGCAAAAACACTCTGTCAACAAACACAATACAATCACCCCTGCTTAAAAAAATAATAATAAAATAAAATGAAATAAAATAAAATAATAAAATAAAAAAAAAGTCACATTGCCCATTGCATTTGGGGTACAATTTTCTTGTCCTACAAAGCCCTGGATTATTCATCTCTGTGTACTTCCTTAAAGTACATTAGGCATCAGACTTATGAATCTTTTTTAGGTCCTCAAATGCCCCAAATCCCATCTTGCCTCAATGCTCTTACACAATCTACTCCTTCCTTGGAATGTTCTCTCCCTACGCTTATCTTAACTCTTCTGCATATTTTAATTCTCAGCTGAAAAAGAATACCGTTAACAAAAGCTTTGCTTACCTCCCCTTACCATCTCTCCCATATAAATTACTTCCCCAATGATATTCCCTTGCAGACGCTGAGCAATTACATCACATTTAATTATTCATTTATTAGCAAACTGTTTGACTCTGAGTAAGCCGTTCAATCCTCTGCGCTTTCTCGTCCTCGCCTATAAAATGGGCATACTTTGTAGAATAGTTATAAGCACTGGAATTAAAGCACTTAGGAGGCATGCAATGAATAGCTATGAAAAGAGTTATTCTCAAATTCCATTCACAGCCCAAAACAATACTCTGTACAATAGAAAATCAATCACGGCTTAAGACCCAGAACTAAGGTTAGAATAGAGAGACTTTTCTGGAATACTGCCTCCAAGAAGAAAACTCTGAAGTCATCTGTGTATATGCCTCTTGTGCATCCCATTTCGACCTACCTGTGCTCTATTGAAACACCACTATTAGCTCTTAGTCACGAAAGGGGCCACTGAAAAGGGGAGAAAAACACACACAACTGGGGAAAACACTGAAATACAGCTTACACTGTGTAAGTTCATCTGTCTTAAGCTTAAGCGTTCTTAAAAGAAAGATTTTTGTAAAAAGCTTTCTGCATTCAGAAACAATGATTTCTGCCTCTCCCTTCCCAACACAGACAGTCGACGTTCCAAAGTTCATAAAAATGGGAACACAGAGCTCTCTTAAATCCTGTCATCCAAACCATAGACTATTTGCAAAGCGAGCCAGTACCAACCTTGAATAACATTTCCAATGGTTCTCCTGGAGCACAAACACATTTAAATGCGCCTATTCACAAGTTTAAAAAAGAATGTAAATGTATGCACATACGAACATTGAAATAGCCTTCTGTGAGGCCATTTAATAAGCCAATCTCTTAGTCCACACAGCAAACAAACCAGAATTAGAAATCAGAAGCAAAACTGTCATTATATATACCTGTAATTCATTTTAGGAAGTTCATACGCTCTAGAAAAGTTGTCTGTATACCACCATTTTGTAAATTGGATTATATTTTTAAAAGCACTAAAGGAGCTAGCTGTTTTAACTAGCATTCAAATGAAACCTTCGGTAAAGTGAAGAATCATTTTTTTGTAATATGAATAACTGGCATCATTAAATTCACTTTGTAAACAGGGGACACTTGTACCATGTTTAGATTCAAGCAGATGATCCATCTGCTCTTAGTTTTGGGATTCATTCATTCAGTTAGCATTTTTCATGCATTTGCTATTCATGTATTCATTCTACAAATATTTACTGAGTGCTTACCATATGCCTGGCACTGTATTAGATGCTGAAGACACAGGAATGAACAAGAGAGATGATATCCTTTGCCCTCCGGAAGCTTGTACCCTAGTGGGGCAAGGTGATGATAAACACAGATAAATAAAAATACACAATACAATCTCAAGTAGATATATATATTACAAATAAGAATGAAGCAGCTCGGGGGAGAGAAAGAGATGGACTGCTGGGGACTGGAATGTTGGGTGGGTGCTTCTGCTGTTGGATGAGCCAGGGACAGAGCCTAGTTAAACAGGCAAAATGAGGGAGTAAGCCAGGAGAAAGACTTAGGGCAGGGAGCTCCAGGCAGAAGGGACAGCAAATGCAAAGGTACTGAATCTGGAGTATGTTTATGTTTGAACAATACCAAAAAGTAAAGTGTGGCTTGAGTGATACAGGGAGAGGTGGGAAGATCAGCAAGATACTCAGGAATCAGCCCATGATGCACCTTCTAGACTATGATGGAGGTATGCATGAGGCAACTGTTCTCAGTACCAGTAGGCAAGGAATAGAAGACTCAGAACCCACAGATATCTGCCTACTATGGAAGGGATGGTTTTTCCAAATAAATTAACATGCTTTTACCTTTTTCCTTGTATTCTCCTAATTCTGCTCTTACCTTCTCTGCCTCTATCGCCCTTCCCTCCCTCTTTCCCTTCCTTTGTTTCACCATTTCATAAATATTTATTTTGTACATATTGTGTTCCAGGCAATGTGCCTAGGGATCTGATGGATGCCCTCTGCCCTGGGCTTAGAGAAAAGTTCTCCCTTTTCCCCAGACACTTCCCATTCATATCAAAACTAAAATCTGTTGCATGAGCTTCTCCACTGGGATAACTTGTGAGTCAAACACACATAGGTTGGAATCCCAGCTCCAATATGTACCTGCTGTATTATATTAGGCAGTGCATATAATTTTCCTGTTGTCTCAATTCTCTCTTCTGCAAAATAGGGATAATAACACATACTTTGATGGAATGTTTTAATAATTTTTAGTTTTACTTATAAGCTGATTATTATTATTACATTACTATTTCTGCTTTTTTCTTCCTTTATAACTTGAGCCTCAAAGTTAAAGGAAGGACATAGTAACAAGGTTTGGCATGAGGCTGAAACTGTCTTCTGTCTCTTCTAATGTTCTGGAATATTGTACTCCTGATTATAGGATATAACCCATGGAATCTGACAACCCAAGATGACCCAGCATGGAAGCAGGCTGGAAAGCTGTTTGTGCCTAAAAGAGTTTGTGTTAACGGCCCCAACTCTTCATCCTTCCCTGTACCTGAAATTCCTCTCACTAAAATAGACTCTGAAATTCCTCTCACTAAAAAAGCAGATTATATTTTTCCACCCCTTATCTTTCGATCTGGCCATGTGGTATGCTTTGGCCAACAAAAGCATGAGGTAGAAGGGACAGTTTCCAATCCTAAGCCTGCACTCCAAGGGGCCATGCATATTTCTGCATGACATCATGTGCAGTTGCCATTGTCATGAGAATATGCCCAAACTAGTCCCAAAAGGAGGATGAGAAATTCAGGGAGCTGAACACTGAGCCTAGGCTACTCTGGACCAGGCAACCCCAGCCAACCCATGAAAGAAAACAAATAATTGTTATTTTAAGCCACTGGATGTTGGAGTCATTCATAATCTAGTATTATTATGGAGATATTCGATATACTATCTTAATTTAATTAAAATATTTATTAACAAACATTATCAATCATATTTTCTGAACTTTTATATTTAATAATCAGGTGCTGAGGATACAGGCATAAATCAGAAGGATATCATTCCTGCTCTTGGGGAACTTATAGTCTGAGTGACGAGGAAAACAAAGAAATGCTACTGGTCAGAGTAGAAAAGGATCTGTTTCGGAGAAGGGGGGTTGCCTGGAGTCAGGGTTTCTCCTGAGATGACTGGCTGACTACTCCTAGTGGTGGAAAGGGGAACTGCATGTATGAGATGCTCTCACTATAATGAAAAGGACTTAAAAATCCCAGAATGTTAGCTCTGCAAGGATCCTCCCCTGAACTTATCTTGGGTGAGCTCTCATTTACAGCTCGGCTCAGAGAAAGGGAATGAGTTACTCAGGGTGACTCAGGGAATTTGTGACAAATCTAAGACAGGTCCCCTGTCCCCAGGGTAGACACATCTAATTCCAATATGACCTCAAATGGGTCTTACGGTGTCAGTAAACTTTGAACTGCCATAAAATTCTTGGCCAGAAGTTTTATTACTAATACCATTTAAAATAAGATTAATATCCATGATTATTATAACTCATAATTGTAATATGACACCTTTCTTGCTCAGGGCATTTAAGGTATGATACTAACCAGACCTCGTAATTAATAACAGTAATTAATACCTTTCATTTTTTGAGTCTCTGCTCTAAGCACAGTTTTGATGGCTTTAGATATGCAGGCACATTTAATCCCTGCAACAATCTAGGCACAGATAATAAGCCCCATTTTATAGAATTGGAAACTGAATCTCATGGAGATAAAGTCTTTCCCAAGGCATACAGCTAATAAGAGGCGGAACCAAGAATCAGACACAGATGAAAGGCCTGTGGTTTTTCTACTTTGCTCTGCAGACCCAGCTGTGGTCACCTTTATCTGAAATGCTGGTTCACAAATGGCATTCCTGTTCCATCTTTCTCAATGTTTTCCCTTTGCCTAGAGACGGCATGATTGGAGCCCACTGCAATGTGATAAAATCACCTCCCTGCTTCGATCTTGCCTCACTTTTTACACCTTATACCAAGGGATGCCTCTGGAGCAGGAAGCTTTGAGAAGACCTGGGGGAGCCTGGAGCTTCTAAGTAGAAACAAGGAACTGACTCAGCAGGGCCTGGCTATCTTGAGTCTGAGGAGAGGCACATCAAAGGGAGGAGAGCCTGGTACCTTTGATGAAGGAACCAACAGGAAATTATTAGCCTCATGCTGATAAGGACAAAGACAAGAAAAGGGCCATTTGGGCCTCATCTATGTCTGGACTGGAAGAGGCAGGAAGCGTAAGGGGCTGTTGAATCCTGGCCCAAGAGCAACATGATGAACACTGGCTTTCTCCCTTGAAGAACAAGGTGAAGGAAAGGTGAGGCAAGTTAAGATAAACACCCAAACTTCTGGCTGCCTGGATGAACTGAATCTTTTAATTTAAGCTGTCAGTGGGTTCTTTCTTCTCTCTCTCTCTTTTCCTTTTTTAATCTAAACTGTAATCACACAATACTCCACCCAAGTGCTTGATATGGATTTCTAAGACAGATCCTAACATAGTCATAAAAAAAAATCCCCTCTGAAATGTGCACTTTGTACTGTGTCGATGTGTAGGTGTGTTTAAAATGTCACGAACTGGAATACCTAACTCTAGTTCCCAGGAATTAATCACTTAGAAGAGTGAAAGGGGGAAATTAACTTGCTTTAACACTTACAAGACTCTCCAAAGCAGGCGCCAAAATAGAACTTTCTGAATAGACGTATGGTTATCTTTCTATAAGAACTAAAACTCTTAAAAAATTTTTTTTCTCTAAAATTGCTTTGCAAACCCCCCCCCAACCCCCCAGCCAAGTGAGGGCTCAAATGCAGGTCACAGACTCTCACAGATGCCTCATAGGGAATAAAGGTGTAAAAAGTTTTGGGGAAGGGGTGGGGGTGGCCTTTTTTAAAGTAACAATTCAATGAATTTCAGTTAAATGTGTAAATTTGTGCAACCACCACCACCATCTGATTTTAGAACATTTCCAACACCAAAGTTCCCTTATGCCCATCTGTAGTCAATTCCTATTCATACGCTGAGCCAGTACAACCACTGATCTGCTTTCTGTCTCTATAAATTTGCATTTTCTGGACATTTATAAAGGCATCATACAATATGTGGTTTTGTATCTGGCTTTTAGCATGTTTTTAAGATTCATTCATAATGTAACAGGCATCAGTATTTCTTTTCTTTTTAATGCTGAATACTATTCCACTTTGTGGATATACCACATTTGTTTATTTGGCAGTTGATGGGTATATCGGTTATTTCCAAATTTTGGCTATTACAGATAATGCTGCTATGAACCTCAGATACATGGCTTTGAGTGGATGTTTTCCACTCTCTTGAGTAGAATCACAGGCACAGAATTGCTGGATTGTGCAAAGGGCTATTGACCACTGCTAGATACTAGGTTTCATCTGATTCAGATATGCTTTGTCAGTGGAAATCTACCAAACAATTCTTAACTTACCTTTAAAATCAGCTGATACTATCTTTCATGATTGGGATGGTCTAAAAAAAAGTCCCAAAAAACAAATACCAACCAACCAACCAAACAAAAAACAAACGAGTAGAAAATGGAGGGCAAATTTCATCTAATACCAGATCACATGTGCCCAGGCTCCGACTGTGAAGATGCCTCCAAAACAAAATTAATTGAAAATTTTTTTTCTCATGGATCGAGAGATGCCCTCGCCATCACAGATGCTGGTCATCTTTGTGCACGTGTAATTAGACTGATGATGGTTTCATGGTCCCTATTATGCCCACGCGGAAACGATGAGAAAATCCTGACAAGAGCAGCGGAACAAGCAGAAAATCCCGGCATCTCTGAAGGAGAGTATAACTTCTCTCTGGTGTAACTTCATTCACTAGCGAGGGGGCGCGATGTGAGCACCCCATCACCGTCGCTATGCCCCGCCGGAGTGAGGGGACTTGGGGCGACGGCCTAGGACACACTGAAAGTTTTAGGGCTTAGGGCACACGGGAGTGGCAGATGAAAAGACAGTACCAAAGGGGTTGAGAGGAAAGTAGAGTGTGGAAGGACTCAGGTCAGGGTCCAGCCTGCGGAGGCGGCAGAGGCTGGTACCACGTGCGACTCACCCGCGCGCTCCGCGGAAGCGCTGGGCCTCCTTGGCCTCGCCAGTCGCTCGCACCTGGTGCGAGTGCGGAGGGGAAGCGCGGTGTCCAGTGTGCAGAACTGTCACCTTGAGGCCTCTGGGGCGTGGGGGTTGAGGGGAGCAGAGGAGCAAGGGAACCCGGCAGCGCAAAGCTGGCGCCCCCTCCCCAACCGAGGAACGCGCAGTCTAGACGCCACCTCCACACGGAAGGCGCGGGACGCGCGCTGACGGGGCGGGGGAATCCCGGACGCCGCGAAGACGCCGAGCGCGCCGAGGGGGAGGGGCGGCGTGCCCGGAGAGCCCGCCCCGCCCACCGCCCCCGCGCACGCTGCCGCGCTCCGAGCAAACCCACCGAGCCTCGCGCGCTCGCGGCTCTCCCTGTGGCCGTGGCCTTTAGGCTGCCCGTTCCTCGGCTCGGCGGGTTTAGGTCGCCCCTTCGCCTTGCCGGGCGTTCCGCTGCCTTCCCCTTTCGTGGACCGTCCGAGTCTTTCTCTTTCTTACTCGTCGCCGTTTTCCGTTAACTCCTCGGCTCCTCTCCCGTCGCCCCGCTCTCCCTCCGCCCCCTGCTTACCCTTTTCCTACGCCGGCCCGTCACCTCTCCCCCAGTTTCCCATCCTGATCCCCGTCCCTCCTGGAAATCCCTTACCCCCGTTTTCCCTTTGCTTCTTCACCGTCCTTCTGCCACTTCTTTTTCCGCCACCCCCCCCGAAACTTGTTCCAGCCAGGGACCCCCACCAGGTCACAGTCGTTCCCCTCCACCACCAGGCCCGCGGAGTGTGTGGGTCCCCCCACCGCTTCGGGTACCACGAGCGCCCCGCCCGGTCCCTGGAGTGATTCCGAGGCCTCGACCCCGGCTGCCTTTTCTTCCCGCGACTCCGCGAGGGCAGGAAGCGGCCCGGGGCTCCCTCCCTCTAACGGGTCCTCCCCGAGGGATAAAAGAGAGGACTGGGGGAGGATGCGGGCCCTGCGCCCTCAGGCCCTCTCCCCCGCAGAGCCGCACTTCCCGCAGAGTCGGGTGGATGTGCGGCGAGGGGGCCCTGAGGCAACAAGTGACGCTGCCTGCGGGGGCCGCTGGTACCTGCCTGAGGCGGGGGTCCAGGCACCCTCGGGGGTGGGTGGCGGGAGCGAGACCGGCTCTGGTGAAACGTTCCCCGCGCCCCCCTCCGCACACGAGGCAAGGGGTGGGGGGGACAGAGAGAACAGAGAGACGTGGCTCTTCCCAAGTCCGAAGTCTCCCTCCCCAGGTTTCCCTGCCCCAAGCAGAGTTTTCGAGAAATGGGAAAGGCACAGGGCAAAACCCGCCGACGTGGAGGGATTTTCGGAAGGTGGGGTGCTAGAGTGAGGAGACAATTCCCGACTGCCTCCCCCGCTTGGGCGATGCTTTCCTCCAACCCACCATCCAAGCCTCCCGGGCAAGGGCCCAGCCTGGCCAGCTGGAGCGGATTTGGGCGAAGGAGGAAAAAGGGGCGCCCAACCCCTCCCCGGTTTCCCTCCGCCGCCCTCCCTGATTGGCTGTGCGTCCCTGGAGCCCAACTTCAGTCGCTCCAGACTCTGTCTGAGCCCCAAGGGAGCCGGAGTGCAGCGACCCCGGGCCGGCCGCGGATCCGGGGGTCGGCATCTGTGGGGCCCCCGGGGGGAGGAGCGCGGACGGGGTCGGCCCCCGCAGCCTCCACCGGGCCCAGCTCGCCGCGTCTCGCGGCCTCGGCTCCTCTCCGCCCCCCGCCCTTTCCTTCCCTCCCAGCAGCGGCCTCCCTCCTCCTCCGGCCCCCCCACCCCGCCCGCCACCTCCCCCCGGTTTCTCATTCCTGCCACTAGCGCGCTCGGCGGCTCATTCCGCGGCCGCCGCCAGCCGAGGGGAGCGTCGCGAGCAGATGCCGCGGGGGCCGCTCGCAGCCGCCGCCGACTTGTGAATGGGACCCGGACTGGGGCCGGGGCTGACACCGCTGCGCTCGTCTTGTGCCCGGGACGGACGACCCGGAGCTCGCGCCCACCCTCCAGAACCCCAGGTGAGGCTCCCCGCCAGTCCCTTCCTTTCGACTGGCTGGGGCTTCTGGGGGGGGGATGTCTCTGGATGAGCACGTTTGGGGGTGGGGAAAGGAGGTCTGACTGGAGAAGATTTCACTAATGTCACGCAGAAACGGGGGGGGGGGCGGTGGTAAGAGAAGATTTGTTTAAAAATCAAAAAGGGAGAAGGGAGCCAGCTGTGGGCGCGGGCGGCGCGGAGAGCAGAGGCGCCAGATGTGCGCTCCAACCTCTCCCCCGCCTCGGCCTCCTCTGGGGTCTGCGCGGAGGCGGTGGGAGAGGGGCTTCGCGCCGGGCTGGGACCTAGGCTGCAGAGCTGCGCTCCGGGCTCGCCGACTGCCCACGGTAGGGTGTCTGGGGAAAGTCGCCGCCGGCGCGGGGCCGGCTTGCCGGCCCGCGCTGCACCTCTTTCCGAAAGCGGCGACGTGACCGTGTTCTGCAGGGTTCCGACCCCTTCCTCCAGGTCCCCGCCGAGCGCTCCCTGGGCTCAGCCCTCCTTGCGCTACCGCCGGGGAAGCCCCGGAAAGCGGAAGGAACCCAGCTCGGGTCGGCTATGGCCCCGCACTTTAATAGCCGATCTTTGGGTCCGCCGACTGCGGCTGAGGGGCGGCCGACTGCGGTGCGCGCTCCAGCTCTCCGGCCGGAGTCTGCTCGGGAGCTCTGGGGGCCGCCTGTTACCTCCCATCAGCCCAAGGGGAGGTCCGCGAGCAGCTCAGACTTGGGCTCGGCTTGCCTGGGGCTTGCGAAGCCTGCCAGGGTCAACGTTAACTTTGCGAACCAAGCCGTGCCCTAAGCCTGCGCCTCCTCCCAGAGCGCGCCAAGCCTCTCCCGCTCCCCGCACGCACGGCCCTCCTCCCTTAGCTTTCCCCGGAACGCGAGCCGGCAGGATGGGAAGGGCGGCGAGGAGAGCACCTTTTAGCCCCCTCAAGCCGGGCAGAGCTGTGAGGGCCTGCTTCGCTACGTGAAGAAAAGAGTCCCCAGAGAAAGTGGGGTCGGGGAGGGCTCCCCGGTCACTCTTCCTTATCCCTTTCTCGCCAAGGCCCTGCTTTCACTGGGGTGGGAGGGTGTGTGTGTGTGGGGGGGTACTCCACACGCCTCCCTCTCCCGGGTGAGAGGCTTTCTAGATGCTGGAAAAAGCCCTGTTGCTTTTGCTGATAATGCAGCAGGAATTTCATGGGCCATCGCACTGCTATTAAGAAATTGCATCTTTTAATTATTTAATAATGCCATCCCTGCATGACGACGGATCGTCCCTAAGGGATGGGTGGAGGGTTGTTCCTGAAACCCTGCTGTAGGGAGGGTATAGATCTGTCTAAAGTCTTCCCTCTTGTTTCCTCCTAAAGAAATCTTGTTCGGGTGGTTCTGAAATTTTTCCTTGTTTTCCTCTTCGGATCTTTCTTATTAGGTTAATATGAGGCAGGGAGTAAGTTTTCCGTTTAATCAGAGGGAAGACACGATAATTAATCTGGCAAGAGGATGGATCAATGCTTTATCACTTGGGCTTGCAGCAGACATCGATGGTTTTGCGGGGCGTCTGGCTTTCCAGGGGATGGGAATGTAGAAGTGTTCTCAGGAGCGAGGATCAACCAGCATCGCATCAGCATATTTGCCAGCGCTAGAGCCTAACACCATGGGACAGGAGAAGAGAAGGGGCTGACCTTCATTTCATTAATCCTGGAATTATTTTTCCTATATACGCGAGATGCAGACACCAGAACACAGAAGTAGTCCCAGCCCAACCCTAGCTGCAGGGAGCCTGGTCTCCTTCCAGCAGAACAAAGGAATAAAAGTTGCAAAACAAAGGGACAGAGTTGTGAATACCAGACGGATCCTGAAGCTCCTGGTCACTAAAGTTCATTACTCCTGAGCTCTGATTCCAAGTTTTAGAGTTGGCCAGGCCCTGGAATTCAAACCTCCGTGCAAAACTGAAATCCTGCCTAGTACAAAGAAATGTGAGTAGTTTTCAAGTATAGACCAGGGAAGAGCATCTGAGAGGCCAGGAAACTTTGCTTGAATGAGAATTATCTTTACATCTTATTTTTGAAACACTGCAAATTAATGCCTTAAAAATGTGTTGCAGCCAGGCCTTATTGTTAATAACAATTATTACTATCATTTTTGTTGTAATTTCAGAGCCTGCATAAGCTGGCTATTTTATTACATTGTTTTAAAAAACAAAACACCCCCCTACACACACACACACACACACACACACACACACACACATATCCCCCCTGGAGCGGGGGATGGGGAGAGAGAATGAAGAGAACCGAATTTGGATCATCTGTTGAGGCCCAAACATGTAGATTTACTCAAACTGGGCTTATTGCTTACTAGAAACAATGGGCTTTTAAAATAGTTCTAATTGAAGGAGTGGACCATCTTGATAGCACTCCAGAACTTCCATTATGTTCAGCATTCTTATCAGAATACCAGACAGTAAAATTACTAGAAACCTAAATTCTATTTTCAATTAAGATGCAATCTTTTGTTAATTTGAGAATTAAAAAAAAAGTCACAGCTCTATTTTTTTATGACCCAGAACTCTTGTTTCCTCTTTGCAGGGGTGGCAGTGGATATGTATATTTGTTTGTTTATTTGTGAGACGAGAGGGGGCAAGTTTGGAGAGCCATGCCATGATTTGGGGGAATACAGATCAATTTCATGCTCCTTTAATGCACTTGTCTTCATAATTCATGGTTTTTCTTCCTCTTTGAATAGAATTACATGGCTGCCTTGTAAAGATTCTGGTTTTGGGGACCCTCGTATGGGAAACACCATGACTTTGACCTCAAGGCTTGATTTACAATACCAGAACTACACTCCCATAAGCTTAGTGTGTCTCGGAATCTTGCCTGTAAATGTCTGTGACTTATGAAGTTGACAGTTCACATAAACTTTGATCTGTGATATTTAGATCTATTTTCAGAACCATCTAAAGGAGACCTGCAGGTCTGATTTTAGTTTTCCTCCATTTTCAATCCATTTATGTAGGCAAAATGTTCAAAAAGCATAACCATTTTGTTTGTTTATTTTCAGTATTGGGTTTTTTTCACTTTGATCATAGGCATACCTGATCTTAATAATGATAAAACACTGGTCTATGAAGTTTGAAAGTAGGTAGCAAACATTTTCTCTTAAACTGTCAAGTTTGCAGAATGACTGTGAATTCCTCAGTCTTTTTCCTAGAAAATCTGAGCACTGTGTAAATTCACCGGCCAATGATTTAAGGGATTGAAATGTGGTTGGGTTTTTCTTCCCCCTCTCTTATGAAATTGGTCATTGTTTCAAAAAAAGTTACCTATTCGTCAGGAGCCCCCATTCTAGATCTGCCTAGCATTTGGGTTGTCAACTTTCCAATCCAGTGTTATTGCTCCTAAAATATGTAAAGATCTTTGGTCTATGTGGGCTAGGGGAGAGACATCAACAGGTATGGTAAAAAGAAAAAAAAAAAAAGTAAACCTGGAGAAAGTTGGACAAATTCTGGCACACCAGTAGTACTAAGAATCCATGAGGAGTCCATCAGGATTACTGTGATAGCCATCCACAGCCTCTTCTATGTGCAGGAAGGACTAAAGAAAACACTCGAGGAGGATAATTAGACATCTTTCTGCTATAATTTTACCCTGACATTGAGAGCCTTGTGCATCTCTGGAAATGGGCTCCTTCGCGGAAGATTGCACTTCTGGCCACTAGAGGGCAATGGCGCCCTTCTCCAACTTTCTGCATGGGGCCCATCTGCTTTTTGAGGGCACCATGAAAAGCGGTTTTGTTACCACCAGCCTTGTCTGGCCCTCTCAGGAGAGACCGAATTCAATCTCTAGCTATGGTTCAGGCTACTGCCTGAGCAGTTTGTCAGGATTAACATCTTTCTAGTCGGTGGATCCGTTCCCTTCAGCCTCTTCTTCCCATCTTGGAGTTTACTAGAAAGTTGGAAAATCTTGTAACTTGAGATTGTCTGAGCAGGAGATGAGTGGGGGATGGGCTGAATGATATACCAGGTCAGCTCTCACTGAGGCTGTGATCTGGGAGGATTTTCTGGCTTTTTTTTTTCCTGCCAGAAAGAGCATCATTTGAGACTCCGACGGGAAGTGAATGAATAAAGAAGAGAAATATTAGTGAGATTGCTGTGGTATCATTGCCTATTCTTTCAAGAGGTTTTGAAGATGTCTGCGAGACATTTCTAATATGCAAAAAAGGATAGCAGTTTGATCTTTGGTAAACACTTTTGGACATGGAGTTTTAATATAACTGTAAATATGTAACCGTTTTACTATTACCTTTAAACCATTCTTGATATTGCTTTAAAAAAAACTAAATTTAGCAGAGAGTAAAATTTAATTCAAGATTGGTCCTCATGCACTAGAGTTTAATCATTTGACTTTTTTTTCCCCTCAGTGATATGGAAATTACTGCTTATGATTAAATTGCATATTTCAGGCTGCACAAATTTATATTTGTTACTGTTTGATAGTGTCATTATGAAAGTTCAGAAGAATAATGTAAAAAAAACCCACTAACGCTATATTATAATTAAGAGGAAAGCTCTATTAAAAAAAATAAGTACGGTCTTAAGTGGATTCTTATTTGTATTTTTTTTAACTGAATACAATTGCCTGCCTGGTGAGTCAGCAGTGCAGTTCCTTGCAGCTCTGAGTGTGTTGGAATGCAAAGGCCGTTGATGAAGAAGGAATCAATGCAAATGGATTATGGGAAGGAGTATTAAGTAACTCAGTGGAAAGTAAGACAAAGTGTTTTGTAAACCAATGCTCACTCACCACCGGACAGTTTATTTAACTGAGAAAAAGAAAGTGCTTTTAAATTGTAAGTGCTTGTGAATAATGCATATTTGTTAGAACTGGAGGCAAAATTTCATTGTTATTTGATTTAATTAGTCATCATACTGTTGCAGAGTTCCAGAATTCTTATTGAGATAAATCATTGTTCTCTTGGTCTGTCAGGTTAAAGTTTCAGCTCAGGCAGAGAATCTGGTATCCCAGGATATGAAGTGAGATAGGAAGATGAGAGAGAAAGGAGAAAAAGAGGTAAGGAAAGATGGGGAAAAAGTGTGAGAGAAACTAATGGTGCTGTTGCTGATGGTAGGGCAAATACTGGTGTCCCCCTCCCTTTCTCTCCACTCCTTGAGACCCACGTGAGGTCCTGAATCCAGAAAGCTGGCATAAACAGGTTTACAGGCCACAGTAAACAGTGGCCAGGGTCTTATTCTATTACATTCTGGCCCTGAGAACTCCTCACAGGACACTGAATTTTTCTCGAATTTTTCTGGTTTTTGCAGGTGAAGAAAAACCTTTATTCACTTCCTCCACGAATTCCCTTCCTTGCCAGAAATCCACGTGATGTGGTCCTCTGCACTTGCATGATTTCGCTAATTAAGAACTTGTAGGAATTTCTGAAAGATACTGGCTTTGGGGGCAGCGTCTTCCACACTATCATGACTACCTAACATAGCAACAGGAGCGATGGAGGCTGCTCCCTGGTTTTCGTTTAGACGCATGAGATCTCTTTTCAGCCATCATTAGGCTCCATCAGTGAGTGCAGTGAGTATTTGGAGTAGCTTCCCCGCCACCAGTGGTGTTTATTCTCAGTAAGAACCAGCATGGATGCAAGCAGGGCTAGGCGTATTGGATACAGTAGTGTGCAAACCACCCCCAGTATGGATGTCTGGAAAAGCGTTACCTGTGATCACATCCTGAACACTCCGGCTACTTCCGTCATCCCCGAGGCGGAGGCTTGGACCAGCTATTCAGACAGCAAGAGATTAGGGTGAGGAGTGTGCAACAACAGAATAAGATCTTGTCTCTGTTTAGCATTTTGATATCTTGTTCATCATGGACTTGCTCCATTCAACACAATTTTTAAAATATTGCATTACAGTATTATGCATCTTCATTACTGAGTTTTTTGGCAAGCCCTTATATTTTGTGCCCAAGGACAGTGCCTTTCCTGACTCACCCTAATTCCAGGCCTGTCCAGTACTAGTATCCTTCTCAGCTCCAGCTCCAGTGCCTAGAGGTTATGTGACCGAGATTAAGCAACATAACATTCCTAAGACTGAGGTGTCTCATCTGTTATAATGGAAACCCTAATAATACTCGTGTCCTAGAATTGTGACGATCAAATGAGAAAGGAGTGCAGTGCCTGGCTCATGGTAAGCACTCACCAAACACTCAGTCTTTTCGGCCTCGCAGACCTGGGATTCGGTTTTATAGACTAATGGTGGCGGGTAGCAGTTCTTCCTTACAATTACTAGGGCAAAATCCTGCACTGAACATTCACTTTAGATTGAGGCCTCTCCCAATTAGGGATGAATTGTTTATTAGTGCCTCCCTTTTTTTGAATTATTTCATAAGTTTAAGTGATCCATCCCTCTTCCATTTAAAATATTCAAGAGGCAGTTGAGATTTTAGAGATAATTATGGCTTTTGAAAAGCGCCTGCCTCCTTCTCCTACCTTTGCATTTTCTCTCTGTTCATTTTACATACGGGTTGCCTGATAAGTTGCCCTGAAGTAATATCGTACTGGGAAAGTTTGCTAAGCCTGTGATGTTGAGATATTCATCACAGGGTTTGCTTTCATTTAAAAGGGGCTCATTACTATTCCAGACTAGCTTAAATGATAATTAGCCCCATGATAAATCGTCTCCATTTCAAGCATATTCCTGTTTGTTTTTTAGGTAAATGTAGTTTGGGAATATAAGGGGGTTGAGCAGTGACCATTTTGACTGATGAAGAGACTATGGCTAAGCAGCCCTTGCCTGCCTGTGGTCTTCCTCAGGTCCTAGCAAAAGCATAGTGCTTTGGTAGAGCCTTGAAAATAACAGGAACCCTCACCCCTCCACCCCCGCCCCCCGCCCCAGCCTTTAATGGTTTTCCAACTGTTTTCACACTCAATGGCACCATCATGCTGGGCTTTCCAAGGGTCCTGGACCTTCTGGGTTGTCCTGCTGTGTCCCATCTGCAGCCTTCTTGTGTCCTGTGTTTCTACCGCAGGCCCAAAGTCCCTCCTGAGTGTCCCTTGCAAGAAAAGGAAATCTCTCCCTGTGTTTGCCTGGAAAAGGGAAGGAAGAAGAGCCAACTTGTTCATTTCCTACTATGTGCCCAGGCACTGTATCTGAGACCTCATTTATTCTATGCCCTCACCCTGTGGGGAGGGTATGAGCATCTCCATTGTACAAATGGGGAAACTGACTCTTAGGAGGGTTCTAGACCCTTGTCTGAGCTCTTGGGGCTTGAGGAAGGAAAGCTGGGCTTCCCAGTATGTCCTGAATACACATGCCCAGAAGCTTTCTACTGTGTGTGCAAGCTGGGGCTTCCCTAGATTTCTAGAGGAAAAGAGCTGGACCGAGAGCTGAGCTGACTGCTTGGACCCTGTGTCCCTATAAGATCTCAAATCTTATCTATAAAAGGAGCTTCTGAGATCTTCTGATCTGACTATTCTTTCCGCATGTTTTCTATTTGTCATTAATCCTGCAGCTTTGTACATGTCCCAATGACAGCCTGCTAACTACCTCTCAGGGAACCCATCACACTAGCTACGACCCATTAACTCGGTTCATTAAAATTCCGCACCATAGGAGGACCTAAAATACCCCTCTTTTGTAACGTTCTCCCAATACTTATTTTTTGCCCCTGCTCTCCATCACTATTTCCTCCTCCTGACAGCCCTGCAAATATTCGAAAATCGGTATCAGATAATAGTTAAAAATCTAGCATTTATTGTGCATTTAGCTAGTTTCAGGCACTGGGCTAAGAACATTCTATATAATATGAGACTTACCCACAGTGACTCTCCGAACGGGTAAGATTATTGCTAGGCTCTTACAAAGAAAAATAAAACAAACAAACAAACCAAAAAAAACCCTGAAAAAAACCAGAATTCCCAGTGTTCCACAAGCAGTAATTGAAAAACGTAGGCCCAGAACCTTTCATTAAAATAGGTGGCAGAGAACTTGGACCTACTACTTCCTGAGTGAGGAGGGGACATTCCACTTTACCAAGTAGGAATCAGATGTGTGACTTAACTGGAATTCTCAGCTGTCCCAGCCAACCTTCAGTTAGAGATGAGGGTCTAGGAACCCAGAGGGAGGCACGACTTGCCTAAGATCACGTGGTCATTTAGGGCAGATAAAGCAAGAACTGGGCAATCTTGGCTCTCAACTCAGTCTCTTACCAGTGTCTATAAACAAATTTTGTTTTGTTTTTGTTTTTGTTTTTTGTCTAGGACTAGATTTACTGGTGGTCTGATTTTTATTTTAACCGATCACTAGGTCCATTTTCTATCTGTCTTTCTATCTATCTATCTATCTACAAAAAGATATAACCTATTATATCATTAGGCAGTTAAGTTGTGACAACTATAAATGGGGCCTTCTGTGAATCTCTATGTGGAAGTCATAGCCAATCCAATGTCATTTGATAATATTTTGAAAACTGTATCATATGACGTTGGCCTTCAGGTCTGTCCTACCTTATAGTCACTATCAATATCTCCATTCCACCTTTGCATCCATAACAGAGTAGAGTGGCATCTTATCTTGCTACCTCTTGCAAGTTTTCACAGGGCTCCCTGGCAGGGTATGGTTTGAACTTGATTTCAAACGCATTTCTTTGCCACCTACTGGGCTGGGCACACAGAAATAGTCAAATCCTAAGGCCTTCCCTCAGGGAGCTGCTATATCAGTGGTACAGAACATTCTATGTTCAAGCCTGCAAAGAGTAAGTGCAACAAAGGAAGTACTAATAAATAGGGCCACAGGACTGATGAGTCCCAAGCAGTGCAGTGATCAAGGGTCGTCTGGGGAAGGAAGGCATTTGTGGCTACCATGTACCAATGATGGCTGGGGCATCCTAGTGACACGGGTGCATTACCCCTAGTGCAAATCATCTAGGCGTTGAGAACTTTCCTTACTAGAAACACTTCCTTATATGGAGCTAAACTGTCTCTCCAGAGGTCACATTCTTTGATACAAGCCTTTGATGCCATGCAGAATGGGTGTAGGTCTTCCACATTCGTTACCCAGTATTTATTGTCTTCCAAGATGCCTTCTCCCCGGCCTTAACATCTCCAGAGTGAACACCTCATTCATTTTTGCTTCAGCCTTCCACGGAGGGAAGGACTGAAGACAAAAATCCAGGCAGCTAAACACTAGACTATCCCCTCCTTTCCACACACTTCTTTTATTGCAGCCTGAGGCTACATTACATTAGCTTTTATTGCCAGTCACATCACCCAGAGGACTTATGCTCCACAGTTTATTTGTTTATTTGTTTTTCCTTATGTGCTGCTGTTAAGTCACATTTCCCCACCTGTCCCTGTGCACATAAGACCTGACAGGCACCTTCAGCGGTTGGTAGCACGGGCTCCGGAGTCAGACTGCCCTGCTGCAAATTTTGGCCTTGTCACTTCTTGGCTGTGCAAATCACGTTAGTCATTTCTCCACTTCCCCATCCATACGCTGGGTTAGCAATATCTACCTTCTAGGGCTGCTCTGATAGTAAACACTATTAATATATAAACATATATTAATATATAAACATGCTTCAACCAGTGCACAGAATGGGATTGCTGTTACTGTTGTCTCAGTTCTATTTGATATTGTTAGGTTCACTCCACGGGTCCCGTCTCCCAAAACATTTTTAAGTGTAAATCTTTCGTGTGTTGTCCAGAGTATCTGTCATTCCTCATAGCCCCATGCTATGAGTTGCTTTACTTAGTTACCAACCTCGCTTGGTAAAAACAAAACAACAGCAGCAATAAAAATAACCAGAAAAGGAGCAGGGGCAGGATCTTATTAAACAAGACACTTCCTTTTCAGTGATTCGACAGCCTGGAATACACTATTCTACACGTTAGTCATTCCTGGTAGTGCGTATTTGTCATCTTGTTTGCTCGATTGTTTGGCGGCAGAGCAGTGGAGCCCCCTCCTGTGGTTTGGAGAAGAGCTCACAGTAAGATTCTCAGTAGAGAGAAGCACCCTCCTTCTGCTCCAGAGGCCTGAAGGGCCAGAGACTTGCTTTCCTAGCCCTCCTGGAAACCCGAACACAGACTCAGCACCAACTTTCCAGTGTGTTTTAAATTTGGATTCAGTATCTTACCTATGTGCAGACATGCACACACACAGCTGCATAACCACTGGCCGTGAAGCACTCACTCTGAGCATTGTGGCTGTGGCTGTGCTGGTCTCTGATTCCTGGGGCCACCGGAGTGGTAGAGTAAAGCTGTAACAGCCGGTGTCCAGCAGAGACAGCTGTGTGTCCTCACCCACCTGTTCTGTGGAAGTGTCTGCTCTGTGGATCGGGCTGTCCCAAGCTCCTGACATCCCTCTCTATTTTCCGAGCCTGCTTCTCCAGCCTTCCCGGCAGAATTGTGCTACTCTAAGTCTGTTTCTGTTGCACTGAGCTAAGAAACCCAAAAGGCTTCATTTCTCTGCTTATTTTGCAAGACTATTGTGAGAAATCGTACCTACAGCAATACTGAGTGGGGTATCTGGCTTTTGAGCGCCTTTTGAATGCTGAAGAGAAGGTTGATAATTAGATGCTAGGTGTGAGGGTAGAACAGAGGGAGCTTTTATTAAACATTGAATAGTTTAATTTGGGCAAGGAGTAGGCAAAATGTCAGGACCTAGGCTGAAACCTACTGCTAGATCTTAGTAGATAAGGTGGGATTTCCGTGGGAAGCTGTGGCAGACAGCACAACAGCTGGTCACGGGGATGGCAAATGGTCTGTTGGAAGGGACGGGGCAGGTTGTGTGGGCAAGTGGCCCATGGATGCTGACCAAGGAGCCAATGCAAAATTCCCAAAAAATATTATCCGGAGGAAGCTAAGGCCAGATTCAGGGACAAGAATCCAAATTGGATCCCCAACCCAATGGCAGTGAGATAGTGAGGAGTATGCTAAATTCAGAGCCAAACACCTCGGAGAAGGCAGGAAGGAAAACATAGAAACTCTCCAAGCATTGATGGGAGTGTGAAAGATGCCCCCATAAAAATGAGGTAGTCTCCCTAAGTCATATCCTAGCTTCTGGAGGGGATGGCTCCCACACTGTCCTGGCCGCATGGCCTGTGTCGGCCCAACGAGACGACGATCGGGTGACAGTTGTCAGTGCTTATGGCTGGGCGATTTGGGGCAGCGAGGACAGACAGGCATAAGCTGCCTCGGAAGTTGGCCTCATACCATCCCAGGACAACTTTCCTCACCTACCTTTGTAAGAAATCAGAATCAACCCGCCTGAGTGGCTCAGTCAGTTAAGTGTCTGGCTTCGGCTCAGGCTAGGATCCCAGGGTCCTGGGATCCAGCCCCAAAGTCATCAGGTTCCCCACTCAGCAAGGACTCTGCTTCTCCCTCTCCTCTCTGCTCCTGCTCTCTGTTGCTATCTCTGTCTCTCTCTCTCAAACAGATAAATTCTTAAAAAAGAAAGAAAGAAAGAAAAAAGAAATCAGCATCACCCTTCCAGAGAGGGAAGCCTTCCGGGCAAGCTCAGAATTTCAGAACTGTCTAATGGGCCAGGTAGTGGAACACAGATGGCTTTGATTTTGTGGCTGATGAAGCCCCTTGCCCACACCTGACTCCATTATCACCAGGCTGCCTGGGACTCCTGGAGCCACGCATTTCAATTTCCATCTGATACTCCCTGACTGGTCACCATGGACACAAATCCAGACCACAAACCACAGAAGCCTAACCGAACAGGTGAAGCTGGGTGGGCAGCTGTGTTAGTAGGTATCAACTTTCTACTATCTATGAAAGCATGCATATTTTAAGGTTTTAAATATTTAAACACATATTTAAAGGTTTTATAAAATATTTCATTGACAATAGCAGCAGAACTGTATTTATTTATTTTTAAAGATTTTACTTATTTATTTGACAGAGAGAGATCACAAGTAGGCAGAGAGGCAAGCAGAGAGAGAGGGGAAAGCAGGCTCCCTGCTGAGGAGAGAGCTCGATTCAGGGCTCGATCCCAGGACCCTGAGATCACGACCTGAGCCGAAGGAAGAGGCTTTAACCCACTGAGCCACTCAGGCACCCTGCAAAAATGTATTTAAAATCCAAACCCAAGCTGAAAAATCAGAAGTTATTTCTTCAAACAATTCCAATTCACAAAATTTGACCTAAAGTACCGCAGCAGTGACGGGAGATTGTTCTTGAACTGGCTTGCTGCCCTACGTGCTTCATATATGGACACAGCTGTGGTATAAGATATAGTTTTCATTGTTATATTATTCTTGGGAACCTAAGAAGCAGTATATAAATGAAGTGTCACTATTAGTATTATTATCTTAGAGTAAAAATTGCAATGTAGCAGTTAAAGCTGGGCACACTTGCCTTCGAAATAATGCATGGGTGATTCTTGTGTTTTATTCATCGCCGCTCCTCCTGCAAACATCGCAAAGAATCTTCAACTTCAGCAAATCTCAGCAGTGCATTTGGGAGCATTAGTCAGGAGACTAATGCAGCCGGAGAGGCTGTGTCTTTGACGTGAGGGATGGGTCCTGTGGAATTATTTCAGCTGCCCTCTCCCCACCAACCCCACTGCTGTCGTGCCTTGCATTACAAGCCAGAGAAGCACCCAGTTTTCACTTAGAGTCATACCTTGTGTCCTTTTCTTATTGGCTGCGTAACATCTCATTCCTCACGGACGGAGAAAGATCACCTGTCAGCAAGTTTGCTGCCAATTGCTGACGAATTTTCCCTAATAGGCTGCCAGGTGATTCCCTCCCTCCAGGCCGACTAGCTTAGTGCCATCCTGCCATTGCTGACGAATAGTTATGTGGCCTTGGGCAAGCCAATTAACCTCAGTTTCCTCATCTGTAAAGTGGCCTTTGGGGTCCTTTCCAGCTCTAAAATGCTCTGTCTCTCAAATCTTCCACAAGTCCCTTGGCAAGGTGCTTTTCGGCTGTCACATCTCAGCATTCTAGAGGAAATCATGCGAACAGGAACACCAGGAGGTGAAGGCACAGACCGGGTTTGCCCAAGCAGAGTATGGCAGCAAGTGGTAGTGGACAGAGTATGCCTGCAGGGTAGTAAGTTTAGGACTCTTTGGAGTACACTGAATGCCAAATTCAGGGCTTTGGACTTCAATCCCTAGGCCCTGGGGACCCTTTGAAGGGTTTGGAGTAAGGGAGTGATGTGTTAATGCATTATTAAATGATTTCTGGAACAGCATTGAGAATTACTGATAAAAGGAACAGAGACCCTAAACAGGGAAGCCAGCAGGAAGGGGGTTACAGCAGAGATGATGAAGCAGGGACTAGGGACTAGGGTAGGACAGCATTCTCACAATCGCTGTTGTGCACTGAGCACTTACTGTACGCACACACTGTGCACACACTCCCCGTAAATTACCTCAGTCTGTCCTCACTACAACCTCAGGGAGGTAGAAGCTATAATTATCCCCATTTACACAACATAGAAACCAAGTCTCGGGATAGTTAAGCAACTTTCCCCAGTGTTGTGTGGTTAATAAGTGGACAAGCAGGGATTTGAACAGAGATTCCATGTTCTCCACTGCTCTGTTGTAGGGACACAGAGGTAAGAGGCTTTGAGGGGTTCATGAGACTTGCTACTGATCATCGATGAGGAGTGGGGATGGATACTTGGTGACTTGCATACGGAGTGCCCTGGACTTGACCTTCCAGGGATTACCTCTTCGCATCTTCCCAACCTCATAAACAGGAGCCCCAAGATCACACAGATAAATTGTTGCAAAGGATTTGAAGTCAGGACTGAAAGATCTAGAAAGCTTTTCCTGTGGCTCTTCTAATAGGATTGATGGGTTCTTGGATTTCTCCCTCCCCACGATGATTTGAAGATGACACACAGTGTTATGTTTTCTGTCATGTGCTCATATGACTTAAATACTTGAAAAGTTTGCTTCTAACATCCATGTTTTCTTTTGAAATTTTGGTTCCTCTCCAGCCCTGGGATAGATGAAGATGCCCCAGTAGTGTCATTTTGAAACAATTATTTTGCACCCAGGATTTACAGTGTAATTCTAGGGGGTGTTGAGAGAAGACCTATAAAGCCAGTCTTTGTCCATCAGTGGGTACTCTCCATTTTCTGTCATGTGACACCATGACCTGGTATAATGTATGGAAAAGGTGAGAGAAGAGAGTCACATTGTATCTGCACTGATGCATATTAATAAGGACCCAGGCTTCTGAGAGATAAAAGAATCACCTACATTGGAATATAAGAGGATTCAAATTTGTCAGTCTAAGCTAGACCTTAAGAACAAATGAAATTGCAAACACCGACGTGACAAAGTCTTGTTCAGAGAGACAAAGGCCATGGAGGCTCTGTGCTTGGTATTTCTTTATCTACTCTCATATTCTTGGAAGAGTTTCATTTCTATATCCCCTTGATCTATTCTTTACCCATTCCTTCTTTTTTAACCAACGCACCGTGAGACAAGAGATGGAAACTTGCTTCCCTTGTCCGGACTCAAGTTCTCTCTTTGGTAGAAGAAGAAGGTTAGGAATGGAAAATCGCCTCCCCACAGGAGGGATCTGGAAGAACAACTGTGTTCTGTCTTAAAAGTAAGAAGAAAAGAAAGAAAAGAAAAAAGAAAGAAAAGAAAAAAGAAAAGAAAATAAAAAAAGAAAAGAAAGAAAGAAAAGAAAAGAAAGAAAGAAAGAAAAAGAAAAGAGAAAAGCTCTTGCTACCCAGCTTGACCCAGATAATCAATACATGTGTTATTCTCTTCTTAACCGAGCTCCTGGGGTTCAGATTTTTACTTGGACAACGAAAACCAAATTGATGATAGGCTGTTGGGAACTTAGGACTTATTTCTCCATTCTGGCCGAGAGCCTCCAAAACCTGTTCCCTGACTCATTTAAATTAGTGGTTGTAAAAACAAAGGCGAGTAAGAAAAAGCTTTGTGGATAAGAATGCGAATTGATTAAATTCATGGAAATAGCACCACTCTTCAAGGATTGCCTGTCTTTGCTTAATGTTGAAAATATTGATACTATCTCCAATATTGTTTCCCCTATTTTTACATTTGCATGGGAAACGATTTGATTAACATTTTCTCTGAAGATGGTTTCCTTCCGAGAAATGTACATTGATGGTATCAGCTTGGCCCACGGAGCGGGGAGGGCCTTCCCAGGCAGGGCTGATTTGGATGCAAAACAGAGCTATTTTGGAAACAGCAACTTTACCTGTATTGTTGAACCTCTTTTCAAGGCTCAGTTGGGTTTGCTACAGGAGAGCATTGAGGATGCCGTTCACGGGGCACACGTTGTGCTAATACAACTTTAATTTTCATATCTAATTGGACAAGAAATGAGTTTGTCAGAAATAATCAAGCCTATTACAGAGGTGCCAGGTTGGATAGTTTCTGAGATGTGACTGTTACTCCGTGAAGTGACGTTGTGTTGTGGGGATGTGTAGATGGAGGTCATCGGGCCAGCTGAACCCAGGTACACCCCTTGGGAAACTCCTGGGGCCATTCCTCACCGTGGTTCAGCTGGTTGGGAATATTCCCTCATCTTTCGCTATGACTTGGCTCTGCCTCTGTCTCATTCCCAGTGCCCTGCTGGGCTCCTTCCAAAAACCAAACCAAACCAAAAATGCTTTATGTAAATCGTTCAATCTCTAGGAAATTTACGTTTCACCTTAAATGAAAGATATTGTGACTTGAGGCTAGGTCCACGTAGGTGGGCCCAGAAATCCAACAGAGCGTGAGGAAGAACTGGGAAGAAAACACAGAAGTGATTCCATATACTGAGTCTAGGCACTGATTTTAAGCCTTTTCGTTATCTCCGAGGCCAGAATCCTTTTTGACTTCGTATTTCATAGGGGAACTTTTGAATCTGTTTCCCCAGAATGCTCAACAATTCTTACAGGCTCCAGGATGCTACCAATATATCAGTTTCCCGAGTCCTCTTAGGTTCCTCTTCATCGGTTTGGGTCTTTCTTTTGAGTCGATGGGGCACAGAATGACTTAAACACTCTATCCTGTCAGCACTCTGTCATGCCCTTCAACAATACACATGCTTGTTTCCCATGGCTTTGGCATGTGCTTTAAATTCACCGTCTCGGGCACCTGGGGGGCTCAGTCAGGTAAGCAGCTGACTCTTGATTTCAGCTCAGGGCAGGATCTCAGGGTCCTGGGTTGGAGCCTCAAGTCCTGCTCAGTGCTCAGTGGGGAGTCTGCTTGAGATCGTCCCTCTTCCTCTGCCCCTCCCCCAACGTGCTCACTTCCTCTCTCTCTCTCTCTCAAAGAAATAAATAAATCTTTTAAAAAAAGTCCCTTTACAAAAATTCATTGTCTCACTCAGGTCTCATGACAGCAGTGAAACCTGATCTGAGTGATTAAAACCTCAAGAGCTGAATGGGTTCAGACTAAAAGCTTCCAGATTGCACCGCCACCACCAGTTGTGAGCCCTGTGGCCAGGCGTCTATATGAGTTCTTTTTGCTTCAGTTTCCTTATCTGCACCATTGGCATGACAAGGACATGTGCAAAGCCAAGTGAGTACTTGATAAATATCAGCGACGACCCTATGAGTGAGACGTGTATTTTTATTTCTGTTCTGCAGACAGGAAGCGAAGGTGTGGTGAGTTTGCACTTCTTACCCTGGTCATAGAGCCAGGAGTGACAACGTGGACATTGTATCGAAGTTCAATGGCTCCAAACCCATTTGTTCCGCTCTGTTCCTTCCACTCAAGTTTACTAAGCTATTGATTCTCTCTTCCACATCAAAACCTCCCTCTCCTTTTTTTTCTTTTTTTTAAGATTTTATTTGTTTTAGAAAGAGAGAGCTGCATGAGCAGGGGGAAGGAGGGGAGCAGAGGGAGAGGGACAAGCCGATCAGAGCCTGCAGCGGGCTCCATCCCACAACCTCAGGCGCTCAGTGGACTGAGCCACTCAGGTGCCCCGAGCCTCCCCTGGATTTGATGAAAACTAGTTTTCCATCACTTGTGAAGATTTCATGCTTTCCTTTCAAAAAAATTGACATAAATAGTGGTCTTTTTCCCAGGATGAATCATATTTGCGTAACTGTGAAGATGTTAAGAACTCAATTTTCTCCAACAAATCCTTTGTTTTTAAGCTTTTACATGTTTATAATTGAAATTCCAGGAGGATAGCTCTTCAAGCAAATGTTGTCCTTGAGACATGGGACACAAGCCTCAACTGTGAGCCGTATATGCAATTTTAAATTTTCTAGTAGTCCACTTAAAAAACTAAAAAGGAAATAGGTGACAATGTTAATGATGCAGTTTATTTAAGCCAATATATCCAAAATATTATGACATGCAATCAATATAAAATTATTAATGTGCTGTTCCTCGTTCTTTTTGTATACTAAGTCTTTGAAATCTGGTGTGTGTGTATGTGTAACACATCTCGATTGGGGCGAGGCACATTTCAAGTTGTCAGTAGCCACATGCCCCTAGTACACACTGTATAGATACTGCAAGTCATGATTTTTCCAAGGACAATTTATACAACAAATGATTTTTTTTAAAGACTTATTTACTTATTTTAGAGAGAGGGGAGAGGGAAGGGCAGAGGGAGAAAGAAAGAATCTCCAGCCGACTCCGAGCTGAGCACAGAGCCAGATGAAGGGCTCGATTCCAGGACCCCAAGATTGTGAGCTGAGCCGAAACCAAGAGTGAGATGCTTAACTGTGAGAGCGACCCCGGTGCCCTAGCCTCAGAACCTTCTAAACCACAGCTGCTGGAGTCACCTTCTTAGCTTTATTGCAGTTTTCCTGAATCTCCACCCCAAAGCTGGATCTAACAGAAGGATCCATAGAAAGGGGATGACCAAAACAGGGTCATTCTCCTCTACAATCAGAGATAATCATGACTTTCAAAGGTCTGAGTGAGCTAACACTAACATAAGCTTCAGACCTTACAACCTCACTTTAAGAGGTGGGACACCTGTGAGTAGAGGTGGCCCTGAAGCAAAATACATTACACTGAAAATGTGTCATCCCTCCCTCCATTAAGCAAATATTCATGGGACACTGATAATTTAATTAGGCTGGAGATATAAGGGTGGCCAGTTGAGACCTTCCACTCTCACAGACCTTGTATTTTAGTTTGAGGGAGCAGAAAATAAAATGTAAACAAGTGAGCAAAATATTCTTCAGTAGTGGCAAGTGTGATCAGTAAAACATGACAATATGATGTATTAGGAAGTAACTGACATTTGAGAATGACAGTCACTGTCTCTGCCCATCCCAGCTGCGTACTGCTGGTACAAAAGGGGAAGACGATTGTGAGGATATTTACCATTATTGGGGGCCTACAAAGTGATGACTAGGAAGAGAAGAAAGAAGAAGGAAAACAGAAAAAAAAAAAAAAGGAATAAAAATGACAAGGAAGGAAGGGAGAGATGGGGGAGGGAGAAAAAGAGGACAAGGTATTAGTATCATGGCTAATACTTTTCATAAATGATGACAGAAAATCCTAACAACTATCCTGAGAGTTGGATCCCCTAAAATTGAAGGGGAGCCTCCAAGAGGGAAAGGACCTTGACCAGCACACAGGTGAGTTCAGGGCTCTTCCAAAAGGAGAATCTGGGCCTCTAGGTCATGGCACCTGCTTGTTCACGCCCATGTCTCCTGGTGAGCGTTCATTGCCTTTATTCCAGGGAAAGTCCTTCTTAGTGAGAATGTATTAGGAGAGTAGAGTGCATCTCTCGGGGGTTCTGAGAAATCAGTGAATGTGTAGAACAAGCTTGTATAAGTAAATGGTTGGAATAGATAAAATTATTAGAACATAATTCCTTTGGTTAATGGATAGAAGCTTGGGGATGATGCCTGATAGAATATAGCCCACACATATCTGAGGGATTGCTTTGGAGGGGAAAAGTGATCAGATTTTCACTTGTGACAAGAAAAAAAAAGTGACTAAACATCCATCTCAGGAAGAGGTACTTACATTAAATCCGTCGATAAGAGGTGTAGGCTGTACGTGGAAGGACTTTTCCCAGGGGCATTAAACATAGCAAGTTGTCTACCCATCTTGGGTCTCCCGATAAATGCCATTGTGGTGGAAGATCCCTCTGGTTGTCCTCTGACTTCAGTTTCCCCCAAATTCAGTCTCTTAATTTTCCTTAAGATGCTTCTCTGTCTCAGAAAAAGAGAAACTTTTTTCTGAGTTACCTTGGTTGGACACTCATCTCAGCCTTTTTTGTTAAATATTGGAGATTCTTAGTGCTTTTTTCTTTAGTATTTTATTTCAGACATTTTTTCTTCTCCTATCACACTCGTTCACTGGGATGATTCACAGACTTCATAGCTTCACCTACCCTCCTAACACTGGCGAATCCCCAGACTGCATTCCAAACTTAACTTAGCAAAGCTTTAAATATGATCATTTTCCTGTATTCCATATTCCAGTGGTATCAGCATTATCCACCAAGTAATACAAGCAGAGGCAAATGAAAATACAAACATAAGTCTCAAGGGGCCTCTTATTCTGAGACCTCACATCTTGTCTATGGCCGATTACTATTGATTTGATTTCTGACTCCTCTCATAATATGGCCATTTTTCTGATTTTGCTATTGTCCCGGTTTCATCCTTTGTCATTTCTCTTGTGACCTTGAAGATTCATCCTTCTTCTCTTTCCTCCTTGCTTCCTGCCTTTGATCAGAGCCCTCTGACCTCCTTTAGCTCCAAAACTTATGGCTTCTTTAGTATTTGGCACATAGCAGGTTGTAGTGGCTACAGGTTACAGAAATCTAGCTTAGAGTTTAAGAGAAAGGAGAAGTTTTGGGCTGTGTAATCGGGAAGTTCGTGAGAGGTCTAGCTTCTGGCTGGATTAGATACAGGACTTCACAGTCTCGAAAAATCTGTCCTACATTTCCACATGGTGCTCTCTTCATCTCCTTATCTCTGCTTCTCTTCGAGTGTTAGTCTCAGACTCTGTTGCCACTGAGAAGTTTTCCTATGTGATATAAACAATGACACGATGACCATTGGCAATCTCAGAACATGTTTATACTTGAAGTTTGCAGGAGCAGGAAAGAGCTGTCTCTCTGCCTCCATATCAGAAAATTCCAAGGAAGGACTGAGACTGCCTTGCTTGAACTCCATGCCCATTTCTGAGGCCATTTTCTATCTCCTGTGAATACTCATAAGGACCCCACTTGGGTTGTGTTCATCCTTGTGGTTGACAGTGGGGTTGGGATAGAACACAAAACCCCTTTAATTAACACAGAGATGCTCAAAATTGTTATTGGATAGAGGGACAGACAAATGGATCAATGAAATGGTATTTGGCTTTCCTAAACCTTTACTGTGTTTTCATTAGTTTATATCTGCAATTGTGCTATTTACTCTCTTTGAGAGAAGAGATGGATGTCATCTTCCAGTATAGAGTTCATTTTGGTACAGCTGTCTATGTGTTGGTTCTCAGTGGCTGTGGATTCCATGAAGCCTAGACCAGGATACTATCTCACAATTCATGGTACCCATGGATGGATGAGTAAAAGAGTAAGTTACTGAATGTATAAATGAGCGAATGAGAAAATAGATGGTTATAAGGCATTTCTGTAATGTCGGGAATTCTGCTCAATATATCCTTTGGAATCAAAGCTCTGAAAGTGACCTTGAAGGGCATTTGATTCATTTACATTTGATATTACATTTTACATTTTTAAACAGATTTGGGTGCTGATATTTAGAGAGATTTAAGGATTACCCCTAAAATCACATGACATGATGATAGTGGCATCAAGAATAGGGCATCAGCACTTTTAACTCCTAGTGAGGTGCACTTGCTATTACATAATTTCTTTTTTCAACTGATACGCGTTAGATAAGCACCTACCATAGCCCAGGCCCAACAGGAGATGCTCTAGGGGATAGTAAAAATGAAAAGACAGAGCCCCAATTCTCCAGCAGCTCCCAGCTGAGTGAGGGCAATTTGGTAAATGCCCAACAGCATGACTATAATATATCCAGAGAAGGAGTGTCATTCTGGCCTGCTGCCTCGATATTTTCTTGCTATCTGAGTAGTACTTGAGTATCTCATGTAACTGGACGACCAAAGTTGTCTTACAGAGCATCTGAAGATACGTCAACTCTAGTATATTTGTCTGCCAGTCTCTCGCATCCAGAGACCTTAGGTAACAGAAGAAAGTCATAACACCTGGGGACGCATTGCATTTCTCAGATTCTCTGAAGATACCGCGTTGGCCAGGCTGGTTCTTCCAGCTGTTGCTTTGCCCAGTCTCATGGCCCTCTCTTCTACGTTTTGACAAAATTTCTTTTCTCCATTGAGTCAGACAAGCTGAATTTCCAGGTTGGAAGGAAAAAAGCATAGGGTTGCCATTCTTCTACCAATATTCCAGACAATCCTCCTGTGGGTTTCGGTGGCTCACCGGCTACCTTGCGATGATTTCCAGTTAGATTATTATTCTAGCACAGCTTTGTTACCTGGGAAAAATCACATAGGAAACCAGTATACAGACTCATATTCTGAATTTCCTCTTATGATTTAAAATTTATGCCTCAATTTCACTGACCGAAAGTCCCCAGTAGTTACAAAGGGAGAGCATGGCAGGGGTTTCCTGTGGAGGGTGGGGGAGCTCGCAGTGATTTGTTCTTTGTTATAGGACTAATAACACGGTCCTGTTCCCTTATTAAAAATTCATAGAACTATGCTCTTCTATATATATTTTGTATTTAAAATTTTCAGAAAAATTTAAAAAGCAAAAGCAAAAAAAAATAATAGTAATAATTGCACCCCTGGAGAACAGTGGTTAGCAACCTGGGATGATTTTTCCACCAGGGCACATTTGTCAAGATCTGAGACATCTTTGGTTGTTACCAAGGGGTAGAGGTGTGCTACTGGTATCTAGTGGGTAGAGGCCATGGATGCTGCTAAACATCCTAGAATAATACACAGAGCAGCACCCTCTGCCCCCAACAAATAATTATCTGGTCCAATACTGCTGACATTCAGAAGCCCTGACCTAGAGAATGGAGATCAATCTGAAAGATTAATTTTTGAAGGGCCATAGCAAGCACCATTCACAGAAACTTGTGTGGTAGATTACATCTTTATTTCACAGTTGAGGAAACTGAGGCTCATAGAAACTAATCCATCCAGAGTCATTCATTTAAGAACCCATGAAGCCCAAACCCTTACTCTTTACACCAATATATTCTCTTGCCTAATATCACTTCTCCGGTGCAAAAATCATAATTTGAAAACTGACACATATTTCTCTCCATAACGAAAATGCTTTTTGTGTAGAACAACCAGATAAAGGCATTAATGAAAAGAGGCTTTACAGAGATATCATCCATATGATCTTCTGCAACAATGGCTTTGTAATAAACTACTATGAATTACTTTTTCCAAGAACTTGTAAAAAAATGTGCAAACTGGAAAGCATCGTGTTCTTGTTATTGAACCAGTTGAAATTTGACCTTTGGACATAAGTAAGAAGACTGTCATTCAGGGGAATTAGAATGCATTCCTAGCTGCTATCAGGAGACTGCAGAGCCTCTTCCGTTCCCCGGAGTATGAAGTCGTCTGAAGTTTCCTATCTGTAAATGCTGATGTACACATCGTCTATCAGTCAGGATACACGGGGGGTAACAGAACCAGGAGGATACATGTACGTTAGATTTATTGGAAGGAACGGGCTTAAGCAATTGTGAGGGTTGGCAAGGCAAGTTGGAGGTCCATGGGACAGGTGGGCAGGAAGGGCAGACTGGAGCCCGAGGATGGGAGCCATAGTTGCGGTCCACAGGTGGACTTTTCTCTTCAATAGAGTAAATTCACTTCTGCTTGGGTTTTCAGCTGGTTTCCACCCAGACTATCGAGAATAATCTTCTTTCCTTAAAGTAACCTGATCATAGACTTTAATGACATCTACAAAATATCTCCGTTAGTGTTGGTATAACAGGATTATCAGCTAGCCACGTCTACACATAAAGCTGATCACCACAATAGCGAGTGTAATTTTTTCTAAGCCAGAATCTATTTTAGATGGTATAGTTCAGTTCTCAGAAAGTATGAAAGTATGAGTGTGAAGTAATGTAAACTACACTATTTCTCTTAACGGCATGAAGATATGGTTGGCCCTCCCCATCTCGCTATATCTTATCTAGTCTCCGTATTTGGAGACGTCTTTGTGTTCAACCCATTACTTGTGATTTGGTCTTGAGCCTCACAATGACGTCACACCGAGAAGAAATATGGCGGACTGGAAAGAACTGGGAGTCAGGCAAATGTGGACTCGTACCCCAGCTCTGTATGAGCTCTGTGAATGTGTGTATTATTTAACCGCACTACAGATAATAGTAATCAACTGCCTTGCATGTTCTGGGGAGATTGCTTGAGAGACATGTAGTAGATGGCAATATAGGTGCATGCATGCATAAATATATGTGTATATATGTACAGACATGTACACATTTATGCTGTAGTTATTTTAGCAAGCATCCGTTTATCCAACAAAATATCCACCATGTGATAGCCACGGAGGTAGGTACTAGGCACACAAAGGTAAAACTATCATAGTCCTTACCTTCAAAGTCCTAAGAGTCTGGAGGAGAAGGATATGATTAAATTGGTAATTTCAACGTGTTCTGATACATGCTATAATGTGCACATTTAGAAACATTAAAAAGGCCTCTTGAATGTTAAATAACTGAAAGCAAAATTAATTAGCTAGAAGACTGTTCTTTGAATATGTGCTCCTTGGATGGATGTTAAGACCAACTCTTCCTTAATAAGGAATTACTATTTGTTAGGGTTTAACTGAAGTTCTGGGCAGAGTGCCAGGAGAAAGATGATTGGGTTCCCAGTGGTTGGCCTTGTGAAGAGCTCAGACACTATGGCCTATTTACTTGTCCATTTATTTATGGCCTTTCCGGTTCTCAGGAGGTGTTGAAGTGGCCTTCTTAAATACCAGCAATGTGCTAAGATTTCAACAAAGGAAAGTTTTAAAGAAATTAGGATGAAGGAAAAGTAAGAGTAAGGTTGCAAGATAGAACAAAGGACCTTCACTGAGGAGCATACCATGATTTATGACATAGAGCATTGTTTCCTAGTAACCAAGCAACTGCAGAAACACCGAGAGTTATACAACCACCACGAAATAGTAATATGGTAGTGTCCAGGTGAGACAAAATATTTCTTGACACTGAGGCCAGTAGAATTTCTCCCAAAGAGCCTTATAAAGAGACCAGTGCCTTTAACAATTACCCAAGCAAAAACAAAAAGCTACACATGCACATGGTGCATATGTATTTACATATAGATATATGGATGTATATACAGGTGCATATCTAGGGTTGCTTAGTTCAAGTAGGAACCCAAGTATACGAGTCCAGCTCAGTGGTCAAGATTCTTAGACAGTGACACTGCCATGGAATTTGTGGGGTCACATCTCAGCCCAGACTCTTCCCTGCCTTCCTCTCCATGTTCCTGAGACACGCTTTCCCATGGCTTTCTTCTAGAAGGAGCCAAGGTGGTATGGACTACAAATAGAAAAATAATAACCCAGTGAACCAGAGCAGCTAAATGTTCCAGAACCACACCATTCTCAGAGCCACCGAGAGCTCTGAGTTCTGGGCACCTGTCAATTGCTTCCTGTAGCAGCTTCAGACAAGGCCATTTTCCTCTATGGCCTCTGTGTTCACCTACCTGGCAGTGGGTCACTGGGCTTTGAAGAGTCTTAAGGCCTCAGAAATAAAAAGTGAACAGGTACAGCATCTGAGATGGGTTTTGGCCTTTAGTCTCCCATGAACTCTTGATAAAAGAGAAACAGTTTGCTGCTGTCATTACTGGAAGTTTGATGAATCTGTAAAAACTATATCAGAAATGACATTAACACAGAATTCTTTTTATTTGTTTTTTTCCTTCTAATTAAATTTTCTCAAGGTGAGAAGAAACAACTGTCCAGTACAAAATCACAGTTCATGCGTCTGTGCATGAATGAGAAAGGAGGCTGTGATTTGAATTGTTACAAGAGAACTCAGGAGATGTACCTTTGGACTTAGTGAATGAACACCTGGCACCTGGTCTGGGCTTTGTCATATGAGTTTGGCCATGTTCCTTAGCTCCTTTGTGTCCCAGGGTCTCTATCAGTAGGAAGAAGATAGGAATAGCTGCTCCATCTTTACTACGGTTGATGTGCCTATGGTTGCATAAAGACAATATTATACTTAGATAGGGGTTGGATAGTGCCAAAAGAAGAGAGACCCTATCAGTTTGGTTCAAAGCATTGCTTTCTCTGTGGGCTCAGTGAGAGTGAGGGCCTCCTTCTCTGCTCTGGGCTCGGAGATGGCTATCATTGGGCAGCTTAGTTGGGAGTTGGGAATTGAAAAATTCACACCCAGATTCTGTCATTTTATGGAAACCTTGAACACATAACTATCCCTCTTGGGGCATCTGTTTACATATATAGTTTTTTTTTTTTAAAAGCTTTTTTTTTTTTTTAAATCTTTTTGGTTTTTTTTTTTTTTTTTTTAAGATTTTATTTATTTGACACAGAGAGAGAGATCACAAGTAGGCAGAGAGGTGGGCAGAGAGAGAGAGAGGAGGAAGCAGGCTGCCCACTGAGCAGAGAGCCCGATGCGGGACTCGATCCCAGGACCCTGAGATCATGACCTGAGCCGAAAGCAGAGGCTTAACCCACTGAGCCACCTAGGCGCCCCTACATACATAGTTTTTAAGTAATGGAGCTAAACTTGGTGACCTCTAAGAACCTTTTCAATTCTGAGGGACTACAGTGTACCATTTACAGTGCTGTGGAATAGAGACTTATGAGTGAACAGGACAAACCCTGCCATCTGTGAGAGTTCTGTTGGAAGATGCAGGGAGCATCCGTGATGGGACAGTCTCAGATTGGAGTAGTTGTTGTAAAGAAATAAACAGAGTGGTATAACAGAGAAAGAGGTGAAAGGGGTCTTTCTTGCTAAAGAGAGGTGAAATGGGTCATTCTCTCAGGAATACTTCTCTGAGAAGGTGACATTATTAGATTCCTCTTTATTCTTACAGAGTAAACAGTTAAAATGACATCTGAAAGAACAGCTTTGTCCTTTGCAAATCCATCTCAGCATTAGCAGTAGAAGACAGAATGGCTTTAGGAAAAGGTTTCCTGTCTTAAATTTTTTTTTGTGGAATGTGTAAGGTATGAATAAAGGACAGTAAATAGAGAAGGATCTTTGCAACTTGAGCAGGAGAATGAACGAATGTTTACTGAGCACCTACTAGGTGCCTGACCTTAAGCAAAGAGCTGAGACTAGAGTGTTTAATCATCTAGAATCTTCCTGAAGAGAAGCCTAGCCTGGAGGGAGGAGAAGCATATAGAAATAAATATCTCTGTTCCATGGTAACAGTGGTGGTGGGAAGGATTCAGGATAATTCGGGACATTGGTAATGGGGCTGTTTTGAGTAAGTATGAAGCGGTTCACAAAAAAAATGCTAAGGATGAGTGTTTAGGTGAAAAATAAACCACCAAAATTATTTTGAAATAATGATGTCATTTCTGCTGACATTTCTGCTGAATATTTTAAAATATTCATCTCACCTTTTTTGGAATTAATACTAAAGAAATACCTTAAAATGTTAAAATAATTACATGCATCAAGTATTCAGCATAGGAGAGAAAGAAAGAAGAAAGAAAAGAAAGAAGAGTTCTTAAATATCTAACAAAAACACTGGTTAAATAAATATGGTATATTTTTATGATGGACTGTAATTGTCACTGGACATATTAACAAAAAATCTGTCGCTACATGGACATATGCTTAGGATAAAATGTTAAGAAGTGCAAAGTAAGCCACTGATTTATCTATTCAGTGTGATTTCAACTTTCTCCACACACAGCAGAGGGTGGAAGGGTATTATCTGAAATAGCAATCGTGGAGGGATGGTATGATTAATTATTTTAGTTTAGTTTTAAATTTTGTTCTTTTTTGCTTTTTCGTTACTGCACATTCATACTTGAGAAAGAAGCACATCAAAAACTATTGCAAATCTGGGGGTATTTGATGAAGAATGGAAGAGCAGTTCCTTTTAGTTCAATCTGTTTCTGATGAATTAGTTATTATTCCTCTGGAGTCAAAGCTAAACCTTGAATTTAAAAATAAACTTTACATTTTGTCTTTAATTCGAAGCTTTTGTGATGTTGCAATTCATTTTTACTGTCCACAGTTGTTTTTTTTTTTTCTCTCGACATTTAAATGAAGCAAGAATAGAAAGCATATGTGAGTTTAGAAAACCTGGTTTTGCTGTGTATTTCTGTTGGCACTCAGGAAGAGCCACGGAAAATGACAGGAGGTCTGCTGGAAATAAAAAGGACCTTAGCAGAGTCATTTCATGGCTAAGGGCTCTCTAAAGGCTTAAAGATGAGGGGTGATTTGCCCATAGTCACGTGACTGGTTTATAGGGACAGTAAGCATCATCACGGTGCAGATGGGGAGAATAAGACTAAAAAGAACTTGGCTCAAGATTTGTTGTTGTTTGGCTGGTGATGGTGGTGATGGTGATAATGGCGATGACAGTATGTAGGAGGCAGAAGAAGGAATAGGGCTCATGCTCCGTTCAAAGCTACAATGTGGTCATTGTAAGAGTGTAGAATGTTCAGGATATACTCTTTGAAAAGTGGAAGCAGAATGTCAGAAAGGAAATTATAAACCCAGTCCTAAATCAGGTGGAACTTGAAGTCTGGGTTTTAAGCTCTGCCATTCTGTGGGAACTCAGAACATGTCAATTTTCCGAATAGAAATGTTTCTCTCCATATCCGAATTTTAAAATTCATTGTGCATATGTTCTGCGATTTAAAAGTAACAGTCTTTTCCATTTTTCTCATTCTGTTGCAAATTGCAATCGTACCATGTCATCAAAAAGTTATTTAGTGACAACTTATGGGAAGCCAAAAAGTTTCCTATAATTTGCATATATTTTCCACATTTGGAATGTTAGTGATTAAGTTTTTTTGTGTTCACTTAAAATAATATATTATTATTGAAAATAAATATAATAATAAATGCAAAATGTTGGCTCTAACGGCATATGCTAAACACTTGCACAGTGGAGCACAGCATATGCTTAGTTCTTCATTAAGAGATTTTAAAATAACTCGTATTTAGCAAGAATACATTATCTTTTATTCAGAATTAATTATATGCTGTTTTGTGTACCATAATTTAAAGTGCTACCCACTTCTAATATGTAATACGCAAAAGAAACTATGGTTACAATTCATTAGAATTGGCTTCTTTCCTTTGCAATTTAGTGGCATAATGAATACATAGAGCTGAAATGCTATTTGTTACTTGAATCAAAAGTTACATGAAGTGCTGATAACTAACAGTTACAAATTCTTCCTTTTTTTTTTTTAAATCACAGCATGCCTCAGGAGAATGGAATAAGTCATGAGAGTAATTCATGCGTAATTAGTTATTTTACCATTGTTTGATAGTTTTAAGAACAAGTTTTTAGAAAGGTGATTGGAAGGAAAAGGTAGAGGAACATTTAGAAATCATTTTCGTATTATTAAAACACCGTGTTACTTAATTGTTTGGTATGCCCAGACAGACACGACTTGGAAAGCAAACTCTGACTTCTGTGAAGGACTTGATTCTAGGTATCTGTTAAATCGAGGTAACATACCTTCTTGAAAACCAAACCCCCGTCTCAAAAAATGACCTGGAGATATGTTAGTTGTCTGGTTAAGTGTGTACAGCCTTTGTTTGATCATCTTCTGTCTCAACTATGTGTTCAGTGATGAGGAACACGATGCCTTGAGATGTCTGGAGTAATACTGCTCATGACTGGGACCCCGGTGTTGAGAGTCCAGCTTTCTTAGCTTAGGGAAGGCTGTTATTTGGGTTGCATGTAACTTGCTTATATTGTCACTTTTAGCCTTAATTTTTTACCAAGAATTTCAAGAAGAGAAGGCCATTTGAATAATACGTTACCTTAACTAAGCAGATGAAAGGACAAACACAGCCAAAGTGCCATCAAAAGTGAAAACGAAAATTCTTAAATGCAGTTTCCATTTTTGAGCTATATGAGGACATCTTGATTTTTTCATTAAAAGTGACAGAACCTTAAATAACAATACTAATATTCATGCTGACCAGGGTGGAATGAGATGAGCGCTCTAATACTTTGCTGATGGGATTATAAATCAATACCAGAGGGCATTTGGCAACGTTTTTCTTGAATCGAAACATTTACTGACCCTTTGTCTTTGTCGTTTTACCTCTGGATATCTAGCCTAGCAAACACTCTGAAACACAAAGATTGAATCACGAAAACGTGTTTTTCTAGGTGCCTTCTTACAGTATGTAAATTGTACCTCAATAAAGCTATCAAAAATGACTCGTCACACTTTTTTATTTATTGGAGTTAAACATAAAAACATGCTAAATGACTACCCCTCCGAGGAAATCTTTAAATAGTGACAGTCCAATCATACAACCTAAATTTGAGAAGTCATTCATCAGATTTAGGATGAAAGTCTCAATAGGGAAAAATACTTGTGGTATTTATCATCAGATGCATGCTAAAAAATTGTGTGTAAACCACAATCTCTCCTTTGACATTTTTTGAATAGTTAAAATAATTAGAAGGTAATAAATCAGCATGGTAACTAATGATAGTTATGATAGTATGATAAGATTGTCCATTCATTATCTTGTCATTTGTTTATGTAGTCAGTCAACTTTCTCTAGTTTATTTAAAACCCCTACATTTTCAAAATGTTCTTCCTTGAGGATTAATTACTACTAAAAATCAGGAAAGAAGGCATTAATCAGTGTCAAAGCGAGGAGACCTCACACACAGATACCGAGGCTGCATGAAAGGATGGCAATGCACACTTTTTAGGAGACTGAACTGTAGTCTCAAGATTGTCCTTACCTGGCAGAAGGATGCAATTAAACAGCATTGGCGAAATTCACCAACGTCCATTCTCTCAGTCATGGTGATTGCGGGCCAGCCCTGAGAAGACAGTGTGGAACAGACTGCATCAGAAACAATCCACCTAATGCCAACGATTTACATAAACTCTGAATTTCTCCACGTTTAGCCAGCAGTGGGGTAGTTCATTTCCATCATTTCTACACTGTAATCAAAGTGTTAAGAGCTCAGAATTCAGAATTTGCGCACTACGACCGCACGTAGTAAATGATTGGTGTTAATAATCCAGCCTTCGCTGCTCAATACCTTTGCATGGTCAGGCCCTCGGTTCCAGTCCAGGATGCAGAAGTGTTTCCTGAAACTTGTTAACTCAATTACACAGTCCTCTGAATTACAGCAAATATTTCTTATACAAAGTCACTTGCATAGTCTCTATGGTAGCTGACACTTCGTAATTCCTAAGGGAAGATATGAAGAATTAGACTAAATTCCCTGGTTTCTGAAAGAAAGGGAAAGTGATTAAGACATCGAAATTGCTCCAGCTACACTGCTGTCGTTGGAGGAAGCAATACTGTGTCAGGTGCAAAATGTAATAGCTCTGATTACCCAGTACCTATCTTCTGGGACATTTCCAATTCACACCTAACTCTGAAGGCTGTTCTAAATCGAAAGATTCCAGAGTATGCTGGTCTAGGATTTTCTTTCATCTCAAATGATCTCATTTTTTTCTTATTTAAAATTCACTCTGAAGATCCTAAAGTCAAATATTTGACTTAGATGTTTCTATGAAAAAAAAAAATTAATGCACTTTCTCTCTTTTATGGTCTGTTGTGCAATATCTAAGCATATACAATTCAGTGGGCTCCCCAATCTCTAGACAGAACCCTGGCCTTCAAAGCCAGTGGTCGTGGGACATATTACCTTTTTGCTCTGGGACTTGTTTGTGTGTTACAAGGTTTTGTAAGGGGTGGTGTGCACACCACCTGCTTCCACGTTACCTGGGAGCCTTCTTTCAAACGAAGCATCCACGGCCTTCACCCAGGCCAGCGCAGCTGCAGGTGGGCTCTGAGAAGCTGCATTTATAACAAGCTTCCAGATGATGGTGAAGCCCGCTAAAGATTGACAAGTGTTGCATTAGCTTGCTTTCCTTTTCAGAAAGCCTCCACCCTCACTCCCATTCTTCTTAACAGTCTTCTTGGCAGAGGCTCGTGAATTCACAGTAGGAGTGAATAACCATCCTAATATCCCAGAGCCAACAGGAGTCTAGACTTGACTTTCAAACTGTGCTCCCTGGACGGGCGGCATCAGACGTCGCCTGGGACTGTGTTAGAAATGCATTTTGGGAGACCCACCCCGTGACTTTCTGAATTAGAAACACTTGGGGTGGTTTTCAGAAGCCAGCCAGGTGAATCGGGTGGTTTGTAAAGTTTGAGAACCACTGGCGTCAAGGGCAGGTTTTCAGTCTCCAGTGCTAGCTAGCCACACGCCTTCACTTACATGGGTCATTCACTCTCTCGGTTTCTGTAAAGGGCGAGACAGTTCTTTCCTTCAGACCACAATTCCTTTCAGAGAATCTCACGTACTAAGAGATCCAGAAATCCAGAAGAGATTTTAGAATCGATGTCCCAGGCAAATGATGCCTTTAAAACAGGTAATGGTCCTACCAGGGAGATAATGGTTTGGTCTCTTAAAAGCAGCATCAAAATAGCATGACAAGACCTACTGAGTTTTAAACTGGATGACAGGCTCCTACGTTAAAGCTAGTTCGGTTGAATCTTGGTTTTGACATTTACCAGCTACGTGGCTTTTGGGAAAGCTAAAGATTATCTGGGAGCCTTTTCATATGCGAGAAAGAGCATAATGATAGTTTCACAGGGCGATTTTGAGCATTAAATGAGGCACTGGAAGGAAAGTGCTATGCTGAAGGCCTGGTAATCAGCAAATGCCCAAAGAATGTTATAAGACATGTAACCATGGATATGCATTGTCGTCTCGTGACCTTTAGTCCCCTCATTTTAAATTGAGAGTAATTGTGGTACCTAAAGTGGTGAGTTTCAGCCATAAAACGGAACTGCGTGAGTCTCTGCAGCTATAGAACCTGAAGTTTTCCTATAAAAGACGAAAGGATGGAGAGTGACCCTCCTGTATCCCCAGCCCCCGGGACTGGTTTTAGCACCTGTTCAGCCCTTGATGAATAGATTATGTAAGCAATCATGCAAGCTATTTTCAGGATGCAGTTGTACAGTCTTTGGCTAATATTCCCAACAAACCCAATGAGGAAGGCCTGGTTACTTATCTCATTTTACAGAAGCAGCACCTCCAGCTCAAGAGAGCTGGAGTGAATTGACTACAGTGGCAATGGGTGACAACTCAGGTTATCTGACTTCGGGGCTCCTCCGCTTAATTATTCCGCCATGCTGTTTTAACCTCTGTGCGACTCCGGCTGGTAATCTCTAGCAATAAGCAACAGGGATGGGCAAGGTTAGAAATAATTTTTTGAAGCACCTGTGGAAAACACAGAAAAGTAAATTATGAACTTGGATGAATCAGCAACCTTTTTTTTTTTAATTCAATAGCTATAAGCTAATTAACTCCCAGCCGAAGTGAGGAGAGGTGCTTTTTATTTTGTTGCTAATAGTATTTTAAACTATGTTCTTGTGAGATATAATACAGAAAACACATAAAAACAATTGTGCAGCTGAGTGCGTTATTGTCAGGTGAAAACCTTTGAATCCCGCCCCCCCCCCGACCCCCCAGGAGGCAGAACCTCGCCAGACACGCCGGAAACCCTCCCAGGGCCGTCCCTCCAAATGAACGTGAACATTTCCCTCACCTCCCCATTGCCGTGCATACAGCTCCAAACGCTATAATTTAGTCTTGCTTGTTTTTCTTTTCTTTTTATCTTCAGAGAGACCTTTCGGTTTTTTTAATCTTTAAGTGTCCTTCACCCCTGTCATTGAAGAAATGGAATAATTTATCCCATAATAAGGGTTTCTCAACCTCAGCACTGTTGACATTTTGAGAAGGATAGTTTTTGGTTGTGGCAGTTTTGTGCCTTGCAGCTTGCCGAGCAGCCTCCCTGGTCTGCACCCACTAGAGGCTGATAGGATCCCCTTCCCCAGTCATGAAAACCAAAAATGTCTCCAGACACTCTTAAATGTCCCCAAGGGGCTAAAATCGCCTCTAACTGAGAACCATTGCTATAGAGTTTCCTTCCAACCTCTTAATTTTCTGAAACTGGATCTTGCATGAGAGTCTTAATTAATCAGATTCAGATTCAATTTTTGTATTTGTTTTATTTATTCATTGCTAAGACTGCTTCCTAAAGGGTGGTGTGTGCTTCCCTCGGGAGGCCCATGATGTCGGTGATTTCTCTTTTTTGTGATGTTAGCCACCACTGATGGCCAGTGCCTAGATCCTTCATAAGGGGTTGCAGCGTGTTGACCCACCAATTCTGTGAGCCCTTTGCCATTGATTTGTCAGAATATCTGTATCAAAAGGAAGCCTGCCTCAGCTATGATTTGATTTCCAGTATGGTTTGAGTGGGGAAAGTTTCCCCTTTTCCTAGGATATTTTTAACTTAACAGCCAGCCTTTTCCGTTTTGCCCTTTAGACACACACTCTTCTCATGTTTTAAGACCCTACTTTTCAAATGAGTCAGGACTAGTGTGGCTCCTTGGCTCCATTTCATGGAGTCAGTCACTCCTGGCTATTCAGGCTATGTATGAAACTTACCAGGTGGGGGGTAATAATTGGTTATAGTGGATTCCTATGTCCCTTCTCTCCCACTATTCAATGAGTGAGGAAAGCAAGATCGTCTCTCATTGTTCCTTCATTTCACTGCCCAGATTTGAACCAGGCATTCTGGTACCTTGGAAAGAGCACTGGCTTTGCAGTGAGACAAACCTGACCTAAACTCTAAATCTGAAAACTACCTGCTGGGTAATTCAAGTTTTGGGTCTTCAGTGTCTTCATTGTCAAAATAGAAAAAATAAGGTCTCACAGAATTGTTTTTAAGGATCAAGTCATTTGGAAACAGTGCCCATGGGAGACATGTTCAATACACATTTACGATGTTCTTTCTTGTCATAATAATAGCATCTATTGGGGCGCCTGGGTGGCTCAGTGGGTTAAAGCCTCTGCCTTCGGCTCAGGTCGTGATCTCAGGGTCCTGGGATCGAGCCCCGCATCGGACTCTCTGCTCAGCGGGGAGCCTGCTTCCCCCTCTCTCTCTGCCTACCTCTCTGCCTACTTGTGATCTCTCTCTCTGTCAAATAAATAGATAAAATCTTTAAATAATAATAATAATAATAATAATAATAATAATAGCGTCTATGAAAGCAGTTCTTGCTATGTGCCATCCTCTACCATGTACGGCCCCGTGTGTGTCTTCTCATTTGATCCACCAGCAGTGTCCATATCCTGTTGTACAGGTAGAGAAAATAAGGCTTATAGAGGTTAAGTGGCCTGTCAAAAATTTCCAAGCTCATGTGGGTTGACTCTGATGTGGAAGGACTCAGACCTTCCCAATGCCAAAATCCTTTCTATTATCCCCTAAGAATTCTGCTTTTAATCGAGTGTTAAGCTTTGAATGAATGAATGACTGCATAAATGGATATAAACAGATGATGCCAGAAGTTTATTAGTAAAGAATTCTTTCCTCCCAGAGAGTCTTGTTTCTCCTGGAATTCAATTCAATCTGGACTTTGCTTTTCACATTTGGGTTGGGGCAAGAAAGAGTAGAGCCATGACTTTGTTGTGGATTTGGAGGGGAAAGTGGAATGTCAGGCATCCATTCTGTCTTCTCTGACTAGCCAGGGGTGTGGTCTGCATGTTCCTCACCTGTGCTCAGACACTGCTTGGCCCTTGTTTTTCTAACCAGCTGTTCCCCTCTCATGATGAGGGACTCACTAGTCTACTGTGTCCTATGGGCAGTACAGCACCCTGTGCGGGGCTCGGCTCCTTGCCCCAACCTTTCTTCCTCTCTAGTTAGCAATCAGTCGTTAAAGTGTGAGAGTCCTAGTTAGCACCTGGGCAGACAGAGGTCAGGTGAGTCCCCCACCTGGCCAGATATCAGGGTGCCATTGGGAGGAGTCTACCTGGTACAGCTCAGGAAGCTGCACTATCTTGAAAAGGATGTAGGTGGACCAGCAGGTCTGGAGTTTACTCTAAGGGGTGGAGAAGGTGAGACACTGTTATTTAGGTGAGCTCCGGCTGAAATGGGAAGCAGTAACACTGGAGAAGCATTGGGCGCAGGACATGGACTCGAGTGGGTTGTCAGCACCTTCTCGTTTCCTTGCTCCCCTCCCGCTCTGTGTAGATTTTGTATGACATTTCCTTGAATCCATTCTTTGTCTGACTACAAGTCACATCTATGTTTTCAGTGGATTTCAGAACACGTCTGTAGAGTACATAGCTATTTGAAATCAATACCTTTTGTTTCAGAATATATTCAGAGTGAAGATTTTTGAGTGATAATGATGTCTCTATGGTTTGAGGAATACAAAAAAAAAAAATATTCAGGCTCCCTTTGGGGTGTTCTGGGTTTTGATACCGACCAATCAAATTCTACACTGATAGATAGATAACCAAAGTAACCCACCATTTGATAGGCTCTATTGCATCACAATCAACAGCAGATCCTACCTATCTTGTGTGAAAGCCATTCTATCATTACCACTGCATGGAATGGCTCATCCTTGGAATACCATTAAATTTTTATACCCATTCTCAGAATATGTGGTTTGATGGATCAATTTAAATATTTAAGGGAAATATTGAAATTTCTAATAGAGAGAGGTATATATATGCAGTATTATCCAATATTAAATATATTCAATATATATAAATTATAAATATGTGCGTTTTAGTGTATAAAAGCAAATCATTTGAGAGATTACTTTAGTAAGAGAATACAATACACTGCAGTCTGGCAAGGATTTATTGAGTGATGATTCTATTCCGAGTACTGCCATTCCATAAAATGCTGTAGACACAAAGACGAATAAAGTAGGACACCTGTCCTAATGGAGGTCATGGTACATCAGGGAGCCAGGCGAGCAAAGAAATAATCATTAAGGAAAAAAAAAATCACAGAGAAAAGAATGGACAAATTAAACTGCCAACTTTTGTACATCAAAAATACCATAAGCAAAATTATGACTAAAGAGCACATCTGGGAGATACTCAAAAGAAATAGGACCTAAAGAAGTATTCTAGTATTTGAATAAAGAGCTCTTGTAAAGGGATGAGAAAAATACCATCACCTCATGAGGAATTCAACTGTGTTACTATTCAAAGAAAGAGAAATTCAGGCAATGATGCCTTTTCACCTGTTTAAAAAAAAAAAAAAATCTGTGGGTAGAGGGATTGTGACCATGAGGGGACAGGGAGAAGGTAGTGGACATTCCATTATCATGTTGGTGGGCTGTGTGAATTAAAATATCTTTTCTAGAATTAATCTGCAATATGCACATAGAGGTTAAAATCTCACCTCTTCGGACCCAGCAATTTTGCTTCTAAGCAACCATTTCAAGAGAATGAGCGGGTTTATGGACAGAGATTAATGTACAATTAAGTTTGCCACATTGTTACTTATAATAGAAATTTTTAAGCTACCAGGTAGCCCAATAGTAGGGGACTGAATGGTTATATAGTTTGTTGTGTATCTGACAGGCCATTATGCTACCATTAGAAGCAAGATTCCTAAAGAATGTTTAGTAGTGTCAAAGTTAGATCTCAGTGGTGTAAAAATAGGAGAAAAATATTTTCTCATTTATGCATTTCATTTCCCAAAATTCTGACACCAAGTGTGCATTATCAGGTAATTAGGAAAATATCAATAAATAAGGCCTTAGAATTGTATGGATAATCATAATGAAATGTGCAGTCGGAATTATAAAAAGCAAAGAAAGGTTTCCAGGAGATTGATCAATTAATTCCACTTGATGAGTCAGGCAGAGAAAGCTGGAGAGAAGAGATGGGTTTTCAGCACTGAAATAAAATTTGCCTCATGGATAAGGGAAAGAAGGTCATTCCATTTCACATTGTGCGAATGATGGAAACATAAACATACCTGGCATGGTGAAGGAATGAGATTGATCTGGTGTGACTGGACCATGCACTCGGCAGGGCAGAGGGCTCAGTTGAATCAAGAAAGGTGAGAGACTCCAGGCTGTGAAGGGCTTTCCATTTTCAGGCCATGCGAAGGAGTTTAAGCCTCAAAACCTAATCACAGAATCTGGGAGATTCACAGCTGAATGCTGATTGGAAAACAGACACACAAAGACACAGACGCCTCATACATAGGGTGAGATAAATTTCACTTCAAGTACCAAAGTAAAAGCATACATATAAATATATATACGAATATGTATTCAGAAAGCATCTTGGGGCAAAACTGATGTTTCTTCTATGATAAAATTCAAAGAAAACCATGGTAGGAAAAAAAAAGTTCCATATTTAAAAATACTATTTTTTTCTTAGGGTTCATTCTTTCCTGTCCTTCAAGGCTTCTCACCCTTGAATAAATCTGTTGGAGAGGGTTTTCTGACCAACTAGCCTATAATAGCTATTCCTTCCTATTTGTTATCTATTAGTAATCACTAAATTATAAGCTTCATGTAGACAGCGAGATTTATCGTGTCTGTCATTATAGCCCCGGCTCCTGGTATACAAGGCATGCTCATTAATAGTTGCTGCCTGAATAAATTTCACAATGTCCCTGTACATGGAAGCTTTGTCAAAATTCATAAAGTTGATGACGATGTCTGCAACTTCACATGGCTAGAGCATTCCTCGTTTTTTAGGAATAAGTCCAGGCGTATTATGCTGGGCTGATGCCACTTTTCCCTTACAAGCCGCTATTTACTTTGAGATCATTGTTAGGCTTGGAGACGAAGGACAGCTAGTGACTGCATTGCTTGAGGTCAGGCAGTCAGCAGCTCTGAGTTCTAGCTAAGCCTCTGCCCCCAATTTCCCAAATGGTGTTAGTTCTGCTTGGTTCCTTCAGCTTTTTCCCCTGTGTGATGAGGAGCTGAACTCAGTCTGAGTTGCTGATTCCAAGATTCCCCCCAGAGGAATCTCTGTTTCTTACCTGCTTCACGACTATGCAAAATTCAGCAGAAAGCAGCACCTGATAAATGCTTGATGACTTATTGATCCAAATGTCTATTAGATTAGAATTATTTATATTTTGAGATTGATAACACCATTGTAAAAAGTTTCTGGAAAACAAAACAAAACAAAACATCAGTTTCTCCCAGTGTGATGGGAGATTTTTTTTCAACTGTGTTTTAATAGGGGAATCCATGGTTTCCTTGGGGATTCTATGCCTTTCTTAGGGTAATGCCATAACACGAAGTAGTGTCTTCACTGATGCTAGTACCGGAGATACTTTATCACTGCTGATACATTAAATGTGTCTGCTGTCCCCAGGAACATTAATGCATCGCATGGGTCAAGCATAGGACAGAGGTTGTGAGCTCAGTAAATACACACATGTTGACACACTAGTAGCGATTTGTGGACTGTTTCTCTACACAGGAAAACAGCAGAGTGAGAGCAAGAAACTGTAAAGTCTTGAGGACAAACACCATCGCAGATTTAGCTCTTTAGATTTCACTGTCAGCATCGGGGAGAGTGGTTCGACTTTTCATATGTCTTCCGGATATGAAAGAAATGTCCAGAAGAGTGAACGAATGATGCCCTAATTTGCTTTCAGTCCTAACGCATCTCCTGGGGGTGGGGGAGGGATGGCTAGAGCAAGCGATCACAGTCCGAGAATCAGAGGATCATCATAACTGCCACTTTCTGCTTCAGAAACACTTCAACTAAACATCTTCGTGTTTCCGTATCTGTGAATGAAGCCAACATGGGTGTTAAGCACACAGAGAACATACAGATGCGTTTCTGGCTAACGTAAATTGAAGCAAAAGTATCTGAAAAGAGTCTGCTTTATCCTTGATAGGCAGAGGTAAGATGCCGCAAAGTCTTGAGGATGAACAGAATAGCAAACTCTGTGATGTTAAAGCTCTTTTATATATCCCATCAAATATTTGTGAAACTTGATATGGCTGAGTTCTGTAGCTGTGTAATGGCTTAATATTTAATTTAAAAGGATTTCCTCCTTTAAGCATATTGTGTTGATTGTAAAACCTGCACAGTTCCTTTTAAGGTACCTCATAATTCACTTTTGCCTTGTCTTGACTACACGGAACATGTTAGGAGAGTATGTGGGTGAGACGTAGCCTTCGCTAATTTTCTTTTTTCTTTTGTCTTTTCTCCATCGCCATTGTGCTTTTGCATTAGACTGCCACTTGTGTAATTAGACCAGGCAATATCCTCATTTCCGTTATTAATTATTCTCTTTATATTAAATTTTGACTTTTCTGCCTTATAATTTTTTTTTTTTTTTTTTTTTCCTGGAGCCAAGAGAGGAGGATCCACACCTGCAATGAGCTTCTGTGTGCTGCCAGGTTCTTCGCTCCATCATCTCATTTTATCCATGTGTAATCATCAATAAAAATGCTTGTACCCATTTTTTTTCTCAGATAAGAAAAACTGACATTTAGAGAGATTAAGTGATTTCTAAGTGTTCAGAGGTTGGAAAGGTAGTCGGAGATTATACCTGCTGGCATCTTTACTTCATAGTGACCTCTGCAGAGAGTGTTTGCTTAGGCGTGAGCGCCTGCGGGACTTTCCCCCACTCAAAAATGACGCAGTATAGTGAAAAGGGTACAGAACGTGCAGGCAGGTGGGTCTGGGTTCCATTTATGTCCCTGATAACTCCCTTCGTGCCTGTTGCCAGGTTGCTTAGACTGTTAAGTCTCAGTTGCCCCTCAGAAAAAATGGGGTGCACCAGAACTCTTTCCAAGTGTCTATAGGACTAGAAACACCACAGACTCCCAGGATGGGCTGGATCAGCGAGAGCTGTTCCTGTCTCTGTCTTTTTCTCCACCCGTCCTCTATTTTTTCAGGCTGTGAGCCATTGATGGAGGTTATTGATGGCTTCTCCAGATGAAGCAGCAGCTCAGCGAGCCTCAGAGAGGGAGGGTTTTCTTTTTCGGTCTGCCGGCGTCACCCTGTGAAAGAGAAAAGAACAAGCAAAGACAGCCAGGTCTTTCAAGCTGAGATGCAGGAATTGGAAGAGGGGTTTGTAGGAGATAAATCAAAGAAAATTGTCTAGAATTGGTACAAACGAAATTTGAGCTTAACAAGTGCTGGAGTGGTGAGGCAGGATTTGTGCTCCTTTTGCTGGAATACAATTACTGCACCTCGCAGGGGAAGGCAGCTCGTTGGCAGACCCTCGGAGGTGCCGGTGCACTAATCGCATTCTACCCGGGACCAGAGACTCCTAGCCCTTCCCCAAGGCAGAGCACTAGGCAATCGCAGTCAGTCCCAGTTCTTTCTTATCACACCTCCTTTACCAAAAATCAGAGGTGCTGTGTGTTGAGCCCCACCCATAGACCAGATGCAGGGTACATTAGGCACTTGATTACACAGAGGGGGGGTGATGATAAATAAGAGTAAATCCATGGAGCTTCTTATTAATGTCCAACTTCCTAGGTGCTATTTTGGGACTTTGGGAAAAGTACTATTATTGTTCATGTATCATATATTTGTATATATGAATTATCTTACAACAGCATTTCACCCTCCTTAGGGACCTTTCTTTAAACCAACTTTAAACCAATGATAGCCCCAAGAATAAGACCTAATCATCTCCATTTTGTAGAAGTGACGGCTTAGAGACAGCTTATTCAGAGAGGTTAAACAGCTGCTCCAGGGTCACACAGCTAATCCATTCAATGCTATGTCGTCTACACTGGCTTTGCGGCAGTGGCCCCTTGTCCAGGGATAGCATCCTGGGAGCACTGGGCTGTGCCCGTTTTGTCAAGACAGATAAATCTTCAGGGATGCATTGCTTGTTCGAGGTAGATTCTCCCGAAATACTCTTTCGCTATACTGTGAAAGGCAGTGATTCAAAGATCCTTGCCAAGGGATCATCATAAATCCTGTTTAGACAGAGAAATCCCTAGAGGAAGAAGGGTTCTTTGCAGTGGCCCACAGCCTGGAGCAATAGTGTCCAGAAGAGGAAAATTTGCAACAATGCTTGAATGGGAGCCGAGGGGCTTGTTTACATGGGCAGTGGCACAGATGTCCTGTAAGTGGGATTTGATGAAGAGTCCCCCTTGCCCCACATGGAGAGTGGGGAGAGGGCTTTCAGACAGCATCGTCTAAGAGACCACTGTCACATGTGGATTCCTGTGATCCTCTGCCTGAGTGGCTGTTTCTCTTTCAGAGATTAAGCAAGCTTGTCTGATGTTCTGCTCCTACCACAGTGAAAATTAAAGGCCTGGCTGATAGCCATTTTGTTCAGTCCTCTTTTCCCTTCCCCTTATCTCTCCAGCAGAGCTGTCTGGCAACGCTCACCCCCACATCGTGGCGAGATGAGCAGACTACCAGCCACATAAGCTAGGATCCACCATGTGGAGGACATGGGGCTGTAGGTTGCGAGGGAGGAGAGCAGGAGGCTGCACACGTGTGCGTGTCTACAGGGATGCTCAATCCGTTTCTAAGAATACCCCTAGACATGCATTTTAATATAAAAAAAAAATTTAACCATTTCTTCCACCCAAGGATGGAAGATGATTTACTAATTGCCTAATAATTTTTGCAGCATTCTGTACAATAATTAGGAAAATTTTATGAAGAAAAATACTCTTTTGAACACACACACAGATTCTAAGAAAGGCTTGGACCTGGAAATAGAGGGAAAATTACAAACAAGGGAATATCTCAGGAGCTTCTTATTAATGCTCAACTTCTCAGATGCCTTTTTTGGACTTTGGGAAAAGTTATTTTGGATGTATCTTATATATGTAGGTATGGATTGTCTCAGAGCAACAATCCTGTAAGGTAGACACCATTAGGATAACATTCCAGATACAGAAACCAAGGTTCAGAGGGATGAAGTCACTTGCCTGAGGTAGCACAGCTGGTAAGTGATGGAACCTTCACCCAAACCCCAGGTCCCTAAAGTCCAAAGCTCTGTGCACTTGCTTGTCCCTTGGAGTTTCACCGAATGGCCGTGGAAGATGGCTGATTCAGGTATATTGAACCGGTGCTGTTTTATTCCCCAAAACTTGTTTCTTTTGGAGCTTGGGTATTTTTGCAGTGTTAACCAGTGCACAGCCCCATCCTCAGTGACACTCCTGCCCCTGCTCTCACAGCCAGGCAGAGGAACAAGGGAAACAGAAAGTTAAACGAACTCCCCAAAGGGCAGTCACTAGGAGTCAATGGGTATTTGCTTTATTCTATTTGTTTGATTTAGAACAAAACAAAACAACAAATGTTCCCTGCCTCTGGGTCCAAGGACTTAGCTTCGGATTTAACAACGGCAGTTCCCATGAATAATGAAATGAGTTTCCAAGTTGTCTGCAAACAACCGGGACATTAAAGGGACACACCAAAATGAAACTTAGGTGTTTGCTTCTTCTTGCCAGTGTGACAAGGCTCAGCAGCCTCTTGGCCAACACCTGGGCACTCACTGGAGATGCAGGACCCCAGCTGGAGCAGAATCTATACTTTGATAAGGCCCCCCAGTGACCTAAGAGTGGGAGCAGACTCTCTAAGGAATGTTGGGAAAGAGGAGGATTTCCCTCCCAGCCAGGGCCAGGGCCAATATGAGGTGAGTGAGTCATTCCAGGTCCAAAATTTAAGAGTGCCCCACAAGGCAGTCATCAGCATAATCAATATTTAATGCAATATTTTCAAATACTTTTTGAGGTTTTTTTTGTTTTGTTTTGTTTTTTGTTTTTTTTTTAAGGTACTTGGAGATCTGCAGTCTTTTCCTTTCTGGTTCCTTGAGGAAGAGGGCAGGAGAAACTACTGGAGGAGGTCTGGAAGCTTTGGTTTTCCCTTTTCTCTCAATAGTCTAAATTTTCAGCAAGTGCAATTGCATGGAGTTGTTTCCATTTTGATCTGCATCCCTCTATTTATATTATTGGATTTTCAACAACTGTGATTATACACAAGGCATGTTGTATTATAACCTGAATGTTTAAGCTCCAAGTTCAGGTCAGCCGCTGAACATACCTCATGCTAATGATGATGTTAATGATCAAAGCAGGTAGCATTTATCGAGGGCTTGCTAGATGCTAAATGGGTTGCAGGCATTAACTTCTTTAATTTTTATAAGAACCGTATGAGGGAGGTACTATTTTAATCTCCATTTTAGTAATGAGGAGATAGAAATGTACCCAGAAGTGAGATAACTTGTCTAAGGGTAAAAGGAGGTAGAAGTCAGATCCAGGCAACTTGCCCCCAGAGTCTACCCTCCTTCCTGCTTCACAAATCTACAGTAGAATAGTGCAAAATGAATTTACATGATATTCGAAGTTCTAAAGCAAATTTATGCACACCTTTTTTCTTCAACAGGTATTAGGTTGCCAAGTTTTTTAATTCTGAAAATCTGCCCCTTTTACATTTTTTTATGCTACAATGCTCTTTAAAACAATGAACTGCGAGTCGATCCATGATGGTAGTTGCCTCTGAGAAATATCCATAAAATTTCGGCTATCGTTTTCTTTTTCACTGGGCCAGGAGGGGAGGGGAGAAGAGGCTGCTGGTTCTAGGGAAGACACACATCTCAGGATCCTCGCTGCTGGGCTGGGGGCACCTGTGGGTGCAGGTGGGTTACGTTGGTCCCGCCCTGTCCCTGTCTTCGGTTCTGCTCTGTGGGCTGTGCCGCAGTCCCTGCACCGGCCTGGCCTCTCGGGCTGCTGTCCCTGTGGGACTCATTAGCAGGGGGTGTGTGTCTCACCACAGTGGCTCATTCACAGGCCTGCCAGCAGTGCTAGGGAGCGGGCCGCCCCTCTGGCTGCCTGGGAGGCCGCTGCTCTGGGCTGTCCAGGACAAAGCAGGGCTGCACCCTCTCACGGCCCCACAGCGTCTGCTATCCTCCTAGGAGATGCTCTAAGATCAAAGAAGAAAGCAGGCTTTTGGCTATGGCCTGTTGTCACCCTGGATCCTGCCTCTCAAGGAAGACCAGAGGGGCCCCAGCTGCTCGGTGACCTTTGTGACGGTGGAGTAAGTAGGCACTGGATTTAGCAAGCCTGGCCTCTCCATCTGCCAGCCTGAGTCAGGTGCCAGCGACACCGCCCAGCCCAGACAAGGGACAGGGATGGTGACACAGAGATCCCGGCAATGCACACTGGCTCCTGGAGACACGGCTTTAGGTCCGGCGGTGCGGTTTTATCTCTGTCTTGCCTGGGCCCCAGCCCTCCGCTCCCCGGTGCGCATTTGCTGTTCCTGCACTCGCACTCAAGCCCGTCTCCATCCGATTCCGGGGTTGCTTTTAATCCCGGCTTGGTCGCTGCTGCCAGAACCATGGCTCAGCAGCTTGGCCTGGGCCGCTGAGCCTATCTTAGGAGTTTCTGAGAGTTTGTTCTGGTCCATCTGAGAGAAATAGCGTGGACTGGGCGCCGCTGCCAGATGGTGGAGGCTGGGGACACGTGCTTGGGGCCCTGTTTCCATCTTCCGTCTTTGTCTCATCTCCTCCTCATTAAATCTTCTAGGTCTGTGGCGCTGACTACCAATTGGTGCCTGACCTACTTACAGGGAACCACGGCGTCACCCCTTCTCATCATAATACAGAGATTATAACAGTTCACTGCGATTCAAAGTGGACTCTTATTTGAGAGTCATGTCTACCTTCTCGGATTAAGTGTATGGGCATGTAGATGCGTGTGTGTGTGTGTGTGTGTGTGTGTCTGCATGTGTGTGTGTTGTGGCAGTTGCTTAAATGAAGGCTGACATTTTCTGTTGCTATGTTGGGACTCTGCTTTTGGACAACAGTCCTGTGGTCTTGCATGGAATAGTTAATGGGCTTGCTGGTTTCCTTGAATTGATCCTCTTTCATTTTCTCCTTGGAGCACTTTCTCTGGAGCATGGTTCTCACGTCTTCTGCTCTCGGTGTCAGCTCCGTTTGCCTCTTTTCTGCCAAAGGGCACCACGGGGTTACTCAAAGGACCTTGTGAACTGTTTGTTCGATGAATGAAGAGCTTGGTTGGGACAGTTACTGGGACAGTGCATGCTTCCAACTGGTCCCCGCTGCCGCATCGCTGGGCCATGACTCAGGCATCTGGCTTTTGCCTCTGCTGATCTCAGAAGCCACATGGGAGGTTGGTTTTGGTGGTGTGTCCCAGAGTCCGTGACCTTTTCATCATCGTTTTACTTTGCATTTTGAAAGATACTCCCCCTCAAACAAGCTGTATTTATAAAGTAATAACCGATCTGTGTTCTCACTTTTAATTAATCATATGTACATAATTGGCAATCAGAGCTTCTAATCAGTATGAGTTAATCAGCGTTAACATTTATTTATCTTACGAAGCACCTTCTATGTGACTGACCTATGCCAGGTGCTGGAAACAGAAAAGTGAACAAGATTCAGGCTTGGCAGGGGCTTCCCGTATATATTATTCTTGTTAACTCATCATTTTAGTTTGGTTAAAATGTATGAGCCCCCTCTGTGTGCTTGGAGTAGTACAGAGTGCCTTGCATATATCATCTTGACTAACCTGTGAGTTAGGATTCACAGATGCCACTTTTCGGATGAGGAAACTGATCCTCGTAGAGTTGAGTCACTTGCTCAAAGACATACATTTAATATATATGTATATTTAAATAGGGTCCTGCCCAGTGTGGAGCCCAACACAGGGCTTAAACTTATGGCCTTGAGATTAAGACCTGACCTGAGATCAACAGTCAGACGCTTAACCGACTGAGCGACCCAGGTGCCCCAACATACATTTAATTACAAAGCAGAGGCAGGATTTCAACCTGGGATTGTGAGACCCCAAAACCTTCCCATGGAGATTATAGTTACAACTCCTTGCTTCCTTCCTCCTCTTTCTCAATACCAATTGATGGTATTGAGAAGGTAACACCTTCTGGATAGGTGTTAGCTTTTGTGGGCAGGAGAGTGCCCTATGTCCTTTCCATGCTTTCTGGTTTCTGGCTTAGTTTTTTTCCCCCCAGTTTTGCGGAGATATAATTGACATATAACGTAGTGACTTGATAGACATGTATTTTGTGAAATCATCACCGCCATCAGTTTAGTTAACATCAGTCGCCTCCGTCATTACACATTTTTTCCTCTTGTGATGCGAATCTCTTGTAAGATTTCCTCTCTTTGCACCTTTTAAATATACAATATATTACTGCGTGAAGTCTCTGTTTACAGCTTAGTTTGAAGCCTATGAAAATGCTGAGTACAAATGAGCATGTGCTCCCTAGAATAATGGAACTTCGAGCTTTCTAAAACATTCAGCTTACTCCCTTCCTGATTGTTTCAGTCGGGGAACTGAGGCTCTGAGTGGCTGGGAGATTTGCCCCTGGTCCCAGTGTAAGAAGAGCCTAGGCTTGAACTCAGCACCCCTGGCGAGCAGGCCAGTTGTGTTCTTTACAGCCCATTCTCTTGTTCCTGGCTAATTTATTCTGGGCTAGGTGGCGCATCTCAAGAGATCTTCTGTGTAACTGTATCCAGGCTTGAGATAAGAGCAGCCAAAATTAGGTGATGATGTAAGCTCATTAAGGGCAAGGCTCTAGCTTTTGTTCATCACTGTGTTCGACTCCCCAGCACGGCCCCAGGTACCCCGCCGGTGGTCAGCGGCTATGCCTTGGATGAAGGAACTGGAAGAGCTGGAAGGGGCCTCCAGGATAACCATCTCATGTTACCCGTTTGGTAGTTGCTGACCTTCCTTCTTGGATTCTCCTGCACCAGAGGAGATTTTAGAATCAAATTGATGGTATCGATATTTCAGTTGGCACTTCAATGATTCAGTCATTTAGTATTGTAAACTGTTTTCCTCTTTTGATTTTGGAATAAATTAACTGGTTCTTCTGCGTCTTGAAGCAGAGTAGTTTTTTTAGTGTTTGCTTTTTTGTTTCGTTTGGGGGTTTTTGGTTTTTGACATGGGGAGGTGGTTTGGCTGTAGAGGAAAGTGGTGAAGGGGCTCAGTTACCACAGCACGGGTTCACATTGGGGGTGGCTGGCTCAGGAATTTACCCTGCAAAAGAGACACTTCCGGTTGCATGATGAGAATTTATAAAAGTAGAAATTTGTGTCCAGGACTGATGCTTGTTTTTTGTTTTTTTTTTAATAATGTAAGCCATGAGGAAGAAGAAAGGGGAAAAATCACCCACGGTTCATTCACTCTGACTCATAGTCCCTATTTTTCCCCTCCCTTCCAGTACTTAACTTGGGCATATTTTTACGTTATTGTCATCGGAATAAAGATTTTCTTTCCTAATGAACGACGTTGAAATGGTCCAACATAGTTTTCCACATTGCTTTACCATTCACGTAATTGTGACTTTGGGAAAGAACTGCCAGCCCATGCAGGGCGTGTCCTGTCTTACACATTCTCCTATTACAACAAGGCACTTTTGACTTTACAGGAAGAGCGGGATATGATTCTTACTGGGAATCTGGGTGAAGCAGAGGGGGTTATAAGCGATGGGCCATACCGAGAAGGCCCTGTGCTTCTATCGTAAAGTCAGTTATTCATAGGAGTCTGTTTCCCTCAGCTCTAGCACCCTATTTCCCTCATGAAAAAAGAATGCTTGAGACATGCACATAGAGAAACCTGGAATTAATCAATATCGTAATTTTTTGGCTATTATTATTTTTATTATTGTAATTGAAGTAATTAGGATGAACTAACTAAGCAAGCATCTTCCCTAATTGGGAGAAGGGTTTTCCTCATTTCTGAAACTGGGTGGCGTTGAACCGGAAGGTAGAGCAACAAAAACTGTACAAATGTGACTGCTTCAGGAAAGTGAACCTGCTCTTTTAAGTTTCTTCAGGGAAAGGAAAAAAAAAACAAAACAAAACAAAACAGGAAAGGCAGAAAACTGGTGAAGGGAATCTGTGCGCTCACTTGCAGGTCAAATCTGTTAGGATTAGTCTTTTAATGAGGTCACTGTGTTTGAGGGGTGGCCGCGGCAGAAAGGTGCTGGTAATGAGCCGAGTTGGAAGAGAAGGCTGAGAGAGCTTTCATGAACTCTGCTTGCATCATAATTTGGCAAGGTCACTGGAGAGAATCTTCTTGAGGCCACTAAAAATAGACAGTCTCATAGATCCAACTGGGCTGTCATCTCTCCTTGTCTGCTCTTTAGTCACATCTTATTTGGGGAGCTCTCTTCATTCTCCTCACCCACCTACCTCCTCTGTAACTCTAAATTCACTTTAGATCAGCTGCCAGACCCCATGTGCCGGGGAAGACAGGGGAGGCAGGACGTTTCAGGGCCTCCTGCTCACCTGGCTGCTTTACCTTGCACTTATATCCATCCTCCTTCCTTCCCCCCTTCCTTCCCCCTTCCTCCCTTCCTTTCCTCCTTCTCTCCCTCCCTCCCTCCTTTCCTTCCTTCCTTCCTTCTCCCTCCCTTCCTCTGTTTCACCTTAACGTGGCCCCCAATTCCATGCATTTCTATGCAAGGAGACTGGCACTTAGAAATTCTCTACACGTCACAACTGAGTAAGTGTGAGGAAGAATAAATGAATGAAGGATAGATTTCCAAGAAGGCAGAGTTCCAGTGAGAGGTCAGTGGGGCTGGGAAGACTTCTTGCCTCCCTTGACAGCATATTCCACTACTGCTCTACTATCCTCCTCTTCCCACACTCTTGTACCCCAGCCCCTCATATGTCATCCCATCACTTCACCTCTGTATTCTGTCACTGTCTAGCCGTCTGTCTGTAGTTATATCCATCTGTCCATGTCATAATATGCACATCTATTCACCATGAGGTTCTATAAGAATTCAAAGGAGCCGTTTATCTCCTAGATTCACTAGTTCTATTTTTTCCCCTCTTGAGTCTATGGATTTCATTCAGATTTTTGTAAATAAAATAGGACCCCAAACCCTAATATGTATAAAGTGGATAAAACATGGCTGTGGACTGAGAAGAAAGCAGGAAGACGGTGGGGATCCCAGAACCCCCCATCCTTCCCTCACCTACCGCAGCTCCTGCCATAGTGGCCTCTAGGGTACCCGGAGAAACTCAGTCTTAGGATCTGGGATGTCCCTCAAACTTCACGTCGGGGTCTCTGTGGTTCTGGTTTGCTGTAAATGCAGACGACTGTACAGTAGATGCTCTAGGAGCTGTAACCCATGTGAAGACAGACTTTCTGCTTTTCACCAGTCACAGAGATTGGGGTGGCAGGAAAATGGCTGGGAAAGCGATTCCCTGGAACAACAAGGTGTTGGAGGCCTTGGGACTGATGACAGTCTTGAGGCCTGAGGGACTGATGACAATCATAGCTGCAGGTATTGCCTCTCTTCCTATCAAACATGGAGCATCCGCTCTGAGCTAGTCTGCGTGTGCTGACTGAGGAAAAAGCCATGATCCAGTCTCTGTTTCATTGGCCTTTTTTAATTTTCTGTGTCCTGCATCACTAATTGTTGACTGTTTATTTTTCTGTTCGTTTTCTTTTTTTTCTTTTTTCTTTTTTTTTAATATTTTATTTATTTATTTGACAGAGAGAGAGAGATCACAACTAGGCAGAGGCAGGCGGAGAGAGAGGGGGAAGCAGGCTCTCCGCTGAGCAGAGAGCCCGATGCAGGGCTCGATCCCAAGACCCTGAGATCACGACCTGAGCTGAAGGCAGAGGCTTTAACCCACTGAGCCACCTAGGCGCCCCTCTGTTCATTTTCTAACGCTACCACCGGATGAACGCTCTGCAAGAAAAGCAGCCCCGTCCGTCTGCTACTGTAGTGACATGAGGAGTATCTGGCACGTAGCAGATGCGCAAGAAACACTGATTGACAGGAGGAGGGGCTGATAGATGCCATGATGACTTGAGAGAGAGAGAGGGAGAGTGTGTGTGTGTGTGTGTGTGTGTGTGTGTGAGACTTGGCCAAGGCCTTAAAGGACAAGGAACATTTATGAAGAAGAGAAGGACAATGTGCATTTGGGCAAAGGTAAAAGTAGGAGCAAAAAGTTGGGAGGAGTGAGGCAATATGGTAAGGGGAGCAAAAGTCGTTTCTGGGAAGGGGCTGCTCCAACTGAGGCGGAAGGCCTGCTGGCTCCCTGCTGACAGGCCGGCCCTGGGGGAAAGGCAGGTGATGATGAGGGACAGAAGTCAGAGTGCCGTCGGGGGCACCTGGGTGTGCACCCTGCCAAGTGGGGTGACTGGGGAGCTACATCCTCTGTGTCTCAGGTTTCTCCACTTTGAAATAGAGGTCATAGATGTTTGAGCAGAGGACGCAGAACAAAGCAAGGCTTGGTTACTGTTAAAAGCAGAGGAGACCAGACCCAGGAGCCCTTCAGTGTTTTGAAATCTGGAGCAGGCCAAGCAGACCCGTGGCTCAGAGTAAGCAGGGAGCAGTGCGTGGAGGATGGGCTGGCCCCCGTGTCCTCCTGGGAGGAAGATGCTGTCTTGACCCTCCCCCACCCCCTTCCCTCACCTGCTGGAGACTCTAAGGATCCTCGCTGTGCTGGTGCTGCTGGAAGCTGCCAAATATTCGAGTTCTATGATGATTCCGCTAAGGATGTGGCTCAGCTGCCTAAGGCAGGGGCAGGTTGTCTGGGTGGGAACAGTGGGGCGAAGACCTGTCCGGCATCAGTCTCTGGAATGGCTGTGATGGAACCGAAGACCAGTTTTGTCTTTATGGGCTCTGGAGTTCCTGTGCCTGGTTGGGCGTCCTTGTCCCTGTGTGTGACACAGCCCCGACAGGTATATATGACCTCTGCCTGAGCTCTGCGTGTGAACCTTCGTTCAGATTGTGCTTTTGTGCCGTCATTTCTCCTTTTCTCACTTTTATTATGGAAAGCGGTGCTTTATGTTTCTGTAGTGCCTACATCTTGGCAGGCAGCCCCTTAAACTTCCTTTGGAATAAAACTGGGTATTTGTAAAATGAGTGCAGTGAATCATAAGGAGAGGTCCAGAGGTGGATTCTGTGCCCTGTGAGCTTTCAACCTAGTTTCTTCTCCAAGAAGACCTAGATTCCTGGAGAGCTACTAGACTCTGCTCCCGCCTCTGTCACCAGGTCTGGACTGACCTTAGTCATTTCCTTTGAATTTCATTTCTGCCCTTGGAAGAGGACCATAGTCACCCCTCAGAGTTTTGACTGTACCTGCCCAGCACGAGGTATGGGGGAGGGCGCTGCAGAGACACGGGCTGCCAGGGGCCGGGTCTGCTGGGCTCTCCTTTTCACCCACTTCCCACTCGGGGCCTCGGTCTCTCCATCTGTAAAATAATCATTAAGTCATTCATGGTGGTCTTCAAAATATTGAGGGACCACCCACTCCGTTATTTACTTAATATTTTCTTTTGACTCTTTCTGTTTTTCTTAAATATTTTTGAAGCAAATTATATCAACTGTCATTGATGGTAAACTAGTACCTCTTGTGATGGAGAGTAGCCCCCAAATTGAGATAACTAAAAGAAACAATATAATTGGATCTTTTCTGAACCTGAGATTACCTTTTCTAAAAAGAGAGGTTTGTTCGGGAATTACTACAAACAGAGACTTTCTCTTTGTTGAGATCTGGATTGAAAGAGAATTGCCTACATCCTGACTCATTGTCATTTAATGCCAAAAATAATTGTAGTAATTTGTGGGGCTCCTATGTGTCAGGCACTGCAGTCATTTCTTTCATATTTCTTTATATCAAGTCCTTATAGCTGAAAACTGATAAATTTTTGATCATGGTGATGCTGACTTATAATATTTAGTGAAAAGTAAATTTGTGCCAGCAACAATAGCATAATCCGTGCCCATTATCTCATGGGTCCAAAGAATGTCCATTTTATAGGTAAGAGTCCTAATTATGGAACTGGGTCCCCAATGGGAACGGGCCTGCCGGACCTGAATTCCACCCCCCAGTAGAGGCTCTGCTTACTTCCATCTGCCTAACTCTCTTGCTTGGCTCTCCCTCTGTTTGCTTGCTGATGTAACCATTTGGTTTGGCCCCTGGACAGGGTGTTCTGGCTTTCTTTGAGGTGACCAGACCATCTTGTCAAGGATTATGAAACCTAGCTGTATCTGCTTATAGCCACCCGAGCAGCTAAAGGGAGACCCCTCGTGTCCTGATGGTCTTCTGCACATGAAGTGTCCTCATAAAGATGGTCTTCATCATGGCATCCAGTTGGGCCCATAAAAGACCATTAGAGAGGGAAGAGTTCCTAGAGATCCCCCTAGCTCAGGGATCCCCTGGGTGTGCTCAGAGTTCTGCAGGAGGATGGCAGGCTGCTTTCAGTGAGGGAACTGATTACTCCAATTACAGAATTCTGTAGACTCAGAAAAGGAAAGAAACTTAGTGACCATCAAATCCATCCCAGTACTTGATGCCAAACTTCATTTTATAAGTTGCCAGTTAAGAAATGTTTAAAGTATTTCCAGAGATGAGCAACCAAGTGAATAGTGTGTGTGTGTGTGTGTGTGTGTGTGTGTTTATATGTTTGTAACTTTACACACTTACAATATCAGATAACTACGGAGGGCAAAGCCAAGATGGTATAAAGAAAACCTGCTTCAAAATCCAGCCTCGTTTTCTTGGATGAAGTCATAAGATAGACATTTAATAAGTGAACATTCCAATGGAAGATGTCCCAGAGCCTCTGATTCAAGTACTATTAATAGGACATTTGCCTGTCCCTTCCCCACCATTGACCCGAACCCAGTCTGGAAAGATGACCCAACTCTACGCAGCTTTGATAATGCTATTTTTGTCTTTATTCTTGGTTCTTATCAATGGAATTAGTAAAAGCAGACTTTATTTGTAATTATTTGAGTATTAAAAAAAGAGGAAAACAAAAGAAGGAAAAAAATGAAACCTTGAGTGTGCATGTGCATCTAGGAGTCTGGGAGGTGAGTTCTGGGGGGACAGCCTACCTAAAGCTTTCTACGGGGATGCTAAATTCTTGATATTGGCCTGTGAATTTTCCCCAGATCTTCGAGAATGTCAAAATTTGTGCATACAAGTGAAGAATTTTATTCCACCAATAAAGTGCAGCAAGCTATAACTGAAACATTTTAATGGCCCGCTTCCCCTGCCGTCCCTGAATGAATCCACTGTACTTAATGAGGTGCGATGAAGAAGCAGATGTCTGCTAGACTCCCTCGCTGCCTCTGTCTCGTGTCAGCCTCTCCGTGGCCAAATTCGCATTTGTGCCTGAAGGGAATTATACGTCCCCACCCATTGTGGGCCCTCAGAAGCGCTCGGAGGTAGGGACACCTACCTCCTACACCGCCTATTTCAGGATCCGGGACACAGTTCTTCATTTACCAGCTCAATTGTGCCAAAGCTAACTGGGTGCACGTAGTGTGCACCTTTGTAACAATAGATATGGGCAAGAAAAACACACAAGCTTTTCCTCTGTGATGCTTATGAACGTTATCAATGTGTACGGTTTATATCTTCAGAATCAGTGTCTCCGAGGAGGTAAATAACAAAATGGCATTTTTTTTTTTTCCTTAGCTTAATTTTACATTGCAAAAGGGCGGTCCCACTTGATTTGGAGAAAACTTGTTTTTGTTTCTTTCCAAGCATAATGGCCCCAGAGAGAACGCTCTCCTATTATATCAGAAATCATGCACAGGGCTATGGACAGTGCGGCTTGCTTTTCTTACTTTGAGAGGTAATGGCAGATTGTGACTACTTCCAGCACACAGCAAAAACTGCTGTGTGTGTGTGTAGGGGGGAGGTGTGTGTGTGAATACTTCTTTGACTCTATGATTATGGCATTTTGCAAATGAGTTGATTTCTTGGCTGTATGGAAGTTCCCCAAATTTGATAAACCATTAAATATTAATTCTTAGACCTTGAGTTATATACTGTTCATCATTTCTTTGGAGGGGTCTCGTCCGTGGTTGTGCTCTCTCTCTGGATAGTTCAGTAGTCTGGTAAAGTGACATAGTCACTGGTCACTTAAAAAAAAAAAAAATCACTGGACTACTTCTCTAAATTAGAGCCCTAATTTATGTCTGCAGAGAGCGGTTGAGTATGGCTGTTGGATGAATTGCTTTGGTTTAAACTCCTGTGTCCAAATCCTGGCTTCGCTGCTTTACGGCTCTGTGAATGAGGGCAAATTTACTCCACCTTTCTTATCATCATTTCTTAGTTATGAAATAAATAAAATCATAGTACCTGATGTACGAGATTGTTATATATATATATGCACATACACACACACACATATACACTTAGCCCAGGACCTAGCACATGACAGACTCTCAGTAAACATTAGAAATCATCTTTGCCTGCTTGGATTAAGTTGTGTCTACAGAACGCCTGGCTCCTGGGGGTATAGAAGAGCTGAAATAGTTCGCATCGTGTGTACATGACTATAACCATGCCCTTAAATCCTCAAAGATGATTAAATGCTTCACTTGGCATCTGAAGTATTTGGGAAATATCGATCACATTTTTCAAACTCAGTTCTTACACAAACACATGGATTTACCGTCAGTCAGTCGGGAAGAACCTATTGGTTACCCACTCTTGTTAATAGACAATTGTTTGCAAAGTGATAGCCTATTTTTAGGTATAGATTTTAACTACTTTATTTAGAAAACAAACCAAAACAGCTCAAGGCTGCATAATTTGGGCCAAGTGAGGATATCATTGCAGTCCTTAAAAAAAAAAAAAAAAAAAAAAAATTACAAATTATACGTGTGCTTTGACATCAAGTAGATAAAAAGAGTGGATTTTCATTTTTAAAATTTTGAAAGTACAGTTTTATGGTTGTTCTCCATTTAACCAGTCTCATTCATCTATTTGTCCAATAAGCCGGGCTCTGTAGAGGGTTGGCCTGGTACTGACCCAGGCCAGACAAAAATGAGTGTAAGATATTACATCTCATCTTTCTGTCTTCGAGAAGCTCAATGTTTCCTTGGATGCAACATTGGAAGGGGCAGACAGACATAATAAAAAAGAGCTCTCCCTGGGGGAAGAAATTGAGAGGAACAGAGGTGCATAGACTTCTGGGATCGGGGAATAGCAGGCCGTACCTGGGCAGGAGGTGAGGCTGGGAGCAGACCAGGGAGAAAAGCAGAAGGTGTGTTAACCAGCGTAGACATCTCCTGACCTGACAGGGAACCATTTAGAGTTTTAATATTGTCAGATTTTTTTTCTTTTTTTTTTTTTTTTTTTCTGTAAAAATTGTTGTCCTCTAGGAAGTGCTTCCATCAAGAAAGGAGTTTCTGTTTTGCCGTGTGCATTGCTGTCAAACGCTGAGATATTTGTTCATTCACAACAAGGAGACAGATAAGCAAAATAAAATAGACTGCAGGAGGAGACATAAATGTTGTTCTGGGCGTTTGTGATTGTAGGTCCTCTGCTTGCTTTGTTTATCCCGGCGATTCTTTCTGAAACTTTACCAGCTCACCATAACGGACATCCCTGAAACCTTCCTGAAGCTGGGTTGTGTTTATTTTTGCTTGCTTGCCACCTCTCCTTCCCCTCAAAAGGTTAAAATATAAAATTGCTGGCATTCTAGGGCAAAAATAAAATATGCTCTCTTGAAGAAAGCCTCTTTATTTTCCTTCTGTTTCTACAACACTATATAAACAGACTCCATGTATATTTGTGACTTTTATGGTAGACGTGCTTAGATTTTCCCCTTATTCTGATGTTTTATTCCTTTTTTATTCAGTAGCGAAACCACCAAGGCATGGCGGGAAGGCAGATCCTTAGGAGACAGGGAAACCTAGGTTTGCATTCTTATTTTACCATTAGCTTTGGTATGTTGGATAAGTTAACTTCTCTGAGGTTGCATTCCCTTCTCTTTTAGGATGTAGGAATCAGATAAAATAAGCGCCCTCCAGGGCTGTCAGCAAGACTAATGAAAAGAAAATTGCATGGAGAAGCACCAAGGCAATGTATCTGAGGGGGTATGTAGTAGGTGGCCAATAAAACTGGAGCTGCCAGTATCATGACTGTTGATATGTTAACGGAGAGAAATCGAAAGGACCGACATCATTTGGGCAAGAAATAGGGATAAAATGTAGAGTAGCAGGAGGCTTGCTCATATGCTAGATGACTGTTTGTTTATTCATTTCCCAACGATATTACAAAGGCTGTGAATATTTATTTAGTTCTGCTCCCAATAGTCCTTCTAATAGGGAATTATTTGGGTACAACGAAAGACATTTGTAAATGCGGCTGATAAGACTGGCATTGGACAAGGAGTGTTTTGTTGGACACAAGAATTCTATTGTCCCCGGCTTCAGTTGTCAAGTGCCCGGAGAACCCAGAATTTATGGTGGTAGCACAATGATCCTTTCAGGGCCCAGCGAAAGAGCTGTGAGATCCCGCTCCCTGGCTTTTCAGGGCTTCTAATCTTTTTATCGGGCCTGGACAATGCCGGATTCAGCCGCTGCCTGAGCCTCCTGACTGTCCATTGGCCGCCAGGTATTGTGCGGTAATTACCATGGTGACAATGGACTCTCTCTACGCCCGTCCATCGGCGCTTTGGAAAACGGTGAAGGTTGTCACTTTGTATTAGGGGCCTCTAAAGGCATGGCTTACTTAGAAAAACTGCTAACGAGAAATAAAGATAATCGTGTTAAGAGTTTGATTTAAAGGGCCGCTGTGTCAAATCCATTTGGAGCCCAGGACGTCTTTTCGGATGTTTTCTTGTACTTACGGTCAGACGTGGGGCGCCATCCCTGTGCAGGCAGTGAGGAGTCGGCCATGGAGATTTTGCAGGAAGGCATGAGCTGTGGGCAGCTGATAGTCCTTAACATTCAGCGGGAGCAGAAGTCCAAGCTGAGCCCGTGAACTTTGAGGGATCCCCAAATTTCTTTGAGGCACAGCTTCTTCATCTGAAAAAGACTGGTGTGAGAAATGCTTACAGATTAATACCCAGTATATGTTATATATGATGTATGCAAAATACATAAATACGAGTTCTATATAGATGCTTGTACTTCTCCTAGAGGGCATTATGAAGAGCAAATATACCATAAAACATACAACTAAATTTTAAATCAGGCACAATCTGTATCTTTTCGTAATCACGGCTACTGATTATTGAGTGCCTACCCCAAGTGGGGGTAGTGCGTTTATTATCACCATTCTTCACAGTCATCCCGCAAAATAGTTGTTCTTATCCCCATTTTCTAGGGAGGAAATGGAGACTCAGGGAATTCTTGCTTGCCCAAAGTCAGACTAGCTCGTAAGAGGCAAAGCATGGCTTTTAAATTGAATGTTTCCTTACATTCGATAGCCTACTGCTCCCCGCCCCCATTTCTTTCCAAAAAAAATTCAAAATCTATAAACCTATCTTACAAAATATATTTCACCATATGGTTTTGAAAGAGATAACAGGAGAGAGAAACACCCAGTGATGACTATTAATTGAGTGTATTCATCCCTTCAGCAATGTCAGGAACACGTGACACGTACTGTAGGAAGAAGCCCCTGTTATAGGGTACCCGGGGTCAGCGGCCTTGCTGCTGCCCCTTGTCCTGCCCACAGAGCAAGAAACAGACGCAGCAGCATCAGCAAAATGACTTGGTCTTTCCAGTACAACAGAGAAGCATATGGCCTTTGCTTGACTTCTTTGCCCAAACATGGCAGCCTCAGAAACCTGGGATTTCATTCGTTTATTTAATAGTAATCTATTTAATCATAGTTTGTTTCCGTCAGCTCCCTACCACAGTACTGGAAATTCCCTGTTGTATTGTTTTAGCAAAAAGTAAAATATTTCCAGAGCGCCTGGGTGGCTCAGTTGGTTAAGCGACTGCCTTTGGCTCAGGTCATGACCCTAGAGTCCCAGGCGCATTGGGCTCAGGTCATGACCCTAGAGTCCCACTCCACATTGGGCTCCCTACTCAGTGGGGAGTCTGCTTCTCCCTCTGACCCTCTGCTGCTCATGCTCTCTCTCTCTCCGTCTCTCAATCTGTCTCTCAAATAAATAAATAAAATCTTAAAAAAAAAAAAAAGTAAAATATTTCCAGGCTGATGTACTAGAGGGATAGGCATGATTTACCCCAGGAAGTAGGTCTCATTGTGGGTTCTTAAATATGGCAGGAGAGGAATGGATTGTTGGTGATCTGGTCCAGTCATGCTGCTTCCTTGCTGTAGGCACTGGGCACTTACTGCTTAGCCGGTTTCTTCGTCTGTAAAATGGAGCTGTCACTGTGTCCTTGGGCTCCCCTGCTCCCCTCAGTGACAACACTTTCCTTTTTCACCTGCCACCCCCGTGCTCTACTTACACTAGCATTGCATACACAGTAAGTGTCCCAGGATCCTGTTGATGGCGTCAGTGAGGTGGGGACTGTTCTAATCGAATGCACACATACTTTCAGCCCTTACCTTCCCCCAACCCCAGAACTACATATTGTTGTTGTTGTTGCCCTTGTACTCTGAACAATGATCCTAGCCCATGCCTGGCCTGGCTGAGTCCACATTCTTGAAGAGGACCCATACATGTAGATCGATAAGCCAAGGCATTTGATTTGGAGCAGAGATCCTCAGAGAAAGGACAGCAGTGTGACTCGTGAGTCAAAGGGAAGCCTATGGACTTGCATGTACTGAGCCTTCTAAACACTCAGAGAGCTCAGCAAGAGATACTTGCCACAATCATACCCCCATCATTCCCTGGCTTTTCTCCTTGCTCTGTGTAGGCTCACTGAGGATTTCTCCATCCTGCTTGATACCCTGGGCTTCACAGTGTTCTTTTCCGTGACTTCTCGATCTCTCTGCAGTCATAGATGGCATGATGCGTCTGCACCCCTAGGAAGCTCAGTGCTACAGGTGGCTGAGTGCAGCACTAGACGGAGCTGGTAGAAGGCAGTGGCCTGTACGGGGAGTGGGCCAATCATGGCACACAGGCCTTAAGAAAGGAAAGGGAGACACTCTGAGAGTAGGTAGGGGTAGATGCCACAGTGCTACCCTGTGGACTGGATTGGATTGGATTGGATTTCCGTGGCTTAGAAGGGATCACATGATTCCAGGTCTTGGAGAGTCGTGAGAGGAGAAGAGGGAAGATGAACATTCCCAGCAGGAACTCCAGTGCAGAAAGAGAAGATGGGCAGCATACACACATAGGCCTCTGAGACCCAACAAACTCTTCCCATCAACTCTGCTGAAAGCACAGAAACAGCTAAGATTCCTTATGTCATTGTTTCTTTTCTAAGAAGCACAGTGCAGTTGTATACCAGCATTTTCCACAGAACCTACATACCCCCTCTCTCGAATGTTTGCGGTCATAGGAATTCATAGACAATTCACCCAGCTCTTTTTGCTTTCTTTCCAGAGCTCTTAATTGTCTGTGCAGGCTTTTGGTGAAAGGAGTTTTATAGGGGATATTTTGCAGGGAGGTAAACAATTCGAGGCAAAGTGGGAGTTCAATTAATTTTTATGGATTTGAGAACTTTGAAAAGCACACTGGCTACAGCTACAGCTGTATCATTAGCTGACTGGATACCGGGGAGTGCAAAGAGGAGGACAGACAGGCTGTCATGTCTGCATTGCTGAATTCGGGTCTCACCTTGGGTGTTATTGGCTGCACACCTTGGGCAGAAGTCTTACCCTGTGACTAGTGGGGTGAGATACCCAGATGGGCTTATGACAACCAGAGTGGTGACAGGCATTGGAGAGGCCTGTGGCCGATGTCTGTTCCCTTTGTGGTGTATTAGTTATCCCCTGCTGAGGAACATACTGTCCCCAGTTTAGCAGCTTATAACAATTCAGGATTACCTTTTATAGTTGAGTTTAGTGAAGTCATCTGGGTGGTTTTTACGTGGGGTCTTTCACGCTGCGTAGTCAGATGGCTGGTCGCAGGAAGGTTCGACTGAGTTGGATGTCCAAGATGGCATCTTTGCTCACCATCTGGCACCTCAGCTTGGGTGCGTGGAATAGCGAGGTATGGCTGGGCATCTCTCTATCCATGCAGCTTCTCCACATGGCTAGCTGGAGCTGCCTCACAGCATGCGGGTCTAGAGTATTCAGACTTGACATGACAGCTGACTTCTCCCAGATGAAGCTTTCCAAGAACACAAGACAGGCTACAAGTTTTCTTACGACACAGCTCCTGAAATCATAGAGTGCGCCTTTGCTGTGTTTCCTTGGTGACCCAAGGACAGCTCAGATCCATGTAGAAAGAGTCCTGGGGCATGGATATCTGGGGGTATGGTTCATCTGGGAGGGGGTCATTTTTGGAGACTAGCTCAACATAATGTGTTGCAAAGTAGGGTTCTTCATCAATTATGTGTGATAATATATATGACTTGTCCGTGTGGCTTTTTCTCTGACTCCATGTTCATCTGAGAATAGCCCCATAGCTCTTCTGTCCTCAACATCCTGGGAATAGCACACAGTAGGAAATGTTCTTGTTCTTGCTCCAGTCACCAAATCAAGATGCTATGGACACATTTGAGATTTATAATTCATTTCAGCCTTTCACCAAGAAGGGTTTTTGCTTCTTGCTCTTGTTGCTGTTGTTTGTGGAAGGCGTGGTATGTGAGGAGGAGCTGTTGGATGGAACAAAGATGAGATAAGGAAAAGTGTATTTGGAAACAAAAAGGAAGCATAATAAATAAAGCCAAATAAGAAGCTATTTCAGTTCTTTAATATTTTATTTATTTTAGAGAGAGAGAGAAAGCGAGCAGGAGAAGGAACAGAGGAGAGGGAGGGGGGAAGGGGAAAGAATCCCAAGCAGACTCCCCATGAGTGCGGAGCCTGACACGGGGTTCAATCTCACAACCCTGAGGTCACGACTTGAGCTGAAACCAAGAGTCGGACGCCTAATTGACTGAGCCAGCCAGGTGCCCTAGAAGCGATTTCAGTTCTTACTGCAGGCTGGGTTGATCCTAGAAGGTAGAAGCCCTAGAGATGAAGAAAGACATTCAAGAAATCCTTTATGCTGTTGTGTTATAGCTGTGCCAACCACCATCTTCCTTGGTTCAGTGCCTCAGTTTTTGAAGGCGACAGCTGTTCAGACACTCCGTATTCCTCTCTTCATTCACTCAACAGATATACATTGAACAGCTGCTCTGGGCTAGGAAATATGTTAGACACTTTGGGAGATATGAAGATGAATCAGACCAGAATCCAGGCAGAACACAGCCCCCACACAGAAATCCAGAGTGTGCTGTAGTGCGGGAGGGGGCGGAGAGAAATGTAGTCTTGATGAAGAATTGTGGTTCTGTCAGCCCAGGGCTCAGCTCTGCTGGTGTAGGGATGACATCTCCTATCACCGCCGCCACCCCTGTCCCTCTTTGCCCTTGAGACTGTCATTCCACGAGGCTCTGGCAGCCCCAGAATAATGTTCTCCCTTGCGGAGGGAAGGTACCTACTTTGGACTCAGATAGAACGTGCGTTTTCTCAGAAACTGGCTCCAGGAGTTGATATCCCCCCTACAGGTTTGTATGTGACGTCCGTAGCATGGTGTAAGAAGTTGGATGGATGGCTGCTCTTATCTTTTTGTCAAAATACCAAGAACACATACCAAGAACTCATTAGTCACATCACCTTTTGGTAGCTCTAAACCCATGGCACGTTTTTCCCACTTTTCACACAAGTGTGATAATTTGTTTACGTTTCTCTCTCCACGCCTGGACTATTCCCCTCTAAGGGAAATGTCTATTTACACAACTCTGTGTCCCCAGTATCTAGGAGTGTGTCATTTTATTGATTCATGTCACCTCTAGGTTAATAATGATCCTTTCACTTTTTGCAGAAATCCCTGTATTTTTGGCTCAGTGGCCCTGAGACGCTCGTTCCAGTTGTCATTTGTTGAGTGACCAATCAGATGGGTGGAGTGTGTTACAGAAACTGGCAGCAAGTATCCAATGGGTGAAGAAGGTAAGACGGAGCTGCTTTACTGTACTATGACTGTGGAGATGGAAGTGACGGCCAGCTGGCCCCTCCCTCCAACCTGCCTTTGCTTAAATCTGCCCCAAATCGAAAGCAGAGTCTGAGAGGGAAGTTGGCCTACTTCCTTAGGCTTTGAGGAATGTGATTATCACTGTTGTTCTTGGGTTCTCTCTACTGAACACCTGTTACATACTAGTACAAGGATGATCATTTTTGTTGTTGTTGTTTGGGTTTTTGTGGGAGAGGGATGACTACAGAAGATTCAGAGGAGAAAGAAGGAACTGAAAGGGATTCTTTAGCAAAGACTCAGCTGGGCAGACTAAGACAATTGCTATGTTGCTTTTTCCTCCTTTTCTTCTTTTGAAGAGAATTCTATAAATGTGAACAAGGTGACTTATATCCCATGGCCAGGAGGCTGAAGCTTTTAGACCTCAAAAGGCAGACCACAAGATCATAAGCCAAAAGGCTGATTTCAGCCCCTAGGCCCCGCTCTGCCATTCACTGTCCCTATGCCCTTAGATTAATGAGCTCTTTTCTGGGCCACAGGGTAGTTGGACCCAGGGTCATTAACAGTTCTTAAGTTTTAGGATTATATGACTCCATTTATCTCCTCTATCTTCTCAGTGGTAACTAGAGCTATTTTTATAAGACATCCAAATATCCATATAGAAACGTGAGAATTAATTCTAGGGGCGTGACTCCCTACATTTTAGGGTTCTAGATCCATCTATCCATATGTCTATGGCTCCTCTCCATGTGGTTGTCCACCAGGTGCCTTAAATGCAGCGGCCGAATATAAGTCATGGTTTTCTCCTCTCAACCTTCACTTTGTCCCGTGTGTGGTGTTTCAGGGTAGCATCAAAACAGCCAGATCAGAAACATGGGAGGGGTACCATACGCCTGTCAATCAATCCCTTACCGCCAACAGCAGTTTATTCCTGTTGATTCCTACTGGTGCTACTCTGATTATCCCTGAAATATTTTTTTTTTTATTTCTCTCTCCCCCATCCACTGCCATCCTCCAAAACATTAGCCTGATCCTCTTTCTCCAGAGTTACCGCAATTTGCGCCTGACGGGTCATTTTGCCTCATCTCTAGCATGATACACCTTCCATACAAATACTAAACAGTGTCCCTATCTCCAGGTAGTATGTTACTTTCCTACTTAATTTTTTCCGTGTCAGAGATCTGATTCCTTAGTAAGTGTCTAGAACCCCTTCGGGGATAGGGCCATTGTTTTGTTGTCTAGACTCATCTCTCAGCCATTCTCTCTGCCCACCCAGCCCTCACTAGACACATCCACTGCGGGATCTACTGTAGAGCACACCTGTCACTTCCCCAACAGCCCCATGATCTCACTCCTTCTTCACAAGCCAACTCTTGCTCACTTATATCTTAGCTTGGACCTCACTATCCCCAAGGAAGTCTCTCCAATCCCTGAAAATCGAGTTGTGGGTGTCTCCTAGACAACACTTTAGTAGTCAGAGATTACACCAGCTACTGTGATTTCGAGAGAGGGCTGTAACTGTTTATTTAATTACCTATCTTCCGGGCTAGACCTGGAGGTTCTTGAGGGCAGGGCTTATCTGGGGGAGCACTGTGTTCCTAGTTGCAACCACTGTATCTAGCCCAAAGTAGGTTCTCAAAACGTAGGTATCAAACACATCAATAGCAACTTTTAAGTATATTTTGAATAGAATATGAGGAAGGGGAGATAATGTTACGACAAAGAAAAGTCATAATAATGGCAGCCAACAGGTATCGAGTGCTTAGCACACATCAAGCAAATGAAAGGCATCGCCTCCCACAATCCTTACAAAAACCTACTGTAGTGGATACTATAAATGTCCAAGATTTGCTAAATGAGAAAACTGAGTCTTGGAAAAGATAAGTTAACTCGCCTGTGGCCATATTGGCATAATTTTTATTCTCAGAAATGTTTATCTTTGAGAAGTCTGATTTTAGCTAGAGCTAATGGATTTTACCACACCCCCCTTTTCTCTTACCCCTGAATGAATCTGCTCTGTTTTGGACCAAAACCAAACCAACAAGCCAGTTCCTGCCCAGGAGGCGGGACTTTTTCCCTGCCTCGCACACAAGCGTTTGTGACACAAATGGTCGTCCCCTGTGACTAGACTCTTAAATCTTTGGTGATTTTCCAGGTGTTGTACACATCTATGTGAATGTGAATCTGTTTGAGGACAAAATTTCAATTTGGGGAGCTCCCCGAACTCTTTCTCCTGTGCTCTGGTCCTTGTTTGTTACGGGAATAAACTGATGAAGGAAAACGCTCTTCAGGGAGCAGAGTGGCGCTTCCCGGCAGAGACACCCAGAAGATCTGGAGTGTATGACTTGCTCCCCTCAAATTAGCATATTTTGCACTCATTTGCTCCGAAGCCTGGCTCAGCAGATGAGACGCAGCCCTCCTGTAGACATGTCTGAGACTGATGATCATCTCATTGCTGCCAAGCCATATGGGTCTCTTCATTTCATTGGCCCTGTGAATTCTTCGATAGAACATGCAACTGACATTTCCTATTTTTCTAGATAATAGGGACAATTAGGATGAGGTATCAATGAAGCAGAGTCAGAAGCTAAATAGAAAGTACTTGAATTTAATTTATCTTCTAGGAAAGCTGCTAGTTTTTTTTTTCCTATTTAGAAATTAAGAACGCCTATTTAGAAGAGTTCTGCATAGCTTTTTCCAAGGAGGCGAAGGTAAACTATTCTAATGCTTATAATACCCTTGAAAAACACACACGCAGCACAGTGCAGACAGAATGGCTGTTTGATCTTTCAGGCAAAGATTCTTGTTTTACAGAGAGGATTTTTTTTTTCCTTGAAGAAAGGGAAGATTTGTTCATGATTATACTGTAAGGTCTTGGAAGAACAAAACAAAATTAACCAACAACTTAGACTGCAGACTCAGATTCTTGATCCCCCATCAGTTCACAATAGCAGAGTTTCTTTCTTTTTTTTTTTCTTCTTTTTTTAAGAATTTACTTACTTATTTGACAGAGAGCGAGAGATTGAGTGCACAATTGGGGGAGTGGCAGAGCGAGAGAGAAGCAGGCTCCCCGCTGAGCGTAGACCCTGAGATGGGGCTGGATCCCAGGAGGCTCGATCCCAGGACCCTGGTATCAGGACCCCAGCCAAAGGCAAATGCTTAACCCATGGAAACACCCCGGTGCCCCAAGGGCGGCGTTTCTTGAAGGTACCGGCAGTGTGCTGTGCACACAGCCAGAATTGAAAGGGCACTTCCCTTTTCCTCGAGGAGCTGACAGTCAAGCTGCTCCGTATAAAGTGCTCAAAATCCAAGCAGGAAGGAAAAAGAGAGCCATGGGGTAGAGAAGAGGGATAAAGAAAGAGAGAGGCTTTTAACAAACAGTAGGGAAGTGGTGTGGACTTGCAAGATCAGCTCTCAGGCTGACCTCCGGGGAGATCCACTCGAGCTCCATCCCTGACACGCGTTTCACTTGGGTCCCTCCTCAGGGGAGGTCCCTCCCTGAGGTCCCTCCTCAGGGTCACCTCCTCAGGGGAGGACGTGCCTGGGTTAGCCACGGGATAGGGCTTCTCAGCCCTGCTGACTTGCTGGACTTTTAGAGTAGGGCACTGGAGCACAGATAGGAAGGTCTTCAAATGAAAAATATTTGCCCTTATATTCATGAAAAGCTTCCAAAGGTTGTGACCCGGCTGAGTGATCATCAGCAGGGGCCAGTGGTCACAAGTCACCCAATTATCTTTCATTCGCATAAAAATCAATCCCAAAAAGCCGCTTTGCGGGGGGGGGGGGGGCGTTGCAGCTCACCTGTGCTGAAGTATCCACCAAGCTCTGCTTTGTCCCCGACAATTTGAAATGCTGGCAGCCTGCCTTCCAACCCGCTGTGCCTGCTGGGTCTGTCTGTGAATGCACATTTCCTATTTCGGGATGTAGGCCACTGTGAAGAAAGAGGCCAAGTATCTGTCTGTAATGGGTGTCACTTGGATAAAAAAAAACAGACACTCAGTCCACTCGCTGACTCCTCTGCAGATCTCCGGTGTGTATAATGTAACTGTCGGTCGCGCAGTAGACGAAGAATTACAGGAAGGAAGGCAGCACGAGGGTCTGATCTTTGCCTGAATCCACACCGAAGACAAACACTTCAGCCACAGCTGTGGTCCTCTCATCTCACTTTATGTAACTAATGATGAACAAAATGCAGAGGCCACTCCTGATAAGAACGGTGAAAGCTGATACTTAACGAGCAAGCCTGTGCTTTACAACCATGATCTGGTTGGACATCACCAGAACTTTGAGTGGTGTGTGCGGTCGTCATGATTCTTTTGTAGATGAGGACCCTGAGGTTCGGAGAGGTTACCATCAACTTGCTGAGGGACACGTGATTAATAACGGGTAGAGCCAGGGTCTCTCCTCCTGAGCACTGACTGTTCTAGGTCTTTTGTAGTTTGCCTTCCAGTCTTAACGGAGTTGGAGGGCAATTATGTTATAATTCTTTTGGTATGGCCGTGTCCTAAATCTCCACTAGGGTTATAAAGGAGACCTAGTGGCTTCGGGCTAATGTACTAGTATGCAGCTGAATGTGTAACACTGAGAGAGAGGTAACACATCGGGGGAGGCAAAGAGAGCCTGGATCTGTTCATTTCTCAGCCATCTCTTGAGGACTGTTCTTGTTTTAGCCACTGGACTAGGTACTGGAAATAAAACAGTGGGCCAAATGCACATGCATCTGGGGTCACAACAGTTAAACTGAAGTCATACCTTCAAAGGCCCTCCCTTCTTGTGATGGAACCAAGCTGGCCGACAAAGAACCATGGTGCATAGCTCCTTCTAGACAGGTCGAGGCTTCCGTAGGAGCACAGAGGGGCTGACTCTGATAGAGGAAATCAGGAGAAGCTTCAGTGGGGCGGTGACCTGTGGGTTTAGACATGGAGCATGAGTAGTTTACTGGAAAAGATCAGGAAGGATTTTGCAGTACAGAAGTTCTAGAGAGAGAGAGAGCAATACAGAAGTTCTTGAGCCAGTGTTGGTCGTGACTAGGTGGTTTGTTTGTTTTCTTCTTTATTATCTCTAAGTAGGTAAGACAGTTAAATAGATGAAGATGGTCTGAAATTCAAAAGGTGCTAGAAGGTCTACAGAGAATTCAGTTTCCCTCAGTGCCTATTATCTCATCCATGAATTTCCATCCCCGGAGGCAACTACGATTTTTGGATTCCGAAGTGACTGTCCAGAGATTTTCTGGACAGTTACAACGACATGTATCCACAGAGTCACTTTCTCCACATCTGCATATGCAGAGGGTATCTAACTATAGACACTCTTTTGCACAGTGTTCTAAAAAAAGAAAACTTTATTAAGTGTTTCCCCTTGTTCGTTTTACTTGCTCTCCTTGGATTTTAAACTTTTTTAAAATTAAGAAAAATTGCAAACCTGCAGCAAGTTGCAAAAACAATACAATGAATTCTTATAAACCCTTCCTCTGAAATCACTGATTTTTTTTTTTAATCATTTTGCCATGTTCCGTGCAATGATTGTACAGATTTAATCCCTAATTAGGGTACAGCCTGGATGTCAGCTACCCGGAGAGCTGTGTGAGCTTCCTCTCCGGAGCCCTTACTTCCTGAGACAACCCAGGTACACCTCGAAATCTAGAACATGGACCACTCCGTGTCAGTTGCTCTGAGATGCCATGAGCAGCAAATCCTCCTCCAGGACGGAGATGTCAGGAAGGGCCCTTCTTCGGGCCGCTTGATACCCGCCTTGTGCTCAGCTTTGGGAAAGTTTTGCCCTGTCTTGTCAGGTGCTCCCTCAGCAAGAGGTGAGTGTCTCTCAGGCCGGTGAGCATGCTCTCCCCACTGGCCTTCTGGACCCAGTGGTCCAGGGTGGGAACACACAGCCCTGTTAAAATCTGATCCCTTCACTTCCGACAACTGGCCATGTAGATAGTGACTCTTCTGTTCTGTGTGTCAGCTTCAGCACGGACACCCCAAAGCCTGGTGTAGGATTCCCTCCTTTCAAAGATCAAAGCCCCTGAGCACTGCTCAAGTTATCTCTGCGCTTCCTCTGTGCATTCCATGGCAAGGGAGGGTTTGTATTCTACGCGAGAGGGACTTTGAACGTTGTGACGGGCAGGAAGTAACCCAAGAAGACAGTGTGAGATGGCTTTGCAGTCAAGGGCTCTGGGCCTAGGAGGATAGTTTTCAAGTATTCATTCATTCACTCATCAAATAATTACTGAAAGCCTTCATGGCACTCTTTCATGCTTTGTGGCAAGATCTGTGCATGCTCTTTGCAGACTGTGATGGTGATCTGTGGGGAGGCAGACATATAGGCATATCACAGCTGAAGAAAGCAGGCGAACCTGAGAAGGATGGGGTAGAATCTCTAAGGAATGACTTCCTGCCCATCCACCCATTCATTCATACATTACACACGTATCTATTGCCTGTTTGCTCTGTCCTAATTCCAACATGTGCCCCTGTGAATAAGACCATTGTCGTTCCTATTTTCATGGAACTCCTATGCCAGGGAGGGGGTGTCCCCTGACCTCCCTCTAAGTCTGCCTGTTTCCTTATGTTCCATCAGGAAGGTTCAGCGGCTCCCACTGTTTCAGGACAAAAATCAGGCCATTTCCTGTCAGCCCTCCCTGGCCTCATGTGATTCCTAAGCCAGAGAATCACCATTTCCTCCGGAGGCTACTAACCCAAATTACCCGGTGCCCTGTGGGGGACTCAGAGCTCAAGGAAGTTTGAGAGAGCAGAGGAGGAAAGGTAACAAGCCATACTAAAATCTGCCACCAATTAATTGTGTCCGCTGAGGATCTAGAAGGCTGCAGCCTGACACCTGGCAGATGCCTCTATTTGGAAGCTTTAGAAAAATGGTGGAGGGGCCAGTGAGTTCATCTTTTCAAGAAGCTCTAAATTTTAGAATCTAAGCACCATTCCAAATGCTGTTAGGTTGCCACAGCAACAGTTCCTATACATTTTTTTAAGAAAATAAATTGTAAAAAATCCGGCCATAGACTTGCAAGGAAGGGCGAGGTGAGAAGGGGCCTCTCTAAATGACTATCTAGTAAGTTTCCCCAAGTACCGTGTTCCTGTCCATAACACGTACTGTTTGGGACCTCTTGGCACTCCCCAGTTTCACTTCAGAATCTCCACTTGAAAAATGGACCCAGGAGGATTGGTACTACCTACCCCGTTTACATCAGGCATTGAGCAAAGAAAGAAAAAGTCTTGATCGCTAGGGTGGTTTCACTCGACTCAAGGGTGGGAGCGGGACCTGCAAAGGCAGCGAGCAAGCCTGTGCTCACAGGGGACCGGGCGAGGTGGCGGGCGCTCCAGGTCCTGGAGCTCATCTGGGGGGCGGGCACTCCAGCTCCTGGGAGCTCATCCAGCTCTGCACCCGCTTCCCCATCTCTTCTCCAAGCTGCTGCAGGATTCTCCAAAATTCAAATTGTATCAAGTTGCTTAAGTCTAAAACCTTAAGCTTCAGAAGACCATTGGTCCCTCGCAGGATAAATTACAGGGCGCTTTGCTTGTAAGACCACCAGGATCCAGCCTCCACTCCCTGTCGCCTCCTGAAGCCCCCGTGTCATCCCCTGTTTACCCTCCACCCATAGCTTACTGCTGGCAGCCCTGGGCCTTACTGGGACAACGCTTCCCTCTGGATTCCCTTGCACGAGTTTTCCTACTCTGTCCCCGTTTCTCTGGATGTGCAGAGAAGAATCCTTTCCAGATGGCATTCCCTGGCCCCGTGAAACAGGTTGTCACTTCTTTTCCCCAAATGCCTTGGCCCCTTGGGGGTCTGAACATGCCTTCCATGGGCCCTAGGCACCTTCACCTTCAAGATCTCCTTTTACCATAAAAAAATAAATATATTTTATGGTTGTTTTGGTATAAAGATGAATATAATCTTTTACCCTAAAAGGCCAATTAATTTCCCTTCTGACTTTAAAAGAAATTACAACGTTGCTATGTGAGGATGTGGAGAAAAAGGAACCCTGTGCACCCTTGGTGGGAATGTAAGCGGAGGTCCCTCAAAAAATTAAAAATAGAACTAGCCTGCAATCCAGTAATTCCACTCAAAGGGGACAAAAACGCTACCTTGAAAAGATAGATGTGCCCCCATGTTCATTGCAGCATTATCTATAATAGCCAGGATACGGAAGCAGCATGCATATCCATAGATGAGTGCATACAGACAATGTGTTGTGTATACACACATACACACCGACACACACACACAATGGAATATTACTCAGCCATAAAAAAGAAGGAAATCTTGCCATTTGCACCAACATGGATGGACCTTGAGGGTATTATGCTAAGAGAAATATGTCAGAGAAAGACAAATACCGTATGATCTCACTTATACATAGGAACTTAGGGGGGTGGAAAACAAGTAAAACCAAATTCACAGGTACAGAGAACAGATTGGTGGTTGCCAGAGGCAGAGGGTGGGAGGTGAGCAAAATAGGTGGAAGGCAATCCAAAGGTATAAAGTTCTCTTTGTATAAAACAAATAAGCCCAGGGTATGTAATGTACAGCCTGGTGACTATAGTTAATAATACTGTATTGCATATTTGAAAGTTGCTAAGAAAGCAGATCTTAAAAGTTCTCATCCCAAGAAAAAAAATGTAGCTATGTGTGGTGACAGATGTTAACCAGATTTATTGTGGTGATCATTTTGCAATATATAAAAATATCAATCATTATTTTGTACACCTGAAACCAATATAATGTTATATGTCAATTATATCTCAATTAAAAAAAAACAAGCAGGCACAAAACCATTCCTGTGAGCCCCTAAAGTATTATGGGCCCCAGGCACGGTGCCTCATGGAGAAGTCGGTGAGGCATTCCTTTGTGAGGTCATTGCTATTTATTTGTCTACAAGTCTGCAGGATCTTTGAGGCTAGAATTTGGATGTTTAATGCCGGGTCTTCTTCTTCTTTTTTTTTTTTTAAAGATTTTATTTATTTGACAGAGAGAGAGAGATCACAAGTAGGCAGAGAGGCAGGCAGAGAGAGAGGGGGAAGCAGGCTCCCTGCTGAGCAGAGAGCCAGATGCAGGGCTCGATCCCAGGACCCTGAGATCATGACCTGAGCCGAAGGCAGAGGCTTTAACCCACTGAGCCACCCAGGCGCCCCAGTGCCAGGTCTTCTATCACAGTGTGTAGGGTATGTGTGCATAGTTGCTGAACAGGCCTTCATAGGAAGGAGACGTGGTCTCCATCCTCCTGGGCCCTGGCCGCTCAGAGTTTTGGCTGGCATTCCCAGATAAGACGGGGCCTACTGTCTCAAGTCCATTTTGAAAAGGGACAACATCTTCCCTTCCCACCCTCGGTACAGCCCTTCCCTGTGCTTCACCCACTTTGATCCCTGTGCATGGACCTTCTCCATCTTATTCTCTGGAAGACTAAACTGAAGCTCAGAGAGGTTAAGCCGAGGAAACAGAGCTGTCTCCTGCTCAGGGTCACACTCAGTGTGTGGTGGGAGCCTGATGCTAAGTCCCTTTTTCCCCTAGGACGCCTGCCATTGCTTTTTCACACTACAGGTCTACCAATCCCAACTGCCACCCCTGCCTTTTCCATACCAGGACCTGTACGAAACGTTAGATCTCAGCGTAGGTAGAATTGCTTCTGAACTCCACACTGCTGTGCACTCCCTCATCTTCTCTTCACGGGAGGACTGGCAGTCCCAGCTAGTGACATACTTTTGGCAGAGAACCTGCAGCTCTCAGCCCCTTCCGGACTTGCCTCACGTGGCCGCTCCAGCCAAGATCGTGGCCCCTCCTGGGGCAGCCCATATCTGATGACTGGATCAGTAGCAGTTTGGCCATCTCGGTTCTGCTTGAGATCATTGCGAAGGGCCATCCTAGCCCAGAACACCACACAGGGTTTCCTGAGGCTTTGGCCAGGCTCCCCTTCACATCTCTCCCCTTCCCTCTGTCCACTCCTGCTTCCCTTACCTCACGTCATTCTCCAGGGCAGCCCGTAATGAGCATCCCTGCGTAAAACTCCATCTCAGAGAACTTAACCTGCCAGAAACTCTATGGAATATTTTGCAGCAAGCCCTCTTGTTGTCTGCATGAATACACCAGATTCGTTTGTACTTTCATTGTTTTCACTGAATGTGTATTCATCGGATGCTTAGCACCGTGCTCAGCACCAAGATACTGTGGGAAGTAAGACAGAAAGGAGCTCTCGTGACATGGAACTCAAATTACTTCTACTCTGAAGATAGATTTTAATCCTGTTTCTGCACTGAAATCGTGCTTCTGCCAGTGCGTTCTGGCTGCCCCTGCACTTAGGTGGAGGACAAGAGAAGTTTCCCATTGAGCTTTGCAGAATAAATCCTGCTTCTAAGAGTGTATGAATGGCCTTCTCCTTATCCATGATCAGACTCCTCTGCTCCCTTCGCTTGGCCCTCTCAGAGGGCCCAGAGTGAGGTCTAGGTGAGGGGCAGGAGCTGGAACAGGAGAACCGGGGCTGCCGTGGCTGCCCAGGAGGGGTATTGAGAGGGAGGACAGAGGAGCCCATGACGGGGTATTGAGAGGGAGGACAGAGGTGCACGTGAGAAGGCCTGCAGGAATAAAGGTCAGGACCAGGAGTAGAATTGAAAAGATGGAGGGGAGGCAGTGCTAGATTTAATTTGCAGCAGAGTGGAGTCAGGGCTTAGAGAGTGATCACCATTGCCCTTCATCTTTCCTTAAAAGTAGTTCATAACCTCCATCGTAATCAGAACAAAACGCAGACCCTAACGGCACCAGCAGTGCCGTCCCTGACATGATCGCTCCCTACCTCTGCGCCCTCGCCTGGTCCACTCAGCCACGCTGTGTATCGCTGTCCCTTGAACTGGCCCAGCCCTTTCCAGCCTCCAGGGCTCGGCCCTTTGTGTCTGCTCCATCCGGGTCTTTTCATGTGCCTGGCCCTTTGTCATCATTCAGGGCCCAGCTTAAATACCACCTGCCGCCCCTCCCCCTGCCAGAGGCCGCTCCCCACGCCGGCGCCTCACCTGCCACCCACGCCCACTTATTCCACATTTCATCGTTCTGTCTAATCCTTTCCCAACAGCCATCACTGTCTGTGAATGCTTTTTCCTTTCGTGAGTTTTCTTTTTTATCGTCCTTTTTCTCAATGAGATTCTCAGCCCCAGCGTTTCAGAGACGTGGTCTGCCGGGGCTGCCCCGTGTCCTCAACACCAAGCAGGGCCGTTCACGCTAGTCGCCGTTCAGGCAGTATTTCTTAAGTGAAGGACTAAACCAATATCTAAGTTCGGAATGTTTCCCTGGTGGGTTAACAGGAATATAATGGTCGGGGCGCCCGAGGGGTGGAACGTGGGCTCCTCCACGGTGCTGAGTTGAGCAGAATTTTCAGACACATCTCTCTACCCCTCATGCTCTCTCTCTGTCCCTCCTGGGCCATCAGTGGGATTTGAGTGGCATCCGTTCCCGGAGCACTCCACTCTTGGGAGGCCAACAGCTGCGAAATAGCTTCCCTGCGTGTGCATCTGTGCATTAACACAGGCCTTTCGGGCCTGCTCCGGCTTGCCTGACCCATCTCCCATCAGGAGAGAATGTGCATCCGTAATACTCTGGAAAATTAGGGCTGACATGTAGTTTGGTACCCAAAGTGGTTTCAGTCAAGCAAACACAGAGCATAATAGCTAGGCACTTAAATACTTGAGCAGGTATCAATCAGAGGAACAGTCCAATAATCCGTGTTTATAAAGCTCGTTAGTATGAATTTTTGAAATTGCACTTACTCCACATCGTTCTTGACAAATGGTGTTTGTCGCTATTGAGATAGTTTATTTCAATTAGGCGCTGCTGTTGGAGGGAGAAGCTTTCGGAGCGTCTGACAATAGCAAGACGTAAGACATTCTTCCTGTGCTACTATCACTATTCCCGTTGCTAAACTCGACTGGACAGTTCATTAAGATGAAAAATTAACAGCACATGCTTTGGGGAGAATAATCATGGAACATGACAGCTTGCAGGGGCTCCGACATTCAGGGAAGCAGAGAGATGACAAACACACTGGTCTTCAGAAGAAGTGATGACTGGCCAATCAGTCAGAAGCCACGTGTTTACCAAGCACCTACGTATGTGTGTCCCCCTGAGCGGGGGAGCTGGGGGAAAAGAAAATGCAGGAATCATGGCCTTTGAACTCCACGAGTATACCATCTATTTGGAAAGGCTGGGGAGAGTCCAGCTGTCAATCTGGGAGCCCCAGAGGGGTATACATGAAATGCCTGACACTTTGGGGCTGATTGCAAGTCCAGGAGTAATGCGGCGTGGGCCTCTGAGATTTCTTAGACCTTGAAGAATAGCAAGATGTTGATTAGCAAACTACGTTCTCAATATAGCAGGTTTCTTTCTCATATAGGAAGCTCTGAGTTTGCTTTCGGGGGGTGATGAAGATGTTCTAGACCTAGGCCGTGGTGGATTGATGCACAACTTTGCAGACACACTAAAAAAAAAAACCTGAATCGTTCACTTTCAAAAGGTCGACTTTATGATATCTGAATTTTATCTCAAGAAAACGGTTATATTTTAAAGTAGCCTACAAATTCTGCACAGCTAAATTATAGTGAGTTTGTTATATGCTCAGAGAATTGGACTTAGTTCAAATAGATAAAGGGGGTGAAGCCGATTAACATCAGTAGGAAGGAAGGATGTACCCATTTCACAGATGAGGGAATGAAGAGTCAGATCAGTTCATGACTTGCCTGTGAAGCCACATGGCTGGCAAATAACGGGGCTGGGACTTCACCTCCAGACTTTCTGGCTCCAGAGCTCAGATGCTTCCCACCCCACCTTGCTGGTGCCCAGAAAAACAGATTCTGGAATAAAGTTATAACATGAGTGTCAGCAAAGATAAGACAGATTTGCCTCAGCGAAAGCATCCTCCCCATTTCCTCTCTCATCAGTTCTTACAGCATCCCTATGAGGGACGATCAGGAATGCATGTGCCTGCAGCTGTGAAGGTGGGATACGTCTCAGGAGAAAAGGGGGCACTGAGAGCAAGGAGAACACAGCCTGTTTGCCCAGGCTGTGTAAAGAGCACTGCATCCCCCCCCTCGCCCCCCCCGTTTCCAGGCATTCAAAGTGCCCCTGCCTCCGCTCAGGTCTCTGTCTCTCCCTGGACTTGTACATGCATCCCTTTTCTCCAATGCAAGCCAAATGTCTAAGTGAGACCATAGCGATGTGGGATCCATGGATGTTTAGAGACAAGGCTTGGAATTAGGTATCCTATCCGTTAAGTAGAGACGTAAATGCTGTTTCTTTTCTCTTCTGTAGAAGGAGCAGATGAGGGGTGCCTGGGTGGCTCAGTGGGTTAAAGCCTCTGCCTTCGGCTCAGGTCATGATCTCAGGGTCCTGGGATCGAGCCCCGCATCGCATCGGGCTCTCTGCTCAGCAGGGAGCCTGCTTCCCCTCTCTCTCTCTGCCTGCCTCTCCGCCTACTTGCGATCTCTCTCTCTCTCTGTGTCAAATAAATAAAATCTTTAAAAAAAAAAAAAAAGGAGCAGATGCACTTTTCTATTGTAAAGCACATGTCTAGATTAAAGCCACTTAAGTCATTATCTCCCCTGCAGTTAGTAAGAGAGATTTTGATGTCATTCTCAGCTTACTAGTGTAAATAATGGGTCAAATTCTCATCCTGTTGGACAGGATGGAAATCTGACTCAAGATTTGTAAATACTCCTGCATTTAATCCATTTTCACGGGGACATTTGCTTCCCCAGCAGACAGTGGGATAACAGCATCCTGGGAAACAGCCTGTGGAGGAATCAGGATGCATTAACCTAAGCAGTGAGATCAAAACAAAAGCTCTGTTTGCCATCTCCCGCCCAAATCTCGGCAGTCCTCGCTGTTTGGCTGCATTCAGGAAGCGTAAATAAAATTAGATCCTTGCGTGGTAAGGAGGCATGGGGATTTACGAAAGAGAAGTCTTAAGCAGCTGACATCCTCTTTTCCCATTTCATTGACTTTTTTTTTCTTAGCTCTAAAGGAGTTTGAACAATAAAATAATGATAGTAATAATAATAATCATACTAATTAAATAATAATAATAAATAATAATAATAATAATCATACTAATTAAAGTTTAATACTTCCTACAATATATCCTTGCCTATTTCAGAGTGTCTGCTCTTTGCCGTCATTGAAGGTTGACTCCGAAGTGGGAATGCCTGGATTCTGATCTTGTTTCTGCCCGCCGCTTGCCAGGAAAGTGACAGCTCTTGTGCTCCTTTTGGCTCATTTGTCAACAAAGGGGTGATTATAATATCACCCAATGATCAGTGTCTACTCTATAGGGATTTTGTGATAACCGAAGGGGGTATAACCTCTAATGCACTGAGACCCCCGAAAGGTTCCCCAGACAAGACTCCGGGGGGGTAGTGATGATAATGCATGAGTCTATACAATTCCAAATAGCCAGGTGTTTCCAAATGTGGGGTTGTGTAGACAGAGTTCTCAGCGATTGATGGAATCCAGGTGATAGCCAGGTTCTTCTGCCCAGTGTGTGCGTGCAGTCCTATGGGGCAGAGCGGGCTTCCTGCTGAGCTGGTGTCAGCTGGTCAAGGCGGCAACAGGCAGGTCTTCCCCTGGGCTTGCTGGCCCAGCACGCTGGTTCCCATGGGCAGGGTCCTTGCTTCTGCTTGCAGAAGGGCCGGAGCTGTGCAAATGCCCCACAAAATACAGAAGCCACACAATGTGGAGGGCAGGAGCAGAGTCGTGGAAAGAGATAGCCAGCCCGGTCGGGATTTCGGTTCTGCCTCTACCTGTGCCTTTGAATGGGACAGCTACTTGCTCACGCTTATGATTTCGTTGTTGTTTTAATGCAGCAGGAAACTGACTCTCTTGACTATCTCACCAGGTTGAGGAAGGCCTTGCAATTTTTTTTTGTTTGGTTGGTTTTGTTTTGTTTTGTTTTTGTTTTTGTTTTTACATATGAAGAGCACACATTTAATTTTAAATTTAAGATTATAGTTAAAAGAAAAAGGGATCAACATGCAAACAAAGTAGAAACATAGCAGTGTCTTGGCTGATCTCCATTCTTGTTCTTCCCTAGTGCATCGTCTATGTGGAGGTTAGAGTGAGGGCCCTAAAATGTAGTCTGATCTTGTCATTCTCCCTTTAAGAGCCCCCACTTGCATTAGGATATGGTCCAACTCCCAAAACGTAGAGTAGGAGGTCTTTTATGACCATCTTGCTTGCCCTCCAGATTCCTCTTTCTTAATCTCCTATATCCAATTCTAGGAGCCATTCACGTGGAATTACTTTCAGCTCCCAGGAGTGCCAGCCTCTCTCTTCTGGGCCCTTGTGCTCTATCCTCTGCCTGGGCCTCTCTTTCAATTCTTTTTTCTTTCGGATAACTACCACTCATCATCCAAGTTTGCCTTGGACACTACTTCCTTTAGATCAGTGACTCTCAGCCAGGGATAGTTTTGTTCTCAGGAGGTAGTTGGGAATGTCTGGAGACATTTTCGGTCATCATGTTGGGGGAGGGATAGGATAGTGACAGCTAGTAGGCCTCACATTTTTAAGTTGTGACATTGTACTGGTCCCCTCCTTCCCCAGCATGTAAGAGCACAAACCATGGAGTCACGCTGTGTATATCGTTTCTGCTTCCCGTGAGCGGACTACCTAGGACTCCAGCCAGGTGATTTGACCCCACGACGCTTCAGCGTGCTCATCTGGTAAATGGGTGTATTGGTTGGCTATTGCTATTATAACAAACTATCACAAACTCGGTGGCCAAAAATAATACAGCTCTATATTATCTGAGAGTTTTGGAGATCAGAAGTCCAGAAATGGTCCTATGGGCTGAAACCAGGTTAACAGGGCCGGTCCCCTTCTGGAGGTCCTAGGGGAGAATCATATTTCTCATCTTTTTCCGAGTCTCAGGGCCTCCTGCATTCATCCCTTAACTAATGGCTTCTTCCTCTCTCTTTGAAGCCTATCACACCACCCTCTGCTTCTCTCACCACATCTCCTCTTTCTTTGTCCCTCCTGCCTCCGTCTTACAAGGACCCTGTGAGTACATGGAGCTCAGGCTAATCTGCCCATCTCAAGGCCCTTAATTTGACCATAGAGTCCTCTTTGCCAAGTTAGACCCATGCATACTGAGCATTAGTATGTGGACATCTTTGGGGAAGGGATATTATTCCTACTCATGGGACTGTTGCAAACATCAAATGAGATAATACGTGTAAAATGTCTAGCACAGGTTCCTAACTCAAAAAATGTTTATGCTCCTCCTTAGAAGTAGTGATATTGTCGTATGCTTACTTACCTCCAGGAGCCAGCCGGGGATGACCACAGTTGTAAGTCCCACAGTTCTTCTCTCCGGCGGGAGCAGTATCCCTATTTGGCAATGGTGGGGGGCTTCCACCCGTCTGAGTCCGGAAAGACAGGTTTGTCTGTCCAGAGACAGGTTTGTCTGCAGAGCACGCCCTGCAGCCGGGCTGGCTTGGCCAAGGCGAGCCTCCTTTCTAAGCGTCAGCTTCCTTATTCGTAAACTGAGGTGAGGACGAAAGGCTTGACTTGGGGGTTTTTCCACTGAAGATCTATGAACGACAATAATGGAGCACAGGTGAATCCAAAAAGAAAAGGGCAACTTAGTGTTAAGGTATGTTTACTGGCTTTTCAGGGAAAACAGCCCATTGCAAAATAGCAGTGGTGGAAACAACTATCACCCTCTCCAGCCGTGAGCCTTGATGAAGGTTCCTAACTGTGGGTGCTTCCGGCCGAGGCTAGGCTCTGCCACGACATTATCGGGGAGATTGGCACCGGCCACATCCTGCAATGAATGCAGCAGCAGACAAGTGAGGATTTGAGCTCGGGTTTCCAAGATTCAGGTGGGGGCTGACTTCTTCTATGTCAAAGTTGCACTGTTCATGGACCAAAGATTGAAGAGGAAAAACGTGGGAAGAGGAAGAAGCCTACTATGTGTCTGATGCGTCCTCCTGTCATTTAATTCCACCACTTTACCTTGTGCAGGGGAGCATTTTATCTCCATTTTTCAAATGAGAAAACAGAGCCTGAGAATGATTGAATAATTTGCCTGATGCCTCACAGCTGGTAAGTGGCACGAGGAAAGGGAAATTGAATTAATACTTCAAATCTAAAACGGAGTTTCTAGGCTGTCACAGCAGGCCTTGCCTCTGCCTGAACGAGCAGGTCCGCTCTCCACGGGACGGGCCACATTGCAGGCCGCCAGGGCAGCCCCCGAGCCCACCCCCCGCCCCCCAACAGGCCGAAAGCTAAGGCCACGGGATAGTGTTTCAGTGTTTTCTCTTTCACCCAAAATTTTTGCAAAAAGCATCACCATCTGCCCAGACTTCTTCTTTGCAGCCCTGTCTTCCCATCTCAAATTCAATCTTTTCCTAGTTATTTTAGGCAAAGAGTTGAGTGACGGATGTTCGCAAACAGAGTGAGACCTAAGCATCCCAGTGATCCCTCTTGCCTTCAGGGTTAACCTTCTGCGGGGTGCTGGACCCGACTTGTGGCTCTGTCTTCACCCAGGGTGCCTCTGGAGCTGTTTGGGGGGGTTCTGTGTTTTGACTCATTTTAGAAAGGGCAAGAGTATGTCTGGGGAGAATATTGGAAGCTCATCAAATGTACCCAGAGACAAGATGGGTGTGAGGAGATGATGCCACCAAAAGTGGGTTTGTGGCTTGAATGAGTTGGAGCTGAAGTTCTTTTGGAACTCAGAAGCTTCTCCATCAGGAGTTTTGGATGTATGGGTTCAGGTATTTGCAACAGAAACAATCTCGTTAATTGCAAACCACAGTTCCTAGGAGGGAAGAGCATAGGTAACTTACAAGCAGGTGCAGTAATAGATCCAGCGCCTCTGTGAGTTCTGAGCAAAAGGAAACCAAGCCTTGAATCAAGTACACATTGCATTTCTAACCTGGGGCAAGCCACGGTAAAAGTTAAGAGGCTCTGGGAGCAGAGAAAACAAAACAAAACAAAACACCACAGAATTTTTTTTCTCTATGAGAAAGGCTGTACTCATGGGGCAGTACCCCTTCAAGTCAAATTATTAAAAGTTAAACCTCTGAGATTGGATGGTCGGGGGGTCTCACGAGTTATTTGACCTTGGGTGAGTGACTTCTCACAGCCTCAGTGTCTTCATCTCCAACCCCATTGGGCTGTGTGCCGATTAAATAAAGCATGCAGAGTGTTCGGTTCAGGGCTGAGCACGGAATAAGCAGCCAGTAGTTGTGAGCTACCCTCATCATGGGCTGCTGTTAATCAGCTGGGTCCTTCTGAAGGCGAAGCATCCGACTGGAGGCTGAATTGGGGCTGATTTTGGAGCTGTCCACTCCCAAATGGAAACTGTGTTCCCCACCAGGGAATATTTTTTTCCTTTCTTGGGGTAGGATTTTCAGCCTAAGCCCTCCTCTCAAGATTGCAGCTTTCATGTGCAGTAGCATCTCTGAGCATTAAAGAGTATGACTTATTCCTTCATTCCCCATCAATAAAATGAGGGTAATAATAACCCTTACCTCTGTGGGCTGATGTGTAAAATGAGCTAATGTTTGTGAAAGCCCTTTGTAAATTACAAAGTGCGATAAACTATGAATTATTATTGTGATTGCTCTATTCCAGGCAATTCATAAACAATGCAGAAAATTAAGGATGCGTACTGCTGGCATTCAAAAAGCATTTATGCCTTTTTAAGTATATAGCTATAAACTATCAGCAGATGGGTTTGACAATACAGTCTTCAATCTGACTTAAATATTGGTAAGCGCCCACTGAGAGTGACTTTCTAGCAGGGACAGTGTGGAGATGTGAGCAGGCAGTGGGGCACCATGGTTAGCTGTGACAGCTCTGGTCCCACCCGGCTCACGTACCAGGAGCGGTTGCCCTTTGTGACTTTGCCCTGAGTTACCAAAGGTCTTCTGACCTTTACTTCCCTCTTGCGTAAAATAGAGATACTAATACCTGCCTCACTGCGTTGTGCTGAACAGTCAGTAAGCTACTGATCACGAAGCCTTGGATGTATTACCTAGCACAGGGGACCTGGAAACCTCCTAATTGCAGTCCCCTTGCCCCTCTGATGGACAGGTGCGGTGCCCCTTAGGCTCCTCATTGAAATGCTAATCAGGGTTAGAACCCCTGCCCTTGGCTGGGCTCCCTGCAGGCTCCCTGAGATCACTGCCATCTCAGCCCAGCAGCCCACCTCCCAGCACCTTACTGGCTTGCTGACCTTCAGGCCTCCAAGGTCAGCTCCGGCAGGGCCAGATCTCTGCAGATTCCAGTGCCTCCTCTTGATAACCGTCTGTGTGGTGGGGGGTGGGGTGGAGGGTGCACGGAGAGGAAGACCACGTCTTCAAGCCAGTGTGAACACCCGGGCCATGTCCATCCAATGATAAGGGGCCTGTCTGGCCACCAAGGATCTTATGTTACCTGCTGACTCCACTCGGATAGTCCAGGTATAGCCATGTCCACACTGTTTCAACAAGAACCAGAGAAATGTAAAAGTGACCTTAACACCATTCAGTTCTAGGATCTGATAATAGTAACAGGTAGTATTTATTGAGCACTCGCTACACACCGCACACGGTGTCCAGCATGTCACGAGAATTATATGGAATCCTCAAAACAAGGCAAGGAGAAATATGCTATACTAGTACCCCCGTTTTTCAGATGAGGCCACGAGATGAGGAAGAGCCAAGGTCAGCTTTCGACTTAGTGCTCTTGGTGGCTTCAGTGGGACCAGCTCACTGGGACAAGTGTCCTGGAAGCAGGGTGTCAGGGAGGAATAGAGAAATCACCCAGTTCAGAATGTACTCTGCCCTTCCTCACCTGTGTTAGTGTCCCGGGGCTGCTGGAGGAACGAAGTGCCACAAACTGGGTGGCTTAAACAACAGAAATTTATTGAATCACAATTCTGGAGGCCAGAAGTCCAAAATCAAGGTGTGGGCAGAGTTGACCTGTCCCGAGGGCTGCGAGGGAGAATCTGTGTCATACATTCCTCCTAGCTTCGGATATCCTCCGACATTCCTTGGCTTATAAATGGTGCCCCCGCCCCGTGTCCAAATTCCCCTGTTTGTAAGGACACCAGTGAGACTGGAGTAGAGCCCACCCTAATGACTTCATCTAAATTTCATCATTTGCAAAAACCATACTTCTAAAGAAGATCGCATTCACAGGGACTACAGTTAGGACTTCAGCCTCTTTTGGGGAGACATCATTCGATGATAATCCCACCCCAGCTCTGCTTCCCCCGTGCCCAATGTCATGCTACCTGCTGAAGATAAGATGATGGATGGAACACACATGATCCCCATTGTCACGGAGCTTTGGCGATATACTCCAGCAGAATTTCTCCCACGAGCCCCTCCTGATACTGCAGCGAAACCTCTCATCAGCAATTCCAAATGGCTCATCTAAGGGGACAAGAGAATGTAGCTTCATCACTCTGAGTAAATCTAAAGACAGCGTAATTGGAGACCAAAAGTCATCTTTGATTAACTTTATTTGCATGTGCACATCTCCAATTCATCCACTGCTTTGCATGTGATGCATGTGACATGTGATTTCTTGAAGTCTAAAACTGTTTGGTTATTTATTTTTTTTCCTAGTTTCCTGGTGGGTGTCATCCTAGGCCTCCCAGACCAAGTGCTGCAAGCAGGGTGATTTACCAGGGTGCTCCCCTTCTTAGTTGGAAGAACGACTCGCCTGTGCTCTTGTTTAATTAAGCCTCACTTAATGGGCAAACGTTTTCTTTAACAAGCTTGCTGTCACCTCTTCAGTAATTTAAGGCAGTTCACTTCACATCAGGGGAAAAAAAGAGAGAGAAAGGAAAAAATTTCTCATTTGCTCAAACTCGATTGGTCTAAGGAAAAATGTGGCTGTCGAGAAGGTGCCTAATTGCCACTGTGATCATGCACTTATTCTCTATTTAGTCTTAGGCTTCTTATGGAAACGCTAATCAGGGTTAGGTCTCACCTCTTGATGAATGATTTTGTAAAAACTTGATATTCCTCCGCTTAGCCGGGAATGTCTGCGCGGAAGTGAAATGCTGCTCCGACTGAATGGGGAGATAACTAATGCCCTTAATTTTGCGAAGATGTCTCTGATTTGGTGCATACAGTGCAGATCAAGGGAAATCAGAATGAAATTAATTTCCTTCTTCGCATAGCACCCCCTCGGTTATATGAGGAGCCCCTTTTCCTTCGCCGTTTTCCCTGGGGATCTGGAGAACGCTTGGCACGTGTGCGTGGGCTTATTTCCTATAGGTGGGGTCAAATGGAGGTTATGCCATTATATCTGATGTCAGAACGTGAGGACTTAAGTTGTCTGATTTTATGTCATTCGTCAAGTAGGAGTCATTATCCCTGCCTCATGAGACTGTAAGGAGTATGGTTCTTGCTCACGGTGTCATGTTATAGGTACATAGTAAGTGTTTTTTCCTTTCTCTTTACTCCCTTCCCCTCCCCCACCCACCAGCCCGTGAAAGTGGGACACAGGTTGTTGTTTGGGGCTCCCCCCCGCCGCCCACAGCAGTCACGCGCTCATTCTGAATCTGAGTCTTAGGCTGCTTCTCGGTTCTAAGGCTTAACACATCCTGATGGAAAACGAATAACTGAAGCAGACAGCTATTTATTTTGGCTGAGGGACACCTCAGTTGTGGACATGTGGCTGTTTCTGCATGGGCAACTGAGTTGCTCCTGACTTGCCGACTTTGCATGCGGCGGGACAGTATGAATCCAAGCACTGGCCGAAGAGTGAACGTTATTATTTTAAGTGCTGTTTGTTATTTGGGTATTGTGTGGTCTACCACCTGCCTCCATTTCCTGCCCCACCACTTTCTCTTTCTTGAGCAGCCTTTGCACTTTGACTGTCCCAAATTCCTGTTGTTACCTGAACACAGATTCTCATTTCTTGTCTTAGATGTTGGCTCCTGTTGCTCCCATTGGCTAGTTTGCTGCTCCTACACTGGAACATCTCATCCATTCATATACTTCCCTTCACGGCTCCATCCAGGTTTATCAAGTACGTCTTCCCTGATCGACCACGTCCTTGTACCCTGTTTTATGTGAGTCTCCACTGAGCTCTCTCAGCAACTCAAACCCACATCAAAGCACCTTTCATGATGTGTTTACCATTTTCTGGGCTGCCTTCCCGCCTGCCACCCACCGTGACACTCCCGGAGTCGTGAGCACATGGTAGCATCTTCCTGCTGTTGCCTCTGCTTAGCTCAGTATTGGGTTCCCACCTCATGCTCTGGGCATGTTGGGTGGATGCATTTTTACCACTTTTTTGTGTGCATGTGAACAAACATCTATGAGAGCTGCATTCTTGAAAGTTGCCTCCTTGATATATGCTCCTCATAGAAATGATCCTGACCCCAAGATTTGGGTATTGGTTGTTTTCTGAGAACTAGTATCAACTCAGGATGAAAGAGAACATTATTCCTAATTCTTCGATCAATTATCACTGTAGATAATCCTCTCATTCCCTAGGCCTTTTACATGGTAGGTCATCTGTCAATATCCAAGGGTCTATTCCATCCTCTCCAGGGAAATCAAAGATCCTTCCTTGGTTTTCTCTGACCTCAGTTATACTGATGTTAAAAGTTTCCAAACTGTCAACATTTCCGCAAATGTGATCTCTTCGGCCCAGTGATGTTGTTTCCCGGAGGACTAGGCAAGAGCATTCTGACTTCGCATAGAAGATATTTGGAGAAGATATGATTCTGGGATTTTAGAAAAAAATAACTGGAGGCTTGGAGATTGGCTTGCCTCATCCAGTTTTTAATTTTTACAAATGACTTTCCACTTTATCAGACAAACATGGGACTTCCAGTTAAATGTGGATTTCGGATTAAAAAAATAATCATTTTAGAATAAGTGTGTCCCCCCCAAATCCTATGGGACATAGTTTTACTAAGAACAAGTGCTGTTTATCTGAAATTCAAATTTAATTGGGTGTCCTATATTTGTATTCGCTACATCTGGCACCTCTAGTTCCCACAAAAGTAAATGATGTGGCCAGTATGATTTAATAGACTTGACATCGTGGGAATGATAGGGTTTGAAACACACAGACTTTCTGAGTCTCGAGTGAGTATTAAGTCCTGAGTCATATGATTAGGAATGGAAATTTTTCTACTTTAGTGCAAAGGGCTTTTTGCAAGCTTGAGATGATTATTCCTAGAGATCCATCTCATCTCAGCAAAGCAAGCATTGGTTTAACATGGGGTGCAACTCAAGAGAAATGAGCCATATTAAGACAGCTTTCAGGGAACTTGCAAAGTAGTCTTGTCACTTCATCACACGACAAACCTGACTGCAAATGCCAGGTAAGTTCACATTAAGGCTAGATCCTCTCTTAAAAAATGCACGGATTTTTTGTTGTATAGGATATCGAGAAAGTGACCAAGGACCTGTTTTGAGGAGAACCAAAGCCACACAATGGAATAAGGGCACACAATTTAAAGTATCCATTTAGCTAACATTCATGATGTCCACTTGTCTTCAATATAAACTTTCAATTCCCGTTACGAACTAAGGGAACAGATAGAACATTCTTTAGCCACTATTCTGCTGTAATCTGAATTTCTCCTTTTTCTTGTGATTTTCTTTTCCAAGATGGCTTCACTGGGGAAAAAAAAAATCACATCTTTATCACATTTTACAGGAAAAAAAATGTCTTTATGCACACATTTCGATATCCGTACCAAGTTTGTGATTTGTAATTAGTTGAAGAAGACTTTGCTTCTCTTAAATATGAACAGTGAAATGTCTTCTTTTGTCATTGTTGTTTTTTTTTGTTTTGTTTGGTTTTTTTCCTTATGACCCCAGAAACATTTTTTTCCTAGCTTTTGATTTGGGTCCCATTGGTGGTTCACTTTGAATTTTCCCAAAGTGATACCTCCATCCCCTCCTTCTGTCAAAAAACCTCTACTCTGCTTACTTTATGGTGGCATCACTTTTCAATTTGAAAAGTCATTCCCTTTTTTGTGTGGAAACACAGTCACCAGGACATAGCCCTGTGTATCACTTAAACATTTGCTCCTCAGCAGCAAGATCTTCCTGTTGACCCAGGCCCTAAAGGTTGGGCATCTGTTGCAGACCATGTGCAAACTAGTTAGACTGACATAAGAAAAGGATATAAATTATATATCAACCAAAGGCTGGCTCAGTTCACTCCGAACAGGACAAAGCAGGATTTGGCAGCACTTTACCAAGACTCAGCCCTAAGGTCTGCTGGAATATCTCTGCTGCAGAGTGAGGAAGGGAAGGGAGGCATGGCATAAGCATGTGTGTGTGTTGGGGGTGGGTAGCTAGAACAGCTCCAAGACAGTAGAAACTATTAAGCGTCCTTGATCTGGGTTGTTGCAAAGAGGGTCTGCCTGGAGAAGGAGCGCAGTCACTGACAGAGACATAGAGATACAGGCAGGAGGCGGGATGATTTAGTGTCTCCTCTGTCCAGATAGAAATGGGACCTCAAGCAGAAGGTAAACATGCTAGAGGCAGAGGCAGACCCCAGGGAGAAAAACCTGGCATGGCCTTGGTGGAACTTGAGAGCCCTTGGCAGTCCAGCTGGGAGTCCAGCCAAGGAGCAGTCACGGGGAAGACGAGATGGGGAATGTCTCATGAAATGAGGTATAAACCTGGCTTCAGAGGAAGGCTATGGTGCCTTCCTTCCATTTCTACTGTGCAGAAGTCTACCCATCTTCTGTCCAGACCTAGGTCCCTTCTCCTTTGTGATGTGGCCATGCTGTTCTGAGTATATCTTGACCCCTCCTCATGTTCACAGTTATCTTGATTTTAACGAGCTAACTTGATCTGGATCTGTTAGTTATTTTCTGAGTGCTGTCTATTTGTCAAATCAGCTAGCTTTCAAATTTGGAATCTCTCTCTGACCCCTACCCCTACCTGAGTGCTGGCTGGGCTTGGTTAGATTGCTGGATTTTAGATCCAAAAACGTCTAGGTGTGGTATAGATGGAGGATTGGAACTAAGACCTTGGGGGTGCACAGGACCCATGCCTGGGATACCCAATATCATGGCTGGATTAAAAAGTAGGAATAGGTTCTGATCCAGGAGACCAAGCCATATTTCTGTGGCCTCATGGGCAGCCATCCTTGAGATGCAAGGGTGGGCATTTCCATCATGGATCCCTTGCCAAAAAGGCAGTAAGTCCTTGATGGCAAAGCTCATGACAATAAAGCTTTATTGTTCCTTTATTGTTCCTTTTTCGTCTGCTCCTTGGTTGAGTGAGGCAGCCGTGATCTAAAAGGACCTTCCCTTACTGAGTGATTCTAGAGAGCACTTTCTATATTACCAATGGTACCATGGATTGCGAATTTGCCCTTCCAGTAAAATCTTTTCGGAAAGAAGTACTTAAGTCAATCTGTGTAAGATGCCTGAGAGCAATGGCAAAACTTATCCTTTGCTGCACATGCTTCTCCTTACGGAGATGAGCCTGCCTGGGGAAACGTCCAGTTGGACTGAGTCACACTGGTGCTCTATAAACTGATTAAAGTTTTATATTATTTTGCTTGGTTATGTAATTTTATAAACAAACAAATGAACAAAAACAAGCTAGTGTCACTTCCTTTCCTGTTGAAAACAGGATTGAATCTCCTTTGCAGTGTGGATACTGAATTGACCAGCAGTGTGAGTCGTGGTTGGGTAACAACCACTCTTGTTGTCAGAGAGTAATTCCCGGCCTCACCTTCATGCCCTCGGATAAAATATTGATGAGTGGGACTTAACTCCTCCTTCTCTGAGCGACATACCCACTCTTTCTAACAACGATTAGCTCATGAGATCTCACAGAGCTACCTCATGTTGAGCTGGCTCCTTTGTTAGAAGATATTGTCTGGCTGCCTTCCCACGGCTCTCTGCACCATTTGCCTTTTATTAATCATTAGCACCTCCTTTGGAGGCTGAGGCAGTGAGGGATGTAGAGCAAAATTTTATTCTCATATGGAAAACATTATGAGGGAGACGTTTGAAAATCATGCTTCGTTCATTCGAGGACTATTTGGAAGAGTGTGGCAAGGCCGGAGAACATCAGGGGTGGGGGAAAATCCTCTAAGGAAACATCAAAGGAGCTGGGGATGGTTGACCCTTGGGTGAAATACCCACTTCCTAAAACTCCCAGTACTTAAGTGTTTCTTGGGGGCAAAGAACATGTTTCACTAAATTCATAGCATTTAACGACTGCAGAAAATCCTAGTCTCCGCAAATATTTCTTTTTTTTTTTTTCCGCAAATATTTCTTAAATGATTGTTATGTGGAATAAAATCTAGTTGAGTTCTGACTATCCATTCCACCACCACAAAAAAAAAAAAAAAAAAAAAAAAATTAAGACCTCCATAGGAGAATTACAGAGAAGTTCAACATAAAGGCAGATAGGCAGTTAGTCAGTTCTAAATGGACCATATATGGCTTCAAGTCCCCTTTTCGGGGCTAACTGGCCATATGAACTAAATTGAGTGCTCTGAAAGTGAAGTGCCCCCAGCCCTTGTTTCCTTATCTGAACCATGGACACAATGACACAAAACTCCTGAGGATGCTGGAGGGAAATTGGTAATAAAGAATGCAGGTGAAGCACTTGGCACAGTGCCTGCCACACGCTGGGTGCTCAGATATGCCCTCCCCCAACGAGCAGGGGCTGAAAGGAGAATGAGTGCTTTGCCAGGATGGCCTCCTGGAACTTCTCCAGCCAGGAAAGCCCATGCCATCTCATGTGAACAGTTCCTGGCAGCTTTGGCCACACTTCCCATGACTGTTCCATTCCCATCCCCTATTACGGATCATTGAAAGACCCTGGTATCAGCAGAGGGCCTTCTGGCCTGGATCCCTATAGAGTCTGGGGCTCTAATCTATTTTCAGAGTTTTTCTTGTTGAAATCGGCCATCCCTCCTCTCACCACTGCACACACCACCCCCCCAGCTGAGGAGCTACAACCCGGGGTCTGCGTCCTCATAGGTCAGCATTATGGACTCCTTTTGGGTCCAGGAGCAAACAGAGAGGGTACCCAGGTACAAGCAAGGAACCCATTTGCAGCATCTGACAGAGTTTGTATCCCCATCACAGAAAAGGAATGTAATCACATTTCCTTCCTGGAATGCTAAGGGGTCATTTGCATTTATCTACAACTACACTACTAAAGACTAAAAGCCAAACCTGAAAAATGACCCAAAGAAATGGAAGTTACCGCTCCTGTCAGCATTTCATCGTCTCCCTCCTCACCTGGGCAGTGGACGTTATGCTTTTACAAAGAGCTTCCCTACCTATTATCTCTTTCCACCCTTAAATTGACTTGGGAGCCAGAGAGCTCAGGCATCTTTCTACTATTTTTGTCGTAAGAAAAAGCAGACTGAGGGAGGTGAAGTGAGTTGTCAGTCGTCAGTGGCCCCACGGTTCCCTGAGCTGGGGCCCCCTCCCTAACCCAGGAGATCATGGGCATTGAAGCAGGAGTTTCTAACCCACTGATGGGCTGAGGCAGTGAGTCTGTTACGTATCAAGATCTCAGAAGTGGTTTCTTTTCTTCCTTTATTTTTTGGATGCAGCCAAACTGCTTTTCAAGGACACATTGTGCTTAATCTGGCTGTGCTTCCGTTTGCTGTGGGATGTGGGGCCAGTCGGTTCCCCCGACCCCATCTGTTGCAGACCCTTCCCTCTTAATTTTTTGGGGCATTCTGCTGGTCGTCTTTGGAGAGCCATCCATCCTATCCAGCCCTTCATTTCACCGATGGGAAAACAGAATTCTAGACCACTGAACATTGCACAGTGAGTTTGTGGCCGACCTTCGAATGCCTAGTACAGTTCTTCGTATACCCTCATTCATTCAACAGACCCTTTATGCTTCAGATGAAGATGTTTTAGAGACTAAGACCAACACAGACTAAGAGAACTCTTTTCTATGACAGAAATGATCACTGAGCACTTGAAATGGGACCAGTACATGAGGAAGTAAATTTTTAATTTAATTTAATTTAAATCAATATAAACTTAAAAAACCACATGTGTCTAGGTTGCCACCATATTGGATAGTATAGCTCTAGACCAGTGGTTCTAACCTCAAATGTAAACCACAATCTGAGGAATTTAAAAAATGGCGATTCCTGGTTTTCATTGATTTTGCTTGGCGTTAAATAAGGCCTGGCAATGGGATTTTTAAGACTCCCCAGTTAAATCTCATGTGCAATCAAGTTCTAGGGACACTAGTCTAAATGCTAAGCTTCATAAAGGACTGAGGCCATGTCAGCTATATGCATCATTATACCCAGTTGTGAGGAGTTAGATATGTTCTCAAATCTTAGAGAACTTCATATATCTTGGGGAAGAAGAAGACATAATCAAGGACAAAAAAATATTAGAAGTGCCCTTATTAAATTGGTTAAAAGACCAATATGGTCCAAAGGAGTGGAAATGGTCACTTCTACCTGGACAAGGGAGAAGAAGCAGCAGTCTCTATGGTAATGATTCTGGTAATGAATTATAAATAAGGTATATTTTTTTTTCAGAAATGCGTTTATAGCAGTAGATGTTTCTGCCAGGCAAGTCAAAACTCATGTCTGTAATTCACAATAGGATTAACCTGGGATTATGGAAAATCTAATTAAGTGAACCATATTATCTGAGACCCACAAAAGACACTTAACATTGCCTTTGAAAGTCCTGCTTGTCTGAAAGTGTTCAGTATATGCTTCAGAAAATGCTGTGCACATGTACAGGGCACTTGACTGGTTTGCTGTATCCCATTACTTTTCTTTTATGCTTAGCTTTTTAAAAAATCCCATTACTTTTGATAAATGACATTAATACATCTGAAAAGAAAGAATCGGGCTTCAAAGATTGGATTATTTGAAACTACAATGAGATCGTTATGAGGCTATTGTTGGTGTCTGCTTTCTAACAATAAGGGAAGGGACGAAAACCTGTGGCATATGTCGAGATACCAAAAAAAAAAAAAACATTAAAAAATGTGGCAGAGTTTAGTCTACTCTTAGCATGATAGCATGGTTTGGAGAGGTGCGTTAGAAAGAGACCTCCAGAATAGGCCACCCACACTGTGGTAAGAATCAAGCTTCCAATAATTAAAAGCAACTTGACTTTCTGCATTCTTCACTTCTGTTCGGAGGCGGATTACGCAGGTAGGATGCATGTGGACCACGTGGATTGGGGTCACGGGCTGGATGTCGCAGAATTCTGAAGACTCGGTAGTGGTGATTTGAGGCACTCTCTCCCCTTGTTTTAGTAATTATTTCAGAAAAACCATATCAAGCCCTGTCAGTTATTAAGACCACCTCAGGATAATTCCTCCTCTTCTTGTTTATACTTTAAAAAAACATTTTTTGTGGAAAGTGGTTCCCTGCAGATTCCAGCGATAATATGCAGATTGTTTTCCCTCTTCCTGTTCTCCACTGACGGTCCTTAAAGAAAGCTCCCAGGTCCTTATTTATGAATGTCTTTTCCCTTACAGGAGATGGACTGGTTGTTTCCATAGAAGTAGTTGGCAAGGGAGGACTCCTTTTACTCCGGGCCTGGGGAGCAAGAGGGCAGGGTAGATGCTGCATAAATTATCTCCTGCTCAATGCTTTCTCTTTCATGTTTCCTCCACAGAGTGAGGACTCTAGGTTTTGTGCACTTTGTTTTTGTTTTTTGTTTTGCACAAGTTACTTGTCATTTCTGTACCTCTCTTTTCCTGTTTGTCCACTGAAGGACGAACAAGCGCGGAAGGTCTAAGGGAGGGTTTCATTCAGTTCTGAGACCCTAGCGGTGAATAATGCAGCAGAATGCCCAAACTGGGAACAGAAACGGTAACACAGATAATACGTACTCTTGGAAGAACTCAGAAACCTAGCTCTACCCTGAAACTTTTCATGTGAGCCTCAGTCCATTGGCTTCACAAGCTTTCACACGTTTAAAACCAAACACATGTGCTTTATCCCCAAACCAGCCCCTCTACTACTGAGGCCAGGAGCAGCAGCGCCGTCTTCGGCCTACAGCCTCAGGCTCTGTCCTTCTCGGTTTCCCACTTCCCCAGGCCCTCCACATTGGCATGCTTTCCAGAAGGGCCCCCTTTCCTCTACCAGAGGCTTATTTTTCCTATTTAGAGCCATGCTACCTCTCTACCTGAATGACTGTAATGAATCCAAGAAGTCTCTGTTGACCACATTCCCTTCTCTCTCCAGACATTCTAGAATCCTCTACTACGCTGTCCTAAATGGTAACCAGTAGCCACATAAGGCTCTTGAGCTCTTGAAGTGTGGCTAATCCAAACAGAGATGTGCTGTAAGTTTAAAATACACACTGTGTTTTGAGGTCTTAGGACCAAAAAAATAAATAAATAAAAAATAACCGGTGTATGTGTGTAAAATATCTCCATTTTCATATATTTATTACATATTAAAATTATACCACTTGGGGCATACTGGATTAAATAAAATATATTGTTAAAATAAATGTCCTTTTTCTTTAAACTTTTAAAAATGTGGTATCTAGATAATTTAAAATTATACATGTAACTCACATTATATTTCTATCCGACAACACTGGTCTGCTTTATCTCATTTCCCTCATTTATTCGTGTCGTATTTAACAATTCCTGTTCTAAGTATTATTTTGTTTAACTCCTCTTAATGGACATCCTCTTAGAGCCTTCTATAAGGCTTGCATGTTATTGCATGCGGTATGGATATGGTGTATCTTATCACTGTATCCAGGGCTTATAGTACATATTAATGTATTCTTGTTGAAGGAACAAAACTCCTCATTTATCCTCTTGATCACCTGCAGTGTGCCAGGCCATGTCAAATTCATACAAGGTTCACTCCATGCATCATCTCCTTTCATTTTAACTCTCCCTCTGAGACCGGTTCTCCTGTTTTCACATTTTCAACATGGCAGCATGGAGATTCTTGGAGGCTGAGTCGTACACCTAACGAACAAGCACTAGCTCTTGAGCTCTAATCCTCTAACCCCTCTGACTGCTGAGCCCGTGACACAACTATTAACAGTTGTGTCAGAACTCCCAGTTCTCGTGCCACTTTCTCCCGTATACCTCTGACAGCTTGGATTCCATCAATCTCTGGATCAGAGTTTTTAGTGGATTTCCATTGCCCAATAGGTGAGTTCTGATTCCTAATGTTGGGACTCAAAGCCTGTCTGTCACATTAACAGGGGTCTGCATTGTCCCGTCCCAGAGAATGCCACTGCCATTATATCTGATGTAAGTGCAGCCTCCTGGTGTGCATGGGGCAGTCCTGCCAGCTAGGACTCAGACTTTTTAAATTAGGTGCGACCTCCATCCAGGGAAGGTTGCTCTGTCTTAGCACAGCACAGACTCACAGGCTCCAGTAGACACGGAAGACCGTGATAGGCTTGATAGACTATTGTCAGCCTCCCATTTTATGGGAAGGAGAAAGTCTCAGGAAGAAGAATTTTTTTCTAAGGTTACATAACTGTTCAATGACAGAATCTTTGCTAGAACACAGGCGTCTTGACTTTTGATGTGAAAGTCTCCCTATGGCTCCAGTGTTTCTTGGATATTCAGAAATGAAGAAGGCATTTTCTATGTATGAACAAATGATCTCCACAGTTAGAGTACTTCACCGTTTATCAGAAGAACCACCTAACTCTTTTCCTGTTGATTACTGTAGTTTACTAGGTTTGCTGTCTGAAGGTAAAAGAAATCATTTAAGTTGGCTCACTTACAAGAGACCTATTGTCATGTGATGTATGGAAACTCAGGGGCAGAAGATCAGTATGGTGGGGCCCATGGAGACAGCAGGTGGAGGGCAGTCCTTGATTGCCAAGATTTTCAGAGAACCGGGCCATGTGTCATGCCACTTACCAGGCTTGGGGACAGAGGCCATGTTTGTTTCTGTTTGGTTACTAAATGACTTGCGCATAATCTTGATTTCACTGAATCTTTGGCTGTGGAGGATGACTACTCCATTGCCCAGGCAGCCCATTACCTTTCTGTTTCAGTTCCCTCACTCACGGAAACACGGTTCCCGTTTTCTTTCATTCAAGTTCCCAAGTGGCTCTTACTCACTTGTCCAGCTTGTCCTTATGAGTCAGAAGACAGGTTAAAACAATCAGTGATCAATTTAAGATTTGGTTATTGCTGAACTAGATGCAGTTCAATCAGCCATGGTTCAAGATGAGAATGGAAGCTTCACATGGTGGAGATTGTGGAGATGGGTGTTTACTTGGAAGAAGCAGGAGTGGGCAAGGATGAGAAGACTGGAATGATACGGTACAAATTCACCTGCAGAGATGTGCTCCCCAATTCCTCGGTGCCGTGTGCATAAGTCCTGCTTGCACTGATCCCATCATACTATTATTCATCTGCTTAGATGACGGTCTCACCATTGTCCGGGTACAGATCAGAGATACACAGCAGCCTGTGTGTCCCTGGGGTCCAACCTGGGTTGGACTGTGAAAAGTTATTGGTGAATGAAGGAACTGGCAAATAAAGAAAGCTTTATAGATATTTACTGCTCTGAGACAAGGAGAAATTTACATACAGGCCTCTGATACCACAAATGAAGTTACATCATGTTGAGCATCTGTTTATCATTGCTGTTTTTGCCTTAATTTTCCCTCAGGTATTTTAGCTCATGCCAAAAAAAAAAACCAAACAAAAAAATCCCCAGAAAATTGAAAATAAAATCTTTCTCTTTTCACGCATTCATATACACTGTTTATTCACAGTCTGAGATGTCACAGCTGACATTATTTCCTGTACATGTTGATACATTTTATTCATCTTAATGATTAACATTTTAAAATACTACAGTGAGAAAAAGACCATCGTAAGGATTGAGTAGAGCACAAATAATAAGTTCTTCGTTGCACACATTGTATTTAATCATCTTATTAATGGAAGTTTACTTAATTATTTGAAGAGATAAGTAAATAATCATGGAATGATTCTACATGTTTGGGGTCTGGGAACCGAAATTGGATTCCAGTGATACTTCGTGGCCATGAGAGCCTGAGAATATAACGGCTGATTGTACATACTTGAAAAATAAATGAAATTTGTATCTAACAAAGATTATTTTTAATATCGAATACAATTTTGGAGCTGAGATGATCCTCAGAGATGGATCATGCCCTCTCCTTATATCGAAGATGAGGAACATGATCTCCCAGAGTTTGGGAGTCAGCAAAGCAAAAACATGGGTTTTGCTGTCACATAAACTTGAATTTGAATTGCAGCCTTGCTATTGATTTAGGGTGTACCCTTGGGTGATTTACTCAACCACTCTGAGCCTCACTTTCCTTGTAGATAAAATTTGGGTGATATTTACATACAAGTTGTGGTAAAGATACAATGAAATAATATGTACCAAGCCCTGAGTATACTGCCCAGCACTAGAAAGATCGAGCACCTGGTCAAGGGTAATCTCTACTATCAATACCTAATGTTATGTAGCCTGTAAGTGATAGGACCAGGATTTGGACACAGGTCTGCCCAACCCGAGGCAGTGAGTGATCTTTTCACTTTCAAATCTGACATTCACGTGGTTCTCTATTTCTCTAGAAGAAGGGAATCAGACTTACATTGTAGCAGTTTTAAAATTTCCACTCACCCCTAGAGAACGTTATGGTCATTGATAAGGGGCCTTATTGGCTACATACTTTGACATCTGAATTTAGTATTAGAGCTTGGAATAACAATGACCCTTTTGCCGTCTTTCCTGTGTTTTGCACCTGAAGCAGAAGTTATTATTACCCCAAGCTTATGCTTTGCTCCAAGTGTAGAAATCAGGGAAAAAGAAATATGATTCAATAGTTCTTATAGTACTTCCTCTCCCCATTCTCTGTGATTTCCACAGACATGGCATAATTCCTGTGATTTGATTTGAAACTAGAGACCAGCTCAGTGCTGAGTGATGAGATCTGAACGGGGAATAAAATATGCTTGAATTAATTTGCATAATAGAATCCGATTGGTTACAAAGCTGTATTTGTTGAAGTGGAGAGCAGAGCCCCCGAGCTCCCCCACAAGGGGACACTGCACATGCAGAATGTAGAGTTTTGAGTTCTGGTGCGGGCCTCGATAATATTCTTAATGTAATGCTAACCTGTCTTTAACTGTAAATTAGTTCCCTGGAAATGAAAAGAACGGGTCAGCCTGTCTGATCCTTCCAGCTCTGTGGGGAGGAGAAAGCTGAAAAACCAAAGCCACTTGCTTTCTGCTAAGCGCTTTCGTCTTTCTTTCTCTACCCGATAACAATTTCCAGCAGGAGTCCAAATATACTTAAACACCCGTATATGTCATTTTCTTTTACGGAGACAAAAGCAGGCACAGCAAGAGGGTTTTATGCTCAAGGCGCAATAGCTTATGACGGGCTATCTGCTCTCAAGATAGAGGGGCGAGCCTTCCACTTAGAGCTGGTGGTTTTGCAAATCCATTTTCCTGTCATGTTATTACTCCTGTGACTTTCAACAACATTTATTTTTCCTTCCAAGCAATATGCTCCTACTGTAAAAAAAATCCGCCTATATGTTTTAGTGGAACCCCAATGCTTAGACATCCTGGCATACCGCTAGAAGTGCTTTAATGGAAGGATTGTTTGAGAGTTGCCTCGGGAGTCTTTATTGAAACCGATTAGAACATTGATATGTTTCTGTAATTATTACCAATGTCAAGGTCTTCTTAGGAGGGCCGCCTCCTATTAATTTTCATGTTTGTTCCCTGTAAACTCTTTACCATTGAATACATTGATCAGATCTCTAGATTTTAGAAGCATTTCTTAAAAAAAAAAAAAAATGAATCTCTGAACACATTTTTGAAACATATACATTTAGAAATTCTGAAGCAGGGCATTTAAAAATAAAAAGCAAAGATTAACTTTTGTGTCATGTGTTGTTTAAAGGCCTGGGTGTACTGGGCTGTTGATGGACTGATGTAATTACTTCCTGTCCATCTTCACTTTGGTCTCTGCTATAAAATGGTTTCTTTCTGGTTTCTGGTTTGGTTTTAGTATTTTAGTCACCACCAGTGCCACCAAAACTTAAATTATTATCATTTTAAGACTGCTACGTGTGTATCAGGATGTGTGTCTATATTAGCTCTGCGGTCTTCTCTTAGAAAGGCAGTATGGGCACAGGACTGTAGGGGATGAGGATAGAGGATAGGGAATGAGGACAGAGGGCCTGGAGCCAAATACCTAGGGTTCATGTCCCAGATCTTCCACTTGTTGGCTCTGTAACCATGGACGAGTTATTTAATCTTGCTATGCCTCAGACTGCTTACCTATAAGATGGGAATAGCAATAATACTATTTGTGTAGTATTTGTACATTTGTGCAAATGTTTGACTCAACTCATGGAAAGCATTTAGAAGGGTATTAGGCAGATCATAACTGTGGATGAATATTAACTATGATTACTATTTTTATCAGTCATATTATTATACATCAAGTTCTAATGTTGGTTTACTTCAGGTGCCTTCTAGGTTACAATACCCATATCATAGTAACCATATCATTTCCTTATGAATTCACACAGAAACAAATGGCAGGAGTTGGTATTGTTCACTGATTAAGAACACAGACACCAGAGACAGATGGCATGGGTTCAAATTTCAGCTCTGCGATTTCCCAGAAGCATAGCCTTGCACAAATTGCTTCATTTATCTGGGCCCCAGCTTCCTCAACCTTTATAATAAGAATATTGATAGTACCTATTCATAAGTTTGTTATAGAAATAAATAGCTGAATTACTATTTGTAAAGTTATTAGAACAATAGCTAGAAAAAGCTTTTGCTAAGTGAATTTTCATTCTAAAAGTGAGTAATTTTTTTAAATTATGTCTTAAAATTCATCGTATATATACCTGAGGCTAATCGTTAAAATAACATTACATATTACATATAATCGTATAAATATTTTCAAATAATGGGTCGAGTGAGTTACTTTTAAAAGCAAGTTGGTCTTGCTATTTCCAAGAAAAGAAAATAGATAATTTCAGCTTTTCAATAATGGGCTCATTGTTTTTGGGTCATGTGGAAACTCTTAAATTCATTAGTATCAAGCTAGAATTTTTTTATCAAGGGAAAAAAGTTGTCATCTAGTTTTAACACTTCTGGTGTCAGAAATAATTGTGCTTTACAGCAAAATGGCAGCAAGAAGAAAGAGGTGCAGAAATATGAACTTTAATTAAACCCTTTCTTTCAAATACACTTCACAGTTTATATGCAAGAATAATTTATCACCATGTGAATGAACACTTAATACTTGGCATGGTGTAAAATGGGCAGGGATCTTGTCACACCATATGGTCTTTGCTGTTTCTTCTTGAGATTCTTTGGTGGCGGTATCAAGTTTGCACTTGAAGTATGTGGTTCAAATCATACATTTCAAGTTTTACTGATGGTTTGCTTTCAAAAGCTCAGCACTGGACCTATAATCATGTGTAACATATAATCCCAATCATAAAGATGCATCCAGTTTAGTAAAGAGATGGTATATGAATCAGAAGAAATCCCCAACAATCTCTCACTGGAGCTCCAACCATGAATATGAAACTAGAAGCCATTTGTAGAAAATGTCAGTCACCCAATGGCTTCATTTTGGAGAGAATGTACCAATACAGGAATGATGAGGTCCCATGACAAGCTACTGGCAGATTCTTGACCATGTATCTGGCTTCCTGACTTAAGCCCAGGGATCTTCCTATTGCTTCCCATTGACTCATTTTAGGATCTGACTCCTCCTGGGGTTCCCCTCTGTGTTTTTTTTTTTTTTTTTTTTTTTTTTTTTTACACAATCAGTTTGGATGGCAAGAAACAGCGTTTCATGTATTATTAGCATGCCTGAGTCTGAGGATAAAGCCGTTGAATGACGACACTGTGTGTTTAATCTCTCCCTCTCTTCCACACAGCCTTTTCCATACTCTGAGATGTCTGTCTACACCACATATTGGACTCCCTGTGCCTTGAAAAGAGACTAACAGAGTACATTATAGAGTGTACTGGGGGCAGTGATGGACACTTGAACTTATCTGCACATCTGTAGCCTCCCTAGATACATTTTGCTATATGACAAAGGAAACAGAAAGGCTTGGGTTGGTGAAGTCAAAGACCATGAGAAGGAAAAATGTTCTGCCCCAACAGATTAGAATTTACCAATTCTAGACTACTCAGACCAGATGGCTGTGGTATCCCCATGTAACTCTTATTCCTCAGTTCCTCTCTTAGAGAAAGTGCCTTTTCTGGGCATCTCCATCTGTAAGGCCAAAGCACCTCCTTCTACTGAGTGAGACCTGTGGGCTTGAATTGTGGCACTCTAGGAAGAGAGGAAGAAACCCAGTCTGTGCCCATGCAGCTTCATATGAGTGCAGCAATTCTTGTCATCCCCATGGCTCAGATGAGAGCACACCTAGAGGCTCAGAATGCCTAACTGGTGGGCCCAACGTCACCTATCTTGTAAGATATAGAAGTTGTGTTCCAACCTAGGTCTCTCTGATCTCCAAATCTAGGTACATTCCACGATGCCAAGATTCGTGCTCCTCCCTTTATGTTCACCTCCCCCCACCACCACTACATTCATACCGGGTAGCTAAGAATTAGATGATTTTTTTTTTCTACAATGCTCAAGAAGCTCACCAGTTTCATTTAGACTCACCAGTGCTGAAATGAAGTGTCATCTTCAGTATCAGAGTGTTATGCTCTGTGCCCAACAATCTTCTGAGATTGTCTCCCGTCGGTGGTGGGCATGGTAATGAGGATTGCCGGGTTCTGGGAGCTAGAGCTCCAGCTGGAGTCTGGGTGGCACACCAAGAGAAAAAGATAATTATCCAGAAGAAATTGCAGGGTGCTAAGAGAGGGGAATAAGCAAGGGAAGTTCCATAGGGGATAATTAAGTTTCTAGCAGCAAGACTAAGTTTAGTGGAGAAGTCCAGGAACCCAAGGCAGAAATTAGAGAGCACAGTAACTGTAGGTTAGAAACCTACAAGGGGCATGGAAGGCCCATCCTTATACTGATGAGTAGCTGAGCCATGGGTGGGTGCCAGGAACAAGACCTTTGGATCAGTTGGTGGGTTATGCTCTTTTATTTTGCATCTCACGGTTAGGAAAAGCTTGTAAAGTTTTAAGACTGTTTTAAGACTGAACACTGCCAGGTTAAGGAACGATCTTTAGGTTCTTGGGTGGGCCTTTGATCAAACAAGAGCAAATGTGATTATTCATTAAATCACACCATAGCATTCACCGATCCACCATGAGGACTTGATCCGTTATTTCACTGAAATAGTGAGCATGAGTGGTTTCTTGGGATCTGTCCCAATCTCCTTTCTCTGACAGGGTCCATTGCTGCCTTTCTCCTCTTTACACCATCCAGTCATGCTGACCAGTGTGGGGATGCGCTGTGCGTATGAGGAGCTCTGGGCTTTGGAGCATGCTGTTCCCTCTGCATGGTCATCCCATCCACTCCCTTCTGATCACAGTAACTCTCACTTCAGGGTGGAGCTCAGCCATCCCACATTCAGGGAGTCTCCCATAACTATCCCCACTCTCCGCCCTGTCCTCTCTTAATCCCCATCGGTTAGATGTTCCTCTCCTGGACCCCCATAATGCCCTAAGTTTCTCTAGGGATGAAAACATAACCCTAGTATAATTATGATCAATAATGATAACCGATAAATATGGAGTACTTGCTGTGTACGAGACATTGCGCTAAGGGATTTAGAGGCATTAATCATTTAATCCCTCACTGAAAGGTGTCAGCACAATTAGCATCCCCATTTCATAAAGGAGCAAACTGAGCTCAAAGAACTGTAGTCTTACCCCAAACCCTTAGTAAGGGAGTAAGTCAGTGGTAAAATGGACACTGAGACCTTGGCAGCTGGATTCCACAGCACACATGTTCATCCTCATATAGGATGAAGGTCATCTTTGTGTAAGAGTTTATTCCACCGGCAACATCATAAGTTGCGAGATCAGGGACTATTTCTTGCTCATCCCGCCTCCCGCCCCCCCCCAGGTACCCAGAAGAACGCGCTTCTGTGGTCCACTCTTGATGGAGCGGGATTGAGATGAATTGCGGACCTAGCCTGCAGCTAATCTGACCTTTCTCTCTTCCCGCAGAAGCCGACTGGGGAAGTGGGCAGCCCTGACGTGATGTACTCAGCGAGCAGAGATACTCCATTCCGAGAGAGGTCTGCGTGACGCGTCCGGGAGGCCGCCATTGGCCAGGCCGCCACGGGGTTGGTGAGAGGGGCGACAGCCACATTCTCCTGTGCCTACGACGTAACCAAAAATGAAGGAGCACTACTGTTTACAAGCCGCCCTGGTGTGCCTGGGCGTGCTGTGCCACAGCCAGGCCCTCGCCACCGAGCGGCGGGGCCACCTGCGACCCTCGTTCCACGGGCACCACGAGAAGGGCAAGGAAGGGCAGGTGCTGCAGCGCTCCAAGCGAGGCTGGGTCTGGAACCAGTTCTTTGTGATCGAAGAGTACACCGGGCCCGACCCCGTGCTCGTGGGCAGGGTAAGGCCGCTTCTCTGCAGTGCTTAGTTCTCCCTCTCACCAGTCCAGTAGTAGGGTATGGCCAAGAAAGAAAATTGCTGGGGGGAAAGGGGAGGACCACTAATGGCCTTCAATAAGAACCATGAAATCATTGTTCAAACATCTTTTGGCCGTTTTTTGTTTTTTTCTCCCAATTCATAGACTTATCCATATTAAGAACACTTGTTTTCCACTTAATATACCATTAAACTCCATTTTTAATGACTGTGCAATAGTCTACTGAGTTGAAACCATTATTTATTTACCATTCTCCAACGGAGGGCATTTCGCTGACCACACCCTACCCCCAATGTGGACGCCCCTTCCTTGTGTTCTCAGAACCCTCCCTGCTCTCTAGGAGAGCTTTCCTTTTTGCATTACATGAGTCGATCTATTTGCCTGTCTCCCTTGTTGGACTGGACCGGTGTCATTCTATGTCCCGAGGTCCTGGTACTAAGCCCAGTTTGAGGGAGGCCTTTGTAAATATTCGATGAGATGGATGTGTCTTAAGAATGGGTGGGATTTTATGCGCCTGGTCTTAGGGATGGCAGCACCCAGTTAGGATGATTTGAGTGTCCTACCAGTACTTAGACTGCATTCTCTGTGTACCCCCTCCAAAAGGTGCAAAGGTTAGGCAGTCTGAAATACGTTAAAAAATGTATTGCCCATTATCATTTATTTTTAGATGTGCAGTCATCTTTCGGAGGATAATAGCATTAACTGCAAGGAGATAGGTGTTCATCTGCATAAGAATGAACACATACTGTGCTCTGGGGAAGAGCTAGGCAAATGGTAACCTAGGGTAAAATATCCCTGTCTTCAAAGAGTTCAGAGACTAGTGGAAAAGACACCCTTTTCTAAGAGATTAAAACACACACACACACACAGAACAGGATAATGAAGAAATTCAACAGAACTTATCATACATTTACATGGGAATGTTTGGGAAGGATGGAGGAAGGTTTCATAGAGAACATGGTAATAACTTGTGACTTGAAAGAGGACTTGGAGTTATCCCGTGAAAGGGGCAAAGGCCAAGAGTACATCCGAGGCATGCTGATTTCTAAGCCTCCTATATTCCAATGAGTTATTTCAGTTGTTCTTTAACATGAGAACAGCAATGCATATTTATGTAATTGACATATTTGGAAGAGGTTCATATTAGCATCTCAATAATGTTGTTCTGGGTTGGGAAAGTGCCTTTTCAAAGCCAGACGTACCAAAAGAATTTCATTCATGTATACCCAAAAATGGAAAGATTATACTCAAAATAGAAGTAGTCTGGGGGAAATGGGAACCCAGGGAAATAATTGGCATGTGAATTCCCTACATGAGGAGATGGGCTCTGTGCCCAGAGAGGAAGACGAGCCTTCAGTCATGGCGGGGGCTGTTGCAGCCTGAACAACATGGGGAGCTGCGTGTGAATTGTTCTGAGAATATAGAACCTCTGCCTTGGGGACTTTCTCAGTGGGGAACAGTGTGTGTGTTAGAAGAGACAGGACCTGGAGAACCCCTTCCTTATCTCTGTGGAGCAAGCAGTTGACATGCCCACTAAAAGGAGAACATAGGGCAAAATATGGAGAAAAGTAAGCAGTGAGTGGTCTTTATAGGCACATGGGATTGAGTGTGAGATGTCAGATTGGATGGGGGAAGAAGACAGAAGGGGCTAGATCCTGTGGATCTTACTTTTGAGATAATGTGGATATATAGTTCCCTGTGAATAGAAGGAATAGACTGGATGACCTTTGATATGACAACATTCAAGGTCGAGTGCTTTACACTGCTCTGAAAAAGTAGATTTTGGCAGGCAACGGACTTTCAGATTTCTTGCAGGAAACACAGTTTGTGTCAAGCTGTGCTCTGCAGAGGGGGAAGCCATCAGTCTTTGGCGTTAGGAATTGGCTGTGTATGCCTCGGCAACTGGATCCCCTGATAGGATTGAATGGTTTCCCAAACTGCTTTTTATGGGAACCTAATAAATATCATTGTCAGTTGTATAGGTCATCTTTGTTGGAGAGAGAAAAAGAAGGAATTTATATCCAACTTCCAAATCTGAAAACAAAGTAGAGGAAAATAATGAGCACTATGGTTTTATTTATTTAATTATTTTTTCAGTTATTTGGTTGATCATGAACTCGAATCTGTAATTCTCAAGAAACTTGGCCAAACTCACATGTAATCCATGAAAGCCCCTGGAAACTTCCCTTCTAGACACTCCCATTAAAATAAGCATTGATTTCCTTGTTTCTCATTCACAAGACCGAGCCCCTAACTTTGGCAGGTCGGAGGCAGAGAAAACGGAAGGAATAACAGACTATGTGGGTGGTTGGGGAGGAAGCCAGGGGAACAGCGGCATGGATCCTGCCCTCACTGTGGAAATGAAGATCAGGGCAATTCTGTTCATCCTTTGGAGGTCACTCAATAGCTTCATATTTTACTCACAATTATTCACGAGAAAGGTATTAACCATCATTTCCTGACAACGTAGCTGGTTATGAAGAACAAGTTCTGAAAGGTTTTTTTTTGTTTTTTTTTTTAATTTTCCTGAGATGCACTGTGAGCTAAAATCAAAATGGCCTTCCTGATACAGGCATCCCCCTGAACTGAAATATTTGGTGTTTCACTGAGGGACTGGCTGTAAATCAATTAGATACTTTTTGGGAAATTGAAACAAAACGTTTTTTAAAACGGTGTGTTCAACCTTGCTTTGTGGTTCTGAACAAGCTCTCTGAGCTTTGGTTTCATAACAATAATAATTAAAATGGCATTAATAATAATATTAAAAAGACATTTACTTATAATATCAGTATTAAAATGTCATTGATAATAAGAGCTATTATTAGAACTTTATTATTGTTGTCATTATTATTATCATCAATGCCTTTTGAATAAAGCTTTCTGGTTTATACTAGGGTTTCTTATGTAGTAGGTAGAACCAAGGGATTTTTAGCCCCTCGGCTACCCTTGAAGCCCACAGAAATGGTAAAAGCAATGTTTATCTCTTCTGACAAATGGCATAACGAGGGCAGAGGAACTCAGATTAAAATGGAAACTTCAGACATTGAGGTGACGTCAAGGGAAGGTGAGGAATTTATTGCTACAGGAAAATCAGAGGTGGTCTTTGGGTGAGATCCACACAGAGCAGAATCAAGCAAGGCACGGGATGGGTAATCAGGACAACCAGATCCTGCCCCGGTCCAGCCAAGTGTGGATTTAGGCAAGTACCATCATTCCTCTGGGCTTTGTCAAAGGAGGGGGAAAAACCTAAAGATATTGAAGGTTCTCTCTTGCCTAAGAGGTTGCACGTCTATGAACCCATCCTACCCACACAATGCCTATGATCAGAATGGGAGCTTCCTCCAGGCAGGCCACGTCCCCAGACCCTCATACCTCATGCGCCTCACAGGGGGTCTTCTGGAGAGGTCTGATCAAGAAATTGCTTGTAGCAACAGAAGCCTGGAAGCAAGCTTCGTGTCCTTTGGCAGAGGACAGCTAAAACAAGGTGATAACATCCATCCAGTGGGTGAGGTTGATGTGCATGTACCTGTGTGAAAGGCCACCTGGATTTACTTTTATAGGAAAACACCAGAGGTGAAGAGGGACGTGTGCACTATGGCACTTTATTGCATAAAAATAAACCGGGACATTTATGTATCTCACTGTACAGATATTCTAGCATATGCATAAAATATATCTTAGAGGATTCACAGGAAACTGGTAACAACTGTCGTGTCGAGCAGAGAAATTGAAGGAGTGGGAATCAGAACTGAGAAGACTTACTTATGGCATAAATGTTTGTTTTTTTTAATTTTTTATGTTATGTACATATTTCTTTCAAAATAAGTCTATTAATATAGATGCATATGTATATATATTTTGTTTGGGTGATATTCATGTGAATACGTGCATCTATTTTATATGTGTGCATATTTGTGAGGAAAGCATGAATCTTAGAATTTAAAGAACTTGGGGTTCAAGTTTGAATGCTGGGTTCACTGCACCCGGCTGTGTGACCTTGGCCAAGGCAATTCCACTGATTCGCCTGTAGAAGTGGGTGAGAGCATCTCCCTCTCACAGTGTATGTGTGTGCCTGCATGTCTGTGTGAGTGTGTGTGGAAAGTACTACAGCAAACAGCGTGCAAGTGAGACTCTATCTCCCCATGGCCTCCCTCATGGAATTAAAAATCTCGATTTCTCTTTTCCTAGCTTCATTCCGATATTGACTCTGGTGATGGGAACATTAAATACATTCTCTCAGGTGAAGGAGCCGGAACCATTTTTGTGATTGATGACAAATCAGGGAACATTCATGCCACCAAGACACTGGACCGAGAGGAGAGAGCCCAGTACACGCTCATGGCACAGGCGGTGGACAGGGACACCAACCGGCCGCTGGAGCCACCGTCGGAGTTCATTGTCAAGGTCCAGGACATTAATGACAACCCTCCCGAGTTCCTGCATGAGACCTACCATGCGAACGTGCCTGAGAGGTCCAACGTGGGTGCGTACGGCAGGGGAGACCTGCTCCATCTACAAGCCTGTGTCCCTGGGGGTGGCGGGGGCTGGTGCCTGTTCTCCTAAATCTGGAAAGCCGAATTTATACCGCCTCTTCTATGGCAAAAGGACAAAAAAAAAAAAAAAATGTTATCTGTGTAGTTGAAGTTTCAAACATTTAAAATGGACCTGAGATTTTAAAACCTAAACTTATAAAACATAAAGAAGTGTGGCAGAGTGGCAAGAACATGACCGCATCCAGGGAATCCTGGCTCTGGCCCTGATGGGCTGTGTGACTTGGATCCAGTTCTGTCTCTCTTAGCCTTAGTGTCCCTTTCTGTAAAATGGAATGACAGTTTCTAGTCTTGCCGGATTAGAGGCAATGTAGTTCAGTCACTAACGTACACTGATGTCTGTTGAAGTCACTGTGATGTTAAGAGTTGTTGTGTGTAGGGGCGCCTGGGAGGCTCAGTGGGTTAAAGCCTCTGCCTTCAGCCCAGGTCATGATCTCAGGGTCCTGGGATCGAGCCCCGCATCGGGGCTTTCTGCTCAGCAGGGAGCCTGCTTCCTCCTCTCTCTCTGCCTGCCTCTCTGCCTACTTGTGATCTCTCTGTCAAATAAATAAACAAAATCCTTAAAAAAAAATAGTTGTTGCATGTAGACATCATGCTAATTAATGATTTCCATTATTAATATGGAAATTAATGATTTCCATAATTAATTTAATTTCCATTAAATGCATTCTTGCATTTTATTTTTGCCATGATTCATCTTTACAGTGAGGTAGGTCTTATTTGACACATCTTGCAGATGGGGAAACCCAAGCTAGAAATAGGTTAACTAATTTATCCAAGGTCATCTGAGCTATTAAGTGGCTCCAGAATACACACTTAGTCGTGACATGGTGTCACGATCTGTTAGAATAATTTACAAGTAGATGTGTCTTTTCATCAGGCCTAAAGACATGCTGTATTGTTAAAAGATATTTCTCTGATGGATTTCTTCAGGTGGCCACCTTCTCCTGACAGTAACTTTAGTTTGGCTTTATAGAACGCATGCAGTTGTGGTCTTTTGAGAAACATGCCTCATACTGAGAAGGGTTTGTCTTTCCGATAGTGATCAGGGCTGTTCTGATGAGGGAATGAGTCTGGTTATATGAATCAGAGATTTTAGAGCCTGAATGGACTTAAGAATCATATGGGCCAAACTGCCCATTTTACAGATGAGAAAACCAAGCAGCAAGAATAGGTACCAACCTGCTCAAAATAGTTAGGGGCAGAAGTGACCCCAAACCCCTAAGCTCTTTCCACTTTGCATGTAGAACTTGGGATTAAAAAAAAAAAAAAAAAAAGTCTCTTTTTTTTCTCCTCTAGATAAAGTTCTTCTTTATCTATCTTCTTCTTCTCACATTTTATGAAGGTCAGGCTTCATTTCTTGTTTCTCTTCCCTGGCCATGACTAGTCCTTCAGTCTCCCAGTATTTGCCTAGGGATTTTAATGAGAAAAAAGCAGACATGAATGAACCAAATCATTAAATAGGGGACAGTAGCATCAGCAACTGAGCCAGAAGGAAAGGCCTATCATTCAAACGAACACTCCAGAGGAATTTACATTGTCCCCACCTCGGGGAGCCCCCTGATGCTTTGGGCTAACACCCAGACCTTCTGTCACGGCTTACAAGAGGAGAGTCTGCTGTCAGCACTGTGGGGGTGGCCCCCAACCAGCCAGAGGAACCTGGGCAACCAGTCACATCTTTCTCAGTTTTCATTTGGTCATCTATAAAGTGAGGATAATGTAAACTGTGATGAGGGTTAAGTAACATAGATGGAAAATACAAGGAATTGTAATGGATTTAGTGGAGTTCCAGAAGCAAATGAAGCATAGAGATTCAATAATTTTCTTAGCTCAACCACGATAGTAGAGAATAGAGCCTACTTTCTTTTAGAAACCCCTACTACCTCGAATAGTGCCTGATTGTATGGGAAGAGTTCGGAAAAGTCGTTTGCATGAAATAATGAATTACAGAAAAGTAATTAGGAAAAAGGAAGATTGACTTTTACACCATATACAAATCACTGATAATTGTAAATTAAAGGGTTGACAGAGGCTGTGTAAATGGGCTCCCTTGCCCCCCACCCAGAACCGTTCTCCCTCCCCCCACCCAGAACCTTGCCCCTATGCCAAAAATGTCACAGAGAAACTGTGGGTTTGGTTGGTTGCTGGATGGGCATTAGACTTCTGACTCTGGCAATAATCCACTTTGCAAACTAGATGGTAAAAGTTCATACTTCTCACACCCAATTTCTCAAAATGCAGTAGATGTAAAAATGAGGAGCAGAGGGAGGCTGGCAGAACAAATGGAATGTGCCGGAAACAGTGCCTGGAGCAGAGGCATTAAATGCCTTTTCTCTTCCTCTGGCCCCACTCCCCGTTCTGTAGTCAGCACTTTGTGCCCTCAAGTTCTTGTGACCATCAAGGAAGAGAGGCTCTGCTGGGAGAAATGGAATCCCATCTTCCCTCCTTTCCCTGGTTTCTTGTCCTTGGGACCCACCGATGTCTATGGGTGGTTTCTGTTAAATGACTACCAGACCCGTTAGAGGTGGGAAGATGCAATTTTCATGTCACCAGGGAATGACATTCTGTACAATATTTATAGCCATAAATTAATTAAAATGTAGTATTACGAGCTATTTTATTACATGCAAAGCAACAATAAAATGATGTATTTATTGCTCTGCTACAGACGGAAGACTGCTCTCCATCCTTTTATAAAAAGCAATTCATCATTAATTATCCTTTATTATACTCTGGGAGGATTTTTATTTAATTATTCGATATACTGAACATTTCAGTTGCATGGGTCTTAGAATGTTTTTGCAGTAATGTTATTATTATTTTAACTACTAAGCATAGCACAATGTACTAGGAATTTAGGAAGTTCATTTTTAAGCTACAGGAGGTTTTTTTTTTTTTAAAGGAAGACAAGAGGGAAGGACGAAACGGAGGAAGAGAGGAAGATTATCTTACTACATCTCAACCCCGAAAAAGCGAGCATGTTACATAGTTGTGGGGCTTTTCTTAGTTTTTAATTTTAAGATGGAACTTCGTAAACTGGAATATAATTCAAAAAGCCGAGAGAGTGTTGCTAATGAATTTATTTCATTTTTAAGGGACATCGGTCATCCAGGTGACCGCTTCAGATGCCGATGATCCTACCTATGGGAACAGCGCCAAGTTAGTATACAGCATCCTGGAAGGACAGCCCTACTTTTCAGTAGAAGCACAGACAGGTAGTGTGCAATGTCGTTGTGATCCGTGACACACTGTGAGTGAGCAATCCGGCCCTACTCACGAAACCAGTGGGATCTCAGTGTCCTCACCTATGAGAAAGGCCACCTCACAGGGTTGTTGAGAGGCACAGACGCTGTGTGTGCATGTGCCTGGGTGCAGTTAGCTTCCAACAAGCCTTATTTATTATTGTTTCGGCCTCTATGTCACCATGCCACAATAATAAATATAATCTCAAAATACAACTTGTATCTTAAAATCGTATCTTAAAAGTCCACTTAAATTTAAGAGCTTCTCTTAAAATACTTAAATTTTATCTTAAGTATCAACTGTGGATCCCAGGGAGGACACCATAGAACTTGAGGGCTGATTTGAAAACTGGCAGCTCTCAAAGCTTGCTTCAAAGCCCGCCACGCAGGGCGGTGGGAATGGGTGTTCATGATGTTCAAGTATGTTTGGGACGTAGCACATTCCCTCCACCATGCTTACAGATTCCCAACAGGCCTTATCTAGGCAGAAGGCTCTGCATGGTTCTTACAGAAAACAAATGGCAAACCAAAAGAGTGAAAAAATATAATCACCAAAACCAAATGGTTCCACTTCATCTATACCAGACTTTATTCCCGGGTCTTTTTATTAGAATAAACACTGAAATCCTGTGAAACCTCTAGTCTACGATAATCTCTTAAACTCCTTTCTTCTGCTTTTTCTACAGTATGCCCCATATATTTGAAAGATATTTACAAATAATCCACATTTGTTGGTATACTTAAATTATATGAAATACATATGTATATATACATATATATGTTAATATGTATACTCAGAGCCTGTCAAACAGATATTTTGTCCATTTACTGGATATAATTTCCACTGACCTATATAATTATTTATCTGCAGCCACTTTGCTTCAGAACACAACCTATGGGGCTGTTTGCTATGATTCCATCCGAGGCATTTGCTCTTTATCCTTTCCAGATTAACCAAGGATAAATGGGGGATTTCATCCAGATTTTTGGAATGTTAAACACTAGCAGAGGAATTCTAGTCACAACCTTCGTTTTTCTCAAGGACTCTCATGGTTAGGAATCACCAAGTTGAACCTACCAAAGTATTTAACAGATCAGGAAAACAAGAGTGTGTTCAAAGGTGTTGCTGGGAAATACAGACATCAGGGCTAAGAGAGGGACAACAGTGCTCTCTTTCTATTTCCACTATAAATGTTACTGTATCTGCAGAGAGGAAAAGCTTGCACATGTTCCCCAGAGGTTTAAGTGAGCATGGTTTTCATACAAATTGTGTGCTGATATCTAGGGATCATGTAGAATTCAATCATTCACCTAATGCTGTTGTCAGTGATGGGTGACAGTACACTCTAAGTATTTGTATAAGCGTTGTGTGTATTTTTAACTCATTTGGCTCACTCTTTTAAAATTTAATAATTACATCTTAACATATTGCATGGAATACATGCCAACTACTTTTAATCTAATATGAATTATGTTAGGTTAAATTCTAAGAATCGTATGCTGAGAACAGACGTTCAAAAGATTCTGCTAGCATTTCACAAGCGTGGGTCTAGTCAGGGATATCCAAGCAATGGGCCCTCAAATATTTCAGCCTTTAGGATTTTGAAGTGTCACGCCTGAGAATAATGAGGTTATTACTTGCACTTACAATGTACCATATAAAGCACATAAAATTTTAATGCTACATTAATAATTATGACAATTTGCTGAGAAAGACATCTATCTACAGGGTGTTCTAGGTATGGCTACTTTTTATTATAATTATCATGTTGAAGTGACTCTTCGATAAGGGCAGGTTCTATTTTATTCCTCTTCGCTTCCCTTTGCCTAGAACTTTTTTGTTTTAATGTTATTATCAATGAATATGTGTGATGTTTCCTGCTCGCCTGTCCAGGTATCATCAGAACAGCCCTTCCCAACATGGACAGGGAAGCCAAGGAGGAGTACCATGTGGTGATCCAGGCCAAGGACATGGGTGGACACATGGGTGGACTCTCAGGGACAACCAAAGTGACGATCACACTGACTGATGTCAATGACAACCCACCAAAGTTTCCACAGAGTAAGTAGCTGGGCTTGGCTTTCACATTTTAATGGAGCCACAGACAGCTCTTCTCTGACCCCTTCCTGCTTTAGTCAGCTTTCAAGAAGAAATCTAGATGAATGGAATCTCTTTATCATTCATGCAAAAAATGGAAACAAAAGCAATACAAAAGCAACATAAAAAAGTGAAGGTGAAGTAGAGGTAGTAGGAGGAAAAGGAGACCTAAAAAGTTCTATGACCCTGGAAACAGAAAATCTATTTTGCTAGGTATTTCACTAGATACTGGCTATGCAGCCTAATTAATTAACCTCTCTCCATCTCAGTGTTCTCATTTCTAATCTGGAGGTAATAATAAAACTGAATAAGTTATTTTGCTTTAAAATAGACTGCCCCAAACTTTTGGATTTAAAACAATAATAATTATTTATTTTTGTCATGAGTCTGTAATTTGGGCAAAACTTGGAGGAGACCCCTTGTCTTTGTTTCCATAGCATCAAGTGAGGATGGCTTGACTGAGGCTGGAGGATCCATTTCCAAGGATGCTCACTTACATGGCTGATGAGTTGGTGTTAGTTGTTGGCTTCTCTCCATGTGGAGCTCACCAAGGAATGGCCCAGATAGGTTCTGAAAGTGAGAGCCCCAAGTATATCAAGCAGAAACTGTATTGCCTCCTGGGACCCAACTTCAGAAATCACGTGACGTCATCTCTACTGTAGTCACAAGACTGCCCAAATTTAAGGAGAGTTCTTGTAGACCCCGTTTTCAATGGAAAGACAGTCAAAATCATGTTGAAGGACAAGCATGTGGGATGGGAGATATAGCTTTGGCAATTTTTGGAGCATACAGTCTTCCACAGGTCTTAATTAATAGGATGTTGTTAGAACTAAATAGGCTAGCATAAAATCTTATGATATCTGGCATAAGTTGTTATTATTAAGTTGCTATTATTATCTGGGGGATTATGGTCGTTCTACAAAATTGATAAGATTGCTGAAGGAAATAAAAGAAGAAATGATTCTGTAAGATTATTAATCATCATAATTACAACAACTACCATCATATAATGAAGAGTAACTACTATGGAGTATCTCTACAAGAGCCTACATAAAGGTAAAACTGGATTCTGTGAAAGATGCAATAAGTTGCCCAAAGAATGTAGCAAAGCCACCCAAAAAACAAAAAATATCCAGTTAAAAATAGGCAGAAGACAGGAAGAGAAGATATACAGATGGCCAATAGACACATGAAAAGATGTTCAACATCACCTACCATCTAGAAAATGCAAATCAAAACCACAATGAAATATCAGAGAGATGGCACTTTTTGCAAACCGGGGAACAAGGCAGGGAAACAGCTATGGTCCCAGGAAGGCACCGTGGTCATTCAGAGGAATCCAAAGACAAGGGTCTGCACAAGGGAGATACTGAGATAGGATTACAAGGCAATAAACAGTTCTCACAGGGTCCCAGACAAGATGAAGAAAGACTGCTTCGCCTGGTCAGGCACAAAGTTCAGCACCCCCAATAAGCTTCAGTCTCATATGGCATTCTAACAGACTGCATGCTCCATTATCTACACTACAAAATTGTTTGGTCGGTAGAAGGAAAAAGCAAACAGGATTATTAGCAGGCAGCCGTGAATGCCCTTGCTCACATGCGACCATATAGGAAAGTTCCATTGCTTCGGGACAGATACTAGTTTCATTGCCATGAACTCGAATGAGATTTGGAGAAAACCAGCTCAGAACAGGTTTCTGTAAACCTTCGTGTAAATTGGTAATTATCTTCTGAGACGTATCAACAAAGACTAAACTTCCCAGTTGTCCTGGACTATGCAGATTGTGGTGTAATTAAGTAGCATATGGGTCAACCTGAAAGCATTCAGAGCTACATTATATAGGTAAATATGGACAAGAGTACTGGAATTGATAAAATCCATGGAAGGAAACCTAAAACTTAGAGTTTAAGTAACTTGTCCAAAACCACTCGACTTGGAAGTGGTAGAGACAAGGTTTCCAACCCTTGTTTCTCTGTGTTGTTTCACACAGAATATTTTTAAAATGTGAAAATGCAGATAAGATCATCTCAAATCTGTTTTCTCTATTGAAAACCTTTCAGTGGCTTCCACCAAGTTTAAACAAAACCTGAAGTCTTTCCCATCTCCTGCAATGACCTTTTTACATAGATGGGTCCCAGCCTACCTATGTACCCTCACCTTTTACAGAAAGCTCCAGCAGCCCTTCAATTCTTGCTTCTTGCTATGTCTTCAGTATGTGCCCACTTCAGGGTTTTTGCCATTTGTTCTTTGCTTTGTCTGTAATTTTTATCCCCAGAGATTCACATGATTGATTGCTAACTCCCTTCAAGGGAGTTCAAATGCCTTCTTCTGAGGGATATCTTCTCTGACCAACTAATTCCAAATCAATCTTGACTCTCCTTCTTTCTTCTTCTCACAGACATATTTAACACAAGTGTACACACTCAAACACACACATCACACATTCATATACACACTCACACTCATGCATGCATATGCATACCACTCACACACACCCAGACATGCATCCACACATGCACCATCTGCCTCACAAACCATCATACACTCACACACAGGCACACACTGTCTCATTACCCTCTACCCCTTACACTACTTTATTTTTCTCCTTACTGGCAATGACATCATAGTAGGTATACATTTGCTTTTTTTCCTTTCAGTGTGCCTCAGTAAGGGAAGAAGCTTGATGATTTCATTCACCACTGAGTCTCCATGGGCTAGAGCTGCACCTGGCACGCATCAGGTTCCCAGTAAATATTAGATAAATATAGGGACGCCTGGGTGGCTCAGTTGGTTAAGCAGCTGCCTTCTGCTCAGGTCATGATCCCAGGGTCCTGGGATCGAGTCCCGCATCGGGCTCCTTGCTTGGCAGGGAGCCTGCTTCTGCCTCTGCCTGCCACTCTGCCTGCTTGTGAGCTCTCTCTCTCTCTCTCTGACAAATAAATAAATATCTTAAAAATAAATAAATAAATAAATATTAGATAAATATATATGGACATACCACACTGTGGGAAACCTTTCCAGATAAGGCAGTGCTTATTGATCAAACGGTGAAGGAGGTGATGTAAAAGGAGAGTCAACCAGAGAGTTAGAAGCGTCATAACATTCAAAGATAAAATTCGCTTTTGATTTTTTAAAAAAATATGGAGCTGTGAACTTTTTTTTTTTTTTTTTTTTAAAGAGAAGGATATGTTTCTGGGTACCTGGCAGTGCCTTGGAATTAACTTGTGGACCATCCTGAAGACATGAAAAGAAGTCTTTGCTCTTTGAATGTATAAAGACATACAAAGTCCTCCATCACTTCCTGATGGGAAATGTAACTGAGTATTGTTTTCCTTTCTCACATGTGGCAGGTGACCCCACCACATCACCCCGGACCCCAACACTGTTTCATCATCCTTTGTAGAACACATTTCTTTGACAAGCAGTCCGTGTGGGATCTTCCTTCCCATCCATACACTTCTTTCATGTTTTCAATCAATAGAGAGTTCAATTTCAAACCCTTTGAGAAATTTATTGGGATTCAATGAAATCTAAAGTCTTACAGCTGCCAAATAAAAGGGAAAATAAAAATAGATGTCTTCTTCTTCTAGGTGTATACCAGATGTCTGTGTCAGAAGCGGCTGTCCCCGGGGAGGAAGTAGGAAGAGTAAAGGCAAAAGACCCAGACATTGGAGAAAATGGCTTAGTCACATACAATATTGTTGATGGAGACGGTATGGACTTGTTTGAGATCACGACGGACTATGAGACACAGGAGGGCGTGGTCAAACTGAAAAAGGTGAGTTACAGGGAGGACGCAGGTGTGTGAGTGGGCCGGCCAGCCCTTCCAAGGCAACACTGCAGGGAACGCAGAGTAGAAGGCTGAGAAACGAGAATATGGACACCTGGGGGCTGACGTGACATTGCAATTCAGCTCCCAGTTCTGGGCCATAACAGAACTATATCCCCTTCTATTACTGCTGTGGGAGCTATCAAAGAGGCTGGGGATGCCGGCCGACGGCCTGTGAGTTTTTCTGTGATTTGGCACTGTTTTCACACGAAAGGGTAGATAGCTAGATAAATCTAGATTTTGGACAAACAGCCCTGAGCACGTAAGGGGTTCCTCCTTTGGCTCTGCCAAGCTAACTCTGTTCATACTGGCTGCTCAGAGCACTTCCCATCTGAAGCCTCCAAGGGCCACTGCATTGCTGAGCCCTCTGTGAAACTTGAGCCTGTGCTTGATTTTCTCTCAAAATTGAGCCTGAGAAACAGCAATGGTGGACCTTCCCCCACAGTCAGCTGAATTGTCCCTAAAATGTGTCCTGGAATTAACTCACAGCAAAGAGGAGTTTATTGTTTGTCCTTGTTTTATTTTAAAAATCTAAAATTTACTCAGTACTCAGTATAGGCTAAAGGAAGTCTGAGCATCTTATAAACATTTATTTTTTAGAAAAATCATATAAAGTAGACAGTATTGTCCCAATGGGCAATGGTACCTCAATTTAATTATGAGGAAACTGGGTCTCAGACAGATTAAATAATTTGATCCTATCATAGTCGCATGGCTAGCAGCTCATGGACATGAAATTCAGACCTAGGGTATTCTGGAACAACTTCCTACTCAAGACATTTTGGAAACAGCTGGGTCCGAAAAGGATTATAAAGAAGCCAGATAGGATTCACTTTCAAGTGGAGAAATAGTTACGATATTTTCTAAAATGGTCTTCCCCCCTGATTTACCACTTGAGAAATCAACACTTCTCTATCATCAAAGTGTATGGAGCATTAAATCTGAATTGGATGATGGGATTACCTTGGTTTTAATCAAGCATTCATTTTCAACTTGAGTTTCGGAGCATGAATATTAAGCTCCTTGGTGTGATGGGAAAGATTGGACTGTAACACTGATAAAAAATTAATTTAGAGAATCAATAAAGAGGCCAGTAGCTGGAGAGCAGTCAGGAGTAGGGTCAGGGAAATTCCTGGGCAGAATCTTTTAGTTAGGGAAGCAGAGAGAGATGTGCTCTCGGAAGCTGACTTTTTGCAAACACTGTTGGGTTTGGGAGATACTATATGGGACACAAAACAAGAGAAGGCAGGAGGCGACTCTTTCATAAAAGAATATGGAAGTTGAGGTGAACTTTGGGTACTTGGAAAAGTCAACATTAGTGACAAAGAATTAGTGGCCGTGGCAGCCTAATCATTGACCATAGGGGGCTGGGGTCATCCCTCCCTCTGGTTTTCCTCTAGAAAAGTAGCTGAGTGACTTGTGTGTTAGCACAGAGCTGTCAACTTTCCTTGTTAATTAATATTACTATCCCTTCCGCTTGACACTGATATATGAGCATTGACATCAGCAATTCCTGCCTCCCATCCTTTGCTGTTCAAGTAATTGGGTGGTTGGTTATGTTAAGGTTGTCACCTGTTTTCAGTGTATTCAGGGTATAAACATGTACTGTGTCTCCAAGATCCTGAAACATTTAAATCACCTCATGGAACTCACACATCACAAATGAGCTCTCTGCATATGATTAATTTGCACATTTTCCCCCAATTCAGTGTATTTATTCCAGGCAAAGGAATAATCTTCTATAAAGCACTGAAGTCTAGGTTTAGGGCACAGTATGATGTGATTTCATTTGTAAAAGCATGTTTGCCTGAACTTGTAACGCAAAGTTCTAAATGTCCACCGGGAAAGAAAAGAATTTCGGGGGGGGGGATGTAATTGTATAAAATGATGAATCCTATGGAAGTCATTATACATGATTTAATAATATAAGAGAGTATAAAGAGATCATGGATGGATTTTTCTCTTAAAATATTCTTTAATATGGTATTTTTACTCATTTCTTAATTCATTCACCCATTTTTCTACCAAGAGTTATTGAGTTCTTATTCTTTGTAAGCAGGCCCCTTGTGAGAGGCTGGACAACTGAAGTTGCAGAGACAGAGTCCTGGCTAGAGGGAGGTCACAATTTAACAGGACAGTTAAGTGAAAAGACAATTGCAATAGAGTAGGTTTTCTCGGCCTGGGCATATTAACATTTCAGGACCGATGCTTCTTTTTTGTCCGGGGCTGTTCTGTGCATTGTAGGAGGGTAGGCAGCATCCCCGGCCTCTCCTTCCTAGATGTAAGCACACAGACTAGTGCACCCCACCTGTTGTGATGATTTAAAAATAGCTCTAGACATTGCCTCATATCCCCGGCGTGAGGTAGAGCAAAATCGCTCCCTAGTTGAGAACCAAATGTAATAAAGTGTGATGAAATCTATGAATATAGGTCATGAATGACTTCTTACACAAGTAAGAATTTACTCCTAGAGAAGTAGGAATTTACCAGATAGATACGGAGAGGAAGCCCTGCCCGCCTCCCAAAAAAAAGGAGCTCCTGAGGGGTTGGTACTGTAGAAACAGGACACATTTTAGAAACTCGAATAAGTTCAGTCTTGAGAGTTGGAGCTGGATACTGTGGGGCCAGTCGAAACACTGTTGTTGGAATCCAAGGGAGAAACTGAAGAAGGCAGAACAGGTTAGGGTGAAGAATTTAAGAGATATTTAGGAGGTAGAGTCATTCATGTATCAAATAGCTTAGGAAGCAATAAATATTTCTTGAGTATTGACTCTGTGTCTGACACAGTAAGTGTCAGAGGTGTAATGGTGCATAAGAGAGAACCTGCCCTCAGGATATTCAGACAGTGTCTGTGTGGTTAGCTGAAGAACCAGTGTGAAATAAAAATGAAACATGCCAGTGGCTTGGTGGACTCGGGGAGGAAAATCCAATCTGTTCATTGCAACGCCCTTGATCAAGTGGGCTGCTATTTATGGCACAGAGATCTTGGCGCAGTTTCTGAGCTATTTCCTTTCTACCAAATAAACTCCTTGTAAAGCAGTGTGAGAGCAGCATTAGAAGACATTTTAAATATCCCCTATTTTAATAAAACTTTTTATGTCTGAGTATTTTTTTATATTCTTTGTCCACATGTATATACATATGGGTATATAACATTTGTCACAGTTGCAATCATAGAGTGATCTGATTTGTTAACTTAATGTCACATCATAAACATTTTACATGCTGTTATATAATATACATAATCATTTTTAATGACTATATAACATCCCATCCTATTGATGGACCATTATTTCCTTAATAAAATCTCACAGTTGGATTTGGAGTTTTGTGTGTATGTTTCCCCTGATTAGATATAACTCTTTATTGTATCTGACAAACACCATGCATTTTTGAATATTGTTTGTTTTGGTTTTCTGTTGAATTAATCCTCAGGGAGAATTCTCAGAGGTGGGATTAGTAAACTAAGGGGTATTAAGATTTTTATGGTTTATGTAGCGTGTTGCCTCATTTAGCTTTATTTCAACTACTCATAACATGGATATAAATGTTCATAGGGGAAACTACCTTAAATCGTTTTTGGGAAAGAGTCAAGGTATAAATCGTAGGTAAATGCAGAAAGGTCGTTCATCCAACAGCCCTGTCCCGCATGCACTCAAAACAGTTAGTGTAGATGCTCACTTGTTACAGTCAGTCCTGGGGAATGGGGAAGCAAAGATCAACCAGACTCAAAAGAGTCTTTTGGGATGCTCCCCACCCTCCCACCACCCTCCTAGTAGGGGTGAGAATAAGGGACTGCAGAAGGGGAGCTCAGGGAAGTTGACTCCACAAGGCAATGAGGATTGGGCTGACCACCTCAAGACTTAGTCAAATCCCATCTAACTAGGAAAGGGCATTGCAGACAAATGTTTGCAAGGATCTGGGGAGTTTTGCGTGGAATCTGAAACATATCAGTCAGACTGCAGCGTGACTACAGCAGCCTCAACATCAACAGTGCTGTCCATTGGGAACATAGCTCTAGGCTCTGGGTCCCTAGCCATATGCCTAAATCTAGTTCAAAAAGTTCTGCTCTACGAGTATCAACAGGCTACCTGAGATTAGAAAGTATCTCCTTACCTGCTCTCATAACTGTCATATTCCGGTTGTTTATATTGCCTAATAATGGGAGAGATGTTTGAGGTATTGCAGCAAACTCGTACCTGCAGCCCATAAATAACATTCCTTTCTGCTGCTCAGTAACCCAGAGAAGGACAAAGGAGCTGCTGAGTCCCAGAAGGGGGGATCGGCCGTGTCCGATTTTCCTTCAGGAAGAAGAGTGTTCCCTGAGTCTGGGGTGTTGGGGTGGGAAGGTGATGGAAAAAACTGTGAATGTGTTTCTCCTTCCTGAAACTGGAAGCATCCTTAATTTTGAGCTTTGTAGAATTAGGTCAGGACTAAACCCCATGATTAGATGCCCATTCGCAGGAAGTGTGTGCCAGGCAGTTGACAACAGCATGGCAGGCAGATGCTAACCTTAAAAGACCCAACTCTTTCCAAACATTTGGTAGTTCAGCATCATCCTGAGTGCTAATTAGAAAGTTCTGTTTCCTAGGCATCCAGGCTTGTTCCGGTGCTACAGTTGTACTTTTCACCTTTGGCTGATTGACTCACTGTACCTCCTCTCATCCAGAAACAGTATTTACCATCAATTTCTCAATAACTACAGCCACTCAAATACGACTTCTCAATTTTTCTTAAATCTGTGTGAAATCTATACTGTTGATCCTTTTTTTTTTTTTCTTCAAGTGGGTTTCTTTTAAACATATATGCATTTTTTTAACAGGGAAACATTATTCTCAACTGTCCTATATCACTTGCCATAAATGGAAGGTAACCTAGAAATGAATGCAATCACACAAAATGATGTCATTACATTCTAGCTAGACAGTTGTATCACAGTCTCTCAAAAGGAGATTAGGAAGCATATCATATATAAAGTAGCACTACACCGAGGTATACTGATGTATCCTTGAGTTGTTTGGTAATGGAAGAATTAGAAAAGGAATACCAGTGTGGATACGTAATTTAATAAGTAAGTTAATGTCATTCAACAAATCCATCCACCAAAGTTACCGATAAACTACCTGAAGTCCTCTTAAGGGACACTGTTGGTCAGGGTCCCAGGCTTTGGGAAATGCTACATGGTCAGAAAATTAAAAATTAATCTGTCAATATGATTAAGCCAGCCGTGTGTGTGTGTGTGTGTGTGTGTGTGTGTGTGTGTAAGAGAACAGTCATCTAACAAGACATACTTGTGCCGAAATTCAGTGGGTGTTTTTATTACCAAGATTCTTAGTACTTTACAGAATGGGCTACATCGTTTACTTTTGTAGTGTTTTAATTCCTCTCCTTAGATGATTTTAGAGAGTGATTTGGACAGCCTTAGTGTTGTCATTACAGAAGGAAGTTCATTTTCAATGGTGTGGTCTTTCTGTGTCGGTTGTGCTCCTGGAATTACTACCCATGGAGCACAGTCCAGATTTCAGCAATTGATTTGCCTGATTTTCTGACCAAATGGCTCAGGTAATTGGATATTGAATGGACACTGATTTTCTCCCTTTGAGGAGCTATTCACTCTGCCCTGTAAAACAATCCGGTCTTTCTCCTCCATGATTCTTTCAAGGAACCGCTTGTCAGTCTTCTCTTCTTTCTCGCCAGCCCGTAGATTTTGAAACCAAAAGAGCGTACAGCTTGAAGGTAGAGGCAGCCAACGTGCACATCGACCCAAAGTTCATCAGCAACGGGCCTTTCAAGGACACGGTGACGGTGAAGATTGCAGTGGAAGACGCTGACGAGCCCCCCATGTTCTTGGCCCCAAGTTACATTCATGAAGTCCAAGAAAATGCAGCCGCTGGCACGGTGGTTGGGAGAGTGCATGCCAAAGACCCCGATGCTGCCAACAGCCCGATAAGGTACAGACATTTACTTAAAAGCCTGGATGAGGAATTTTCCAGGCAAGAGGTTTTAGGAAAGCCCTGAGGGAAGTACATCCTTCAGTGTCAAAAAGGGTCCAAGATGATCTGGCTCAAGGCAGTGTAAACAAGAATATGATGTAGGAGATAGGAGTTTGACTCCGTCTCTGCCACTAACTTTTCGGATCGGCTCGTTCAAACGACCTAAATTCTGTCTGCAGCAGGTTTGCCAGTGTGCACCAGGTGAGGCAGCTCAGCAGGGCCTGTCTCAGGGTGCTGTGCTGAAGGAGGAGTAAGGATTGTGCAGTAATTATCGTAATTATAATTTATTGAACACCTTTCTATGCTCCAGTTACTCTATTACATGTGTTAGACGTAGGATCTAATGTATCCCGTCAACTTTATAAGAATTATTGTCACTTAAGTTGAGGGGATATGGGGTCTCCGCAGGGTGAAGTGACTTGGCCAGTGACACAGCCAGTGAACAGAGGGCTAGGAAAGCAAGCTCTGTCTAATGGCCACCAAGCACTTTGAAGAGATAACAAAGGGCCACACAACTTTAGGGTGCTTTTATTATTAAGAATCTATCTTCATAACTTAAAAAACTAGCTAGAAAAGTGATTCAGAACCTTGCCTCCCTCCCCGCCCCTGCCCTGCCCCAACCTGTGTTAATGACTGATGAGGCTGATGAGGAAGAGGACGGAGATGAGAGGGGAGGAAGATAGCCAGAGAAGGCTGGTCACACATCGGAGGTTCGGACGGGACAGGAGTGCACAGCTGCCTGAAAACTGCCCTGGGCTTGGATTCCAGCAGGTGTTTATTTGTCCGTGGCCCTTCCACTGATTTCATTTTTTTTAAAGATTTAATTATTTGAGAGAGAGAGAGCGAGAGCCAGAGAGATGGGAGGAGGAGCCAACAGAGATGGACGAGCAGACTCTGCACTGAGTGGGAAACCCGAAGCAGGGCTCCATCCCATGGCCCTGAGATTGTGACCTGAGCCGAAATCAAGAGTCAGACGCTTAACCGACTGAGCCACCCAGGCGCCCACACTGATTCCTTTCTCACGTGGACTTCTTCCTCTGCCTCCTCCTGGTCTCCCTGCCTCCAGTTTTTCACCCACCTTTCTGTTGTCCTATAGCCAGACTGAGCTTTTCTTTTTTAAAATATTTTATTTATTTATTTGACAGAGAGAGAAAGATCACAAGTAGGCAGAGCGGCAGGCAGAGACAGAGGGGGAAGCAGGCTCCCCGAAGCGGGGCTCGATCCCAGGACCCTGGAATCATGACTTGAGCTGAAGGCAGAGGCTTAACCCAATGAGCCACCCAGGCGCCCCAGACTGAGCATTTTTAAGCACACATCCAAACATCATAACGGACTTCAGACTTCAGTTATCAACGATCAAACTGTTCCCCCTTGCAGCTCCCTCCAGAATAATCCCAACTCTCTTATTTAGTGTCAGGCTCTTCTTAGAGCCTCTCCACCCGGATTCCTGCTGTGCCCTGCTCATCTCTTCCCTTTTTGGTCTACTTTCCTTTGGCACCAGACTCTGAGTGGCAGCTAAACTGGGCCACTTCCTGTTCTTTGAAGCAGAACCTACTCTCTCCTGATTCCTGACCTTCGCCTGTTCTTCCTCCCCAGGGGAGCTCTGCTCCCCTTTCCTTCAAACCTGCTACATGGTACTCGTTTTTCCACCTCCACTTGGTGTTACCTTCCCTCGAAACTCTTCCAGGGCACCCTACTGATGGCTCAGATGCAGTTTCTTCCTCACAGTGCTCACCACACAAAATCACAGTGACTCCTTAGGTCATGTGTTGTCGTTGGCACACTCAAAGAGGGTCGGGGACTGTCTGGTTCCAGGCTTGATAAGCTACAGCCCACAGGAAAAATCCAGCCGCCAGCTGCATTTTGAGGAACCTCTTTTCAGTTTTTCATAATGGCTCTATCTTGAAAAGATATGTGCACTCCCATATTCATTGCTGCATTATTCCCAATAGCCAAGACATGGAAACAACTTCAGTATCCATCAATGGATGAATGGATAAAGAAAATGTGATATATATGGGTGTGTGTGTGTGTGTATATACACACATATATATGCGTGTGTATGTACATGTATATATATATATTATAAATTGGGCTTAAAAAGACAAGGGAATCCTATTATTTGTGATAATTTAGATGAATTTGGAGGACATTCTGCTAAAAGAAATAAGTCAGACCCAGAAAGACATACATGGCATGATACTACTTATATGTGGAATCTAAGAAACGTGAAACTTCGAGAAACCAAGAGCAGAATGGTGGTTTCCAGGGTATTTGCCACTAGGGGGTGGGGAAGTGGGTAGATAGATATTGGTCATAGGGTACAACTTTCAGTTATAAAATGAGTAAGTTCCAGAGATCTAATGTACAGCCTGTTAACTATATTTAAAAATGTATTGTATACTTTCAAGTTGCTAAGAGAGCCCATCTTAAGTGTTCTCAACACACACACAGAAAATGGTAACATGAGAAGTAATGAATATATTAACTAGCTTGACCATGGTAATTATTACATAAAGTACACTTATATCAAAACACCATATTGTATACATTATATATAGACTTTTTATTATTTGTCAATCATACCTCAGTGAAGCTGGAGGGAAAAAGTAAACAAATCTGAGCATGAAAAAAAAAAAATTTGCCATGAACAATGGAGTTTTTCTGTTGACATCAAAGAAAATGCTGAAAGGGCTGGAGGAAGACCCGAAGGAAAATGTTGTTAGTTGCCTTCAAATCCTTGAATGTTCTCTTTTGGGAGAAAGGAAGAGAATTGCCCTTTAATGGGCATCTTCTTAGCCTAAGACAGTGTGTTGCACTAAGTTATTGAGACTAATCCTCAGACACCCTTTGATAGTATGACTGCTTTAGGACGTAATAGGTGGAAATACTGAGCCTCAAAGGGGTGAAATGCATCCTTCAAAGTCACACAGCCAGTTGAGTATTGAAGACTGGACTTCAGTCCAGATCTGCCTTCAGTCTATTTCGAGCTTCCTACTCTAGCCAAACAGTCACCAATGAAAAAATTTCCCAAGAAGGTTTGAGTACGGTGTTCTCTCTATGCAGGAAGAAACATTACATAATGACTGAGGATCGGTGTAACAACACCTTTAAACTACTCAAAAATGTCCATGGTATAGGTTTTAAATGAGTTAACTTTGGCCTTAGAATATCTAGGTACATTAGCAATGCTTTGGAGGAGTGATGACGTAAAAACCCTTGAAACAACTGCTCATTTCCTCTGTGCCTCATGTCTCCGGAATCCACATCTGCGATTGGTTATTTGGGTCATGTTTTCAGTGGTAGCTGTTCTGTGCATGTAGGCAATTTCCGTGTCTATAATTATCCAAAGATGCTCAGTACCGCCCTTGAACCCCCCCCTTACCCACTCAGTCCCTGTTCCCCAAAGAAATTATAGAACATTCAAATCTTTTTATGTGGTTTGCCTCCTGTCCTGCTGTCCGCGCTACCCAATTTCCTGATTGTTTATCTTCTCTGGTACAGGAACTTGTGTCCTTGGACATGTGGTTAGGGACACTATGGTGTCAACCAGACTCTTAGCTGTATGGAAATTTTGCAGATCTTTCTTCTCAGACTCTGTAGCAGGAGATCCACTTTTGCTCACTGTAGGCTCTTGGAGATACTCTCTCTTCTTAGCTACCTTGGCAGTAATCTGTTCATGCCTGAGACAGCAGCACCCCGGGGTCTTTACCAGTCTTTGATCCCCGGCCAGGCAGCGGGGGCTCCCTGAGACGCATCCTTTTGACTTGGACCTTTCTCTCTCTCTGTCCCCTCATGTACAGCATTCCTACCCATGCATGATTGAATTAACACTCCAGATTCTCTGCCTCAGGGCTGATCTTTCTCCTTAATTCTACTCTGTACCTAGTCTGCCTTCTGCTGTGAATTTTCACACACTTGCTTTTCTCCTTCACTGGCTCACTCATTTTTTTTTTTTAAATTATTTTTGAGCTCATATTTATTGTGACACCCTTAAAAAAATAAAAAATAAGTAAACCTGACTCCACCTTGATTCTGTGAAACCTGAGGTAGAGCTGACTTGTTAGTCTCTTAGCGTGGCAGCACATCCCTAGTGGAATTCTGCCCTCTGCTTCTTGCTAAGCTGCCTTTGTTTTTGTGTTTCTCCACATCTCCTTCTCTGACACTCAGGCGAGGACTCCCCAGGACTCTCCCAGCCTCCTGCTGGTGCTCTCTTCATCACACAGTCTTCTGTCCCCGCTCTCACTCCCACACCAGCTCCTGTCGCCTCATTCAGAGCCTAACTATGTCTCTGCCCGTCCTCCACTCTCTCTCTTGCTTAGACCACCTTGCCTACCCTACCTTATGAATCATCCCCATGGCAGATTCCATTTATTTGTTCCTCTGATCAAAAGCCTTCTATAATTTTTCACTGGCTGTAGGATGAAGGTCATACTCTGTAGACTGACATTTGAGAACTTCCGTGATCTGTCCACCACAAGTGACAGCATCAATAAGAAAAAGAAGAGCAACTATGATTTGTTGTGTTGTTTACAGTATGCGAGGTGCTAGGTTATATATCTTATCATGTATCACCATTTCATGGAATTCTGTAATTCTTACAGATAAGCTAAACTCTAGGTACTGTTAATATTCCCACGTAAGACATAAGTCAGCTGAGATTCAAAGAACTTAAGTGGCTTTTCTAGTATCACCGAGCTTATATGTACTAGAGCATGAACTTGTATCTAGGACTTCACAAAACCAAAATTCATGCCCTTTGCTTCTAGAGAATAACACTTTGCATTGTTAATTATCTTTCTCCCTGTGAGTGTGTCTTGTCACGTCAACTAGATAGTAAACTCCCTGGTGGCAGGGGAAAAAGAAATTGTTATTTTTGCCTCCTTTTCACAGAGGACTATCTGGTGAAGGCTATGCTACTGAGCCTCTCTGACATTTACAAGATGTAAATGGTTTATCTTCAGTTTCCTGACTGGGGCGGGGGATTCATCATTCCATTCCCACAGGGAGCTTCAACGTCTAATGACATCGTGGATGAGCTCTTGTCTTTTATACTGTGAAGTGCAGCTCCACATGACAGACCTCTGTGGAAACAACATGATCTAGAATTGGAAGATCTGGGTTCTAGTGTTGGCTCCCCCAGAAACTAGATGATCGCTCCCCCAGAAACTAGATGATCGCTCTCTGCTCAGCGGGGAGCCTGCCTCCCCCTCTCTCTGCCTACCTCTCTGCCTACTTGTGATCTCTCTCTCTCTGTCAAATAAATAATAAATAAAATCTTAAAAAAAAAAAAAGAAACTAGGTAATCAGCCATTTGCAAAACCCATCATTTGTAAATTGAAGAGATTAAGCTTTCTGATGTCCATGGTCTTTGCCACCTTTAATATATCTGGCTTTTATGACTCTCGATGAATGCCTTCAGACATATGTATTCTGTAAACTTTAGGAAAGCACAGCTAAACCCTCCAAGAGCAGGAAACCACCCAATTAGGAAGCCCAGTGTAACTCCCAGAGTTAACTTAACCACCTTCGCTCTTCATTTTGGAAACAGTATGGCAGAGTGAAAAGGAAAGGGACTTTGGAATTCAACAGACTTATTAAAGCCAGTACTCCAGTACTTAAAATTCCAGGTCTCCTGGGCAAGATATGTTACCTTACCACACCTCAATGTAGGCCATTCTTCTTGTCCCATCTCCCTCCTCCTTTTGCCATAAATACAATCCAGTAATACTCTGGAAATTATTTTGTCTTTTGTTAGAAAAAAGCAAATTTTCTAGTGGATAGGAGTAGCTAAAACCTTCCAGCTCTGCTATTAGGCACAGCCCATTATGAAGGTGTGGGGAGAATGCTCTACAAATGAATGACCAAGCCTGCTTTTCATATTTCACCATGGAATTCAGAACGATGCTCCCTGGGAACCCCTAAAACCAAATAAATAAAACTAAATAAATTCATTCAAAATAGAGTTAGCATTTTTCTTTAAATAAAGAGAAAACTGATTTTTCAGGACCATAAATGATCCTCGATGATAAATTTAGATAAAACTATTTAATATTTCATATTACAAAAATCTAATAAAGGTTTGATACACTTGTGACTTTCTGAGTAGTTTGGGAGCAAGGCAATCCCACTTCTCAAATGCAGTTTCATAAATATTCAGATGGTGGGTGATTGTAAATCGTAGTGATTGTAGTAAATATGAAGAAATATGCAACATGTCATTATGCTTCTCAATCAAATATACGCTAAACAGCTCTTTCATTCATTGTACTGAATAAAGAATTCCAATGTGGCAAAATGATTTCTATAAAAGATTCATATATGAAGTTTAAAAAGTAAATTTGATTAAAAAGGAAACCTAGCTCAAGCAATTCATTGAAAAAGTTGTTTTAAATATAGCATGGAGAAAATATTCAAATATTAAGCTGCTCAGAATGTTTCTGTCTAATTGCCTCATTTACATTCCGCTTAGGTATTCCATCGATCGTCATACTGACCTCGACAGGTTTTTCACTATCAATCCAGAGGACGGTTTTATTAAAACCACAAAACCTTTGGACAGAGAGGAAACCGCCTGGCTCAACATATCCGTTTTTGCAGCAGAAATCCGTAAGTATTCTCCTAAGGGTTTTGATTCTACTTTACCAAATTTTATTCCATCAGACTCTATATATATTCTGGAAAATGACAGACAGCTGAGATCGAATATATTTTTTAGTCTTAAGCATATTTTTTCAAACTTTAAAATTTATTCTTGGTTATCTATCGAAGACGGCATATAAACGCATAGATATTTTCTTTCTTTCTTTCTTTCTGTCTCTCTCTCTCTCTCTCTCTCTTTTTCTTTCTTTTTTGGCAGAACTGGGTATAGTCTTGGCATGTGAGCTGATAGCCCTCAGCAGCTTGAAGCTCACAGCCATCACCGAAGGATTCCCTACTTTATGCGGCCACTCGGGATTGTTTAAGCCCAGAGCAGCAGAACCCTTAGAGCCAAGATTTGTAGGCGCTTATTTACCTATAGACCAGACCTTCTCAAACTTGCTCACACACTGGAATGTTGTGGAGAGCTTGTATTTACCATCTGAATTCTCTTCTTCCAGACAACAGGCATCAGGAAGCCAAAGTCCCCGTGGCCATTAGGGTCCTTGACGTCAATGATAATGCTCCCAAGTTTGCTGCCCCTTATGAAGGCTTCATCTGTGAGAGTGATCAGACCAAGCCACTTTCTAACCAGGTAATGATTCTTTCTTTCCCCTTCCCTGGCTGTAAACGAGGCATTTGGAAACAGAGTTTGTTCTTGAGAGCTTCACCTAGAGATACTTCCCACTGCCCAAGAAGGCTTCAGAGCCCTGCTTTAGCTCTACAGCTATGTTCTCTTGTTAAACCCAGCTTTCTCAGCCAGCCAGGGTTTTTTGAATAAATGATGTGTCAATGTCAGCATGATTTATTTATGGGCCACCTTTCTCTTTCAGCCAATTGTTACAATTAGTGCAGATGACAAGGATGACACAGCCAATGGACCAAGATTTATCTTCAGTCTACCCCCTGAAATCATTCACAATCCAAATTTCACCGTCAGAGACAACAGAGGTTCGTACCAAGGTTCCTATGCCTTCAGAAAAGTAGAAATGGAGAATGAATGGCTTTTATATTGCAGAGCACAAGTGTTTTCCCTAATCTTAATAATGCCTCTCTGCTGAAGAACAAACAAGAAATAATAATGCCACCTCTATTTTTGAGACGTGTGGGCTCATTTGGTGCATATGAATAAGTGAGTCTAATTTTATTTTACTCTTTTTGTTGGCTTTGATATTCATGAAGCAGTGGGAAAACCAAGTGGGGAAGCTTACAGGGTCAATATGCAAACAACTTCATTTATCTTTTTTAAGAGGTTGATAAACCCCATTGGGCGGAAGCATGGCTCTATGAATATTGATATCAAGTAAAGCATTAAAAGAGATTAGTTCAACTTTGTAAGGCGGTGTGATCTTTGAGCTGGCCTTCCCTTCCAAGCATGGTTTTAATGCAGTGTGGTTGGGTACAGAGCTTGAAACCTAAAGGTGGTTGCAGAATTACTGCCTGAAGGGCATGAACAAGGCATCATTTGGCAACCATAAACAAGGCAAAATTTAATATCATTCCTGCTTCTCATTTCATCGGAGAGGTTCTAGACTCACACATTATTTGAAGTAGTTGTTCTTGTTGTATAGGACCAAACTGATTGAGTCCCTTGACAAAGTTGGTAGTGAGCCGGGATCAAAAAATAGGTTTCTTGACTTGGGGCCAGCCTGTTTTGGTCTGCAGCTGTTCCTGTAAGCCAGTGACAATGCAGGTCTATGGAAATGGGAAGACGGATGCCATCATTTGACATAGGAATAAAAAGGTGGTCCTCCTGAGTACATACGCTTTCATTAGCCACACACTTGCTGTGCACTAGGTTATGGATTGATTGCTTTCCCAGTGACTGAGAGCAGGCTTAGAGGAGCTTAAGTTAACCTCATAAGTATTATCACTTTTCCCATCACTGTCATCACTATCATCAGTATCATAAATCCCAGCAGCTATGCCCCAGACACCATACCCAGACCCTTCCGACACTCTCTAATCGCATTCTCTCAACACACCATAGATCAGGGTGATTGTTACCCTTCCTGTGTGAAGATGAGGAAAAAGAGGCACCAGAACCATCAAGGAACTTGTGCAGAGTTAATCAGCCACCTAAGAGTTAGACCTAGGTTTTAAACCCAGGCTCTCAGAGGCTAGAGGTTACAGCCCTAACCACTGGCTCTACTGGGTGGATTATTCAAGTAAAGGAATTCCCTGTGCTACTTGGATTTGAGGAGATAGGATCTAACATACTTTATTATTACTTCTGGACCTCATTTGAGCATTTAATTGTGGCTTTTTTAAATCAAGCACGTGTCAAGGGCCACCTGGGTGGCTCAGTTGGTTAAGCATCTGCCTTCAGCTCTGGTCATGATCCCAGGGTCCTGGGATCGAGCCCCACATTGGGATCCCTGCTCAGTGGGGAGTCTGTTTCTCCCTCTCTCTCTCTCTGTCTCCCTCTCCTGCTCCCCTGCTTGTGCTCTCCTTCTCTCAAATAAATAAAATCTTAAAAAAATAAATGAAGCACATAGCAAATGACAGTGTAGGATAAAATGTCCTAGGTCCATTACAGACCTTCTGTCCTGATGCCTTGCTCTCCGCAGTGGTCATGCTCTTCAGAGCCTGGGTGTGAAGGTAGTTATATGAGAGACCTGTGTTTTCACGGAACCCTATGAAACAACCTGTCCTTCACTTTGTAAATGATTCCTATCATTTTGAAATATAAACAGTACTTGGACTGCTTTAATTTTCTATTTCATCCAGGCTTTTTCTTTTACTTGTTGGCTTTGGTTGATGGGCACCTATGAGTGCCTTAAGCCCCTTTAAGAGATAACTCTACCCAGCAAGAGATAGATGAGTAGTTCTCAACTGGGAGCTTACATTCCTCTCGGGCTACACGTGTATGATATAGGAATTTCCTTTCATAAGGGTACATTTCTTCAAAGCAGGGAGGCCCTGACATTACATAGTGGATATGTAATAATTGTTTCCGGAGCTGAACTGAAGAAGGTAGCACACACAATGTTTTCATAATACTTTCTACGATATGCGTACACTTTAAGTGCAAACTCTTGGGAATTTTCTTAGTCCCCAAACTCTTTTGGGATCCCTCACTAGGTTGATAGATTACTACGCTGACATAAGCCTAGGCTTTTATCAGTTTTATGATAAAGAAGACACTTCTTTCAGAATATTTCCACATACATTTAGTTTTATCAACAGCGAGGCGATTGACTCATTTGTCTGGAAAACAGTGCTGTTCTCACATGCGCCTTATACCACCTCCTCTTTTATGATCTGTCGACTCAGGTATTTGTGGTCAGCGGGTCCTGCTGTGTCAGGTGTTTCTAGGTTTTTCTCACTGTGCCAACTTCGCCTCCATTGCCTGCCATGTCTTCTTTGTTTTTAGGCGTGCAATAATATTTAGGTGCTATTAACCCTCTGAGAACATTATACGAAGACATTTTGTTCTCTAGGGAGTTATAAGTAGTTTACTTTGTCACACTTCGGAAATGCCATTGGTATTTTCAAAGAGATTCTATTACCATGGATGAGCCAGCCCAGTACCCACTCTGTCTCCCCTGCCCTTCCTTGTAAGAGTCTAATCCTATGCGGAGCCACCACTTTTGCAGGGAATTGCTACTTTTTAAGAAAAATGACTTTATTAACTATGGCAAACAGTTAATGAAAACTCCCATGTTTAGAGCTATTACAAAACCTTAAAGCAAATACAGTCCTATAATTATCATTTAATAGAGTCTCTTTCTGCTAGCTCCTAGAAGTAATTACATATTGAAGTAATCCAAAAGGAGTAATCACATTCCACATCCTATTAATAGCCTACTGAGTTACCAAATTTCTCGGCTGAGGCTGTTTTCCATAGAAAACATGAGATAATGGTTTATATCATGCTGACTAAAAGCATCAGGTTTCTTTCTCCTTGAGTGTTTACTTCCATTATGCCATGTAAATAATCAGGATTGTGTTTGCCTAAACTCGGCATAAGCATTACAGATCTTTAGAAATACGAGGAGGGAAACCATCTTAATACACCCAAGCCTTCTATTTCGTTTTCCTTTACTCTGTTCTGTAGCCCAGCTTAACAGATGACTCAGCAGGCAGCCGTGAGTAGAACACTAGATGATTCTTCAACATTTAAGTCCATCTTGGGCTGTTAGTATCAAGAATGGCGCTGTTTGGGCACTATTTGGGCCCCAGAGCTGACCTGCCCTGGTTTTGAGATGCATTTACTTTGAAAATATCAGCCTTATGGCATCTCTAAAAACACAAGAAATTTGTAATGGATGAGAAAAGGGCAAAGAAAAAAAAATACTGAAAATAACCCTTCCCATCTATCTAGCTCTTCATTAACTTATATAAACTTTCATGGCCATTGTTTCACTTCATTCCTTGAATAGCCTCATGAGGTTCAGGATGAATATTTTTATCCCCATTTTCTGGATGAAGAAGGAGTATGAGACATCAGGAGCTTCATAGACTTGCCCAAGGTCACACTGCCCATCAGTGAAATAATGAACAAACTTGGGTTCTTGGAGGGTACCATCAGCTGTATACACTATACTACGAATATAAAGCTCATGTCTTTTCTAGTTAATGCTTTAAAAAAAAAAAAACTTTGTTTACCCAGTAGTCAAATAATAACAATCTTCAGAAGAGGAAAAACCTGAAATTCAATGTATCAATCTAAGGTTCCAAGGGAAAGTGAATAGAAGACACATTGTAGTTCGGGTTCAATTTAAATCACAGCCATAATAATTGTAGTAACATATATTTGCGAAGAATTTTATGATTTTCTTCTACTACATAATTAATGCATATTCTTTGTAGGAAAGTTAGAAAATACAAAGAAGCAGAAATATTATTACCAATTATAAAATAACTTGATAATATGCTGTTCAGAAATAATTATGCTAGTTTTTATTTCTGTCCAGACTTTTTCTTGGCATATATGCACATATGATCTCTAAAAAAGGCCATCATAAAATTCATGTCCACTTTTTTCCCACCTAATAATATGTGATACACACTTAAAAGCATCAACATGCTTATGTCAACCTTTTCTTCTGAGTATCTTCCTAACTTCCACCATAAAGGTGTCTGATCTCAGTTGACCATTATGAAAGTACATTGTTTTCACACACCTTTGCCAAATACCTAATTAGTATTTTAGGATAAATTTCTATAGTGGAATTATTGGATCAAAGCCTTTGATACATAATTCACAAACTGCCCATCAGAAATATGTATACTACTAGAAATATTTATAATACCATGAGTAAAATAGGTAGGGGTCTCATTTCCTCACATTCAAGATATTACTACTCTAGATATTACTACTCTTTTTAAATCATTGACAACTTGATAAGTTGAAATATAATCACATTTTAAAATGTCAATGCCTTTCATTACTAGTAAACCTAGGATTTTTTAAAATAAGTATGGATCATTTATTTTTTGTTCTTTTTCTTTTGTAAATTGGCTATTCATGTTCTTTGCCCATTTTTTGAATTTTGAATTTTTGCTCAAATTTTGAATTTTGAATTTTTGAATTGTGTATTCACCAGTTTGCAACTGATTTGTAAAGTCTCTTCATCTTCTAATGTTATTAGCCTTGGACCTGTCATGCCTATTGCATAGAATTTCTCAGTGTTTCCATGCTCTTTCAATTCTGATTGGCTGTGTTCGTAATTATAGACGATGCACTAGGGTACCAGGTTTTCTCTGTTTAATATTATCTTTAAAAAGGCTTTCCTCATCCAAAATTGATGTCAGTATTCACCTATCTTTTCTTTCTTACACATCCTGTTTCCCATTTCAACCATTTGTCCATGTGAAATAAATGTATAGTCCCCATTTGTTGGCCATTACTTAAATATCATTTAAGAAATAATCGGTCATTTCCACCTGCTTCATAACACTATATTATCATCTACATTACATAGTACACTTGGCCCTTGAACAACACAGGTTTGAATGGCATGGGTCCACTTACACATGGATTTTTTTTAAGATAAATACAGTACACTACTATAAATGTATTTTCTTTTCCTTATGATTTTCTTAATAATATTTTTCTTTTCCCCACCTTACTTTATTGTAGGAATACAATATATAATACATGTTATATACAATATATGTGTTAATCGACTGTTAATGTTACCAGTGAGGCTTCTGGTCAACAGTAGGCTATTAGTAGTTAAGTTCTGGGAAGGTCAAAATTTATAAGCAGATTTTTCGACTGCATGGGGGGTTGGTACCCTATTCCCCATGTTGTTCAAGGGTCAACCATATTAGATTTTTTTGGACTTTTAATTCTTAAAATTCTATCTATTTACTCTAGTGCTGGCATTATAATTTTCTTTACTATTTCATATACATATATGTTAAAATCTGACAGATGCTTTCTCTACATTATTTTCATTTTCTTACTCTTTTTAGTCTTAAATTTTGGCTTTTTTGTTCCTCCAGGGAATTTTTAGAATTATTTTTCATGTGCCTGAGAAGTATCTTCGTGAATTTTATTGAGTTTACCTTAAATTTATGGGTTAATTTAAGAACAAAAAATTTTTAAGTATTCTTTCCATCCAGAGGCATGATCTGACTTTCTATTGAATCAGTTCTCTTTTTATTGCGATCAGGAAGCTTTTATAGTTTTCTTCTGTGTACTTATTAAGCTGATGGCTTGTTACTTTATATTTTGGATGCTGTCATGAAGTGGATTTTTAAGTTACATTTTCTAAGTGAGTATTTTTAGGATAAACTATAGCTATTTTAATTAATTTGTTTATTATCGGACATTGTTCTAAAGTAATGTAACTTCTCGACTAATTTTCCTGGATTTTCTAAGGAGACAACTACATAAAAACTAAAAAATGACAATTTTTTTTGTCTTTTTTTAACATTTGGTGGGGCTATTTTTTTGGGGGGGTGGGGTCTATTTGTATAGATTTGCACTTTAAACTGTGTTAAATAATAGCAATAATAATAGCCATTCTTGCTTTACTTGTTACTTAGGAGTTGCTAGTTTCACCATTAAGCGTAATATTGGTAGTAATGTTAAAATTAATAGTTGTGTTATGGGGGATATGTGTGTGTTTTAGGAAATTTCCTTTCCATTATTATTTTATTAAAGAATGGATGTTCAGTGGCACCTGGGTGGTTCAGTCAGTTAAGTGTCCAACTTTTGATCTCTATCAGGTCTTGATCTCAATCAGGTCTTGATCTCAGGGTCATGAGTTCAAGCCCCACATTGGGCTCCACACTGGGCATGGAGCCTACTTTAAAAAAAAAAAAAAAAAATGGATGTTCAATTTTTATCACAATTTTTGGATTCTAACCAGAGGAGGGAGTCTGATTTTATCCTTTGACCTAATGATTTGTTAAAGTAATTAAATTGAAATATCCTAATATCGAACTTCATATTTTTAATTTCCAAACCTCTTCTTCCAAACTGTGATCATTTGATAAAATATAGAGGAAGAGCAAAAGTTAGCAATTAAATGCTTGGCTTTACTCTTTATCGCTAGAAGGGGAACAATCCTAACATGAATATTTGACACATAATTAATCCTGTTCCTGTTTTATTTTTTTTTAAATTGTCAATTATTACATCAATCCTAACTCATAGACAGAGCTGCTATTTTGAGAGAGGACAGCACCAATTTTGGAAGGTGGGAACAGCTGGAACACACCACAGGTTCTGAGAACCCCAGTGTTACATGCTCTCCAGTAGGCCATCTCAACTCAAGTTTGAGGCCTATCAGATCATGGGGTTATTTAGCTACAGAAACATTGCTTAATCACTTGAGCAACAGAGGACCGTTTAAGGAGCTGGCAATAAGTTCTTATCATAAAACCAACAAAAATACTCTTAGGATTTTCAAGTCAACAAATTGACAGAGGAGCCCTTTAAACATTGTGAAGCTGCTTCCCTATTTCAGTCGACCTTCTTCGCCCACCCCTTGATGTTTCTTCCATATTTTGTGTCAGCGTGACTTCCATCAAAAACCAGGTAATTTCAGAGTTCCCCAGTTACAGTCTCCTCTTTCCATCTTCCCTAATCATGGGGAAGTGAGCTGTTCTCATATACTTGCTCTGGCAGGAATGGACTCCTCCTGCCTATTCCTTCTCTTTCAGGTCTCCCCACAAGTGTTGTCACTAAAGCGAAGCTTTGCCGGGTATCCCCAGCCCGTCTTGAGTACTTCCTCCTCTGAGGAAGGAACACTGCAGTAGCTTTTCTTATTTTTCCTTATCTTGCATTCTAAACACTCATCCCCTGTTTGTCTCCCACTAGAACATGAGCTGTGTGGGGATAGTGTCCCAGCACTTAAAACAGTGGCTTGACCAAATGCAAGGATTAAAATGAAAGAATGGCTGGGGAAATAGGTGATGTGCTTCAGGAATTTCAGGGATCTGTTATTATTAGGGGAAAAAGGATTATGTTATGACATAAGCTTCAGGCTTAAAAAGACACCACCTTATACTCCCGGAATGTTCTGAAGAGTCAAAAGCACATAAGCCACCTCTTCTTTCCATTCATTATTTATTATCTCACAAGTTAACTTGGACACCTAAGGTTTGGATCCAGGGAGAGATGACCTTGTAATATGCTTATTTTGCATGTATATTATCTAAGATGAGCCAAGTTGCAGATCAAATGAGCTCTAAAACCTGATACATTCAGAGTTAAGTTTGAAGTGCTCAAAAAATGCAAAAACCAAACCAAAACAACAACAAAAATTGTGCATGAAAAGCAGATTTGGCTGAGTAAATTGGGATATCCAAGACACATTCACCCCATTAGACCATTTGGCACACATCTTTTTTTCTCCCCCACCCTGCCTTTTTTTTTCTGAGCTTAGAACATTTTTTTTTTTTTTACGAGCAGCATCAGATAGCATCCAAATATGCTTCTGGGTTTTTGTGTTTTTTTTTACTTTTATTATTTAAAGATAGCCAAATAGATTTCCATGGAACTTTTTTTCTCCCTCTTAATTGCTTCAATATGGAAGATGCTCTATTGGCAGATCAAAATGGCAGATGTCTTTTAATGTGCTGCCATTTTCTCTGTGTAAATAATTATGTTCCTTTTCTGCCTGAATTTCATTGCTGCAGTTTGTCCATTACAACACAGTTTATCTGGGAGCTCACTCCCTCCCCAGCCCAACAACAACAAAAAAAGATAGGTCATTTTGGTGGAACAGACATATTCTGACCAGGGTTTTCCTCTGGTCACTGATTTAACTAACGCCTGGGATTTCTCAACTTACTAAAAGACCCTAAATGTTTATATCCCACTGAATTTCTTCATAGTTTTCCTTGTCTTAAACCACGAAATACTTAGGCAATATGTTTCTTTTTCCCTCCCTATCACCGAGGAGAGAATTATCCTCATACGAAAATGGAGGAAGTGTTAATTTCAAAGGAAGTGGTAAATTACAACGAAGAAAAATCTATTAATACTGACCAACAGTGTACATGTAGATATCTCATACACTCATACACATAGACAGTTATTCCTACGATGTTATTTATTACAATTTATGTTTTGCCGAACCCTCAGTATCAAAGGTGTTAATTAAAAGATCGTGATGATCTCCTCTTAGTGTGCAGCAACTTAATTCAGTTGGAAGACATTATAGCCATCAGAGTCCTGGGTCAGACAATTTTCTTCATTAATATATATACACAAGCTATTAAGCTCATCTTTGAGCATAAGTAATACCAAAAATATAAATGCTACAAATTTTTCAAGTTTTATTTGAAGTTTCTATTATTTCGGCCCCTGAGATAGAAGATGGAAAAGATGGCATCAACAATTTCAATTAAGTTTTGAATAATCAGAAATCTAAATGAGTGTAAAAAAAATCTAAATAACTAGGGGCACCTGGCTGGCTCAGTCATTAAGAGCATGTGACTCTTGACCTTGAGTCTTGAACCGTGAGTTCAAGTCCCACACTGGGGGTAGAGTTTAATTTAAAAAAAAAATTAAGTCTAAATAATTAAACTTTCCAGTGATGTCTTTTGTAATTGTGTATTATATATACTTCTGAATGTATTAAAGCATAAAACTCCATTGAGACTTCTGACACACATACTACACATATACATATATATAGATAGATATAGATATATACAGATATAGATATATACACACTTATATTTCACACGCATGCATATATTTTTTTCCATTATTCTGATAGAACTATTGCCACATTTCTAGGGAAAATGGAGAGGGCTCAGAGGGAAGTAATCAAATAATGATTATTCTGCTACTGACTGCATAACTAACTGTCTTCAAGTGTGTGGGAACTATTTAAGTGGTAGACAGACCTACTTTGTCTCAGGAGTGAGCAGTAAGGGTAGAGTAGGTAGATCTGGGTCAGAAGTGAACAAAATAAGAGCAAGGTTTGGCTTTAATTCTCCAGATGTTTAACAGTCTCCAGAGAAAGCCCCTCATCTGATCAGGTTGAACAATGACAGAAAGACAGAGGAAACAGAGTGGCCAAGGAAGGGCATCTTAAGAACTTTAGTGAAGCTAGTGAGGGGACGGATTCCCTCACCTTAGGTCAAGCCTTTCTCCTGATGCCCTGGTGAGACCACAATCCTTTGCTGTAGTGGTTTCTCTTTTTCAAATTTTTAACATGCAGGGTCTATGCCTGTATGCTGCCCATTTTGCAAAATCTTGTATCAGCCAAAAAAACAGTATTTCCAGTGCTTTGCAAAGTCTTCTATCAGCAAAAACAACAACCACAACAAGCAACCACTGCTTTCAGCATGGGGAAGATGGCACCCAGTGTGGTCTATCAATCGAAGGACTGGTTATCCATCATAATTTCCCCTTTTAATGTCAGTTGTGTGTATACCTCCAATGGGCTACATCATTATCATAATCCTTTGTTTGCATCCCCCAACTGGTACCATGGAGACCATCATTATCAGGTACCTTTACATTTTGTTGGTGTACTGACAAAGTGTGCAGGTAAAAACAGCATGTGATTAGAGAGTCCAGGTTGCAGACATAAAAATTTCAAATCTGAATTTATTTTCCATTAATAGAAACACTACAATTTGTGCATGACATATACTAGTAATTAATGACCCCATTGCAAAGTTTTGCCTAAGTGGGGGGAAAATGAAACTGGTTGCATATCTGTGCCCAAGGATGGGAACACTGGGTGTCAGGATGAAAAAGTGAGGTGGTTGAAACACATTTTCTTACCCTGGGAAATACGTTGCCCAAGACTGAAAACCATGAACTATGTTCTTACCTCTGGCTGATGAGCCCTTCTGCGGAGGCAGTTGCATTCCAAGCTGCGATGACATTTCCAGGAATTCACTTTCCTCTCTCTGCCAATAAGTTTCCCTTCCTCATTAGTTTATTGCTCAAAGAGGATCGCTTCCAGGAAAGAATTAATATTTACTGAGCATCTCCAACGGTCTGTCTCTGGGCTGAGTACCTTTATGAATGGAATCATTTTAACATTTAAAATTATTAGTTTCTGGGTGAGAATAGAGAAATAGGACATTTACTTAATATGACTAAAGTCAGGCAATTAATATGTAGACGACTCAAGATTCAAACCCAGGCCTGTTTGACCCCAAATACTGAAGAGATTTGCTCCTTGGATGTTTTATAAAGGAGAAGGATTTGTGCAATCTCTTGATGGACACTTAAACATTGAGAACATTTGCCTTATTCTCCTCATCTTATGAGCCATGGAGCCAGTTTGACACTTCCCTGAAAATGTGTCCTCATGGAACCTGTTTTAATCCATGGGCCACCCTAAACCTGAGGAACGTATATGTCCAAAGTGAGGGGACCCTCTCAAAAACAGGCAGGCAGTGGTTGCTAATTTGGATGACGGAAAGTCTATAGTCAAATTTAGGATGCAAAATTGATTTCCAGAATAGCGGTTTTTGTTATTACGGCTAGTTTGTTTTTCAATTTGTTTTTCTAGATGTGTTTTTTATGAAGTTCCTGCCCGTAATGGTGGCTTTTTTTGTTAGTAGATCGGTGATCAGAATGGGCCACAAGAAAGACCATCACAGGTCGCAGCACTGACTCCTCTAAAATGGCCATCCCCCCAAAAAAGCTCAGTTTCCCATAGGTACTGGAGCCCCTTGGATCTGGAGGGGAAATACTTTACTCATTCAAACAGTATCAACCACCTAAGTGCCAAGCCGGGCTGGTTAGTCACGTTTCTAGCCTACACATCTGTCTACCCTTCTCTAGTTCACCAGCTCTGGAGGATGTCAGTTTTCTGGTAGAAGGATTTCCGTGAGCCCTGGGAGAACCATGACTTTGATTCTGTTATTTGATTCCTGTGAGGCACGCTTGATATCAGCCAGTGTCCTCATTTTAAAGATGAACAAGTGAGGCTCTAGACAGGAGAAATGACTCATTCGAAAGCGTGCAGTTAGTGTATGCCCAAGAAGAGACACTAGTGCATTTCTTTCCCACCTTTAAAACTCATCTTCAAATCCATATGTGAAACATGTTTGGCTAGAGGAACGTTTTTAAAAGTTCTCAAGAGTCTACAGGTCTGTCTCTCAGAGACTGTAAGTTTGGTCATGTGGGTACTTTAATGAGCTTTTATGTAATAGTTTGAATGTGTCTGAGGGGACTCGCTTATTCGGAATATGAGACATCCGCCATTCACGGGCTTGTGTCCTGCTCAGATCCGTGTTTCCATGAGTGCTTGACTTCAGTTACTGTCATGTGTAAGATGGCGTGCTATGATCCGGAGGTCCAGTTTTTTGTGGATGACACATTGAAGAATGGATTTGAAATTGTGCCTTCTACATGTTTAAGAAAACAAAACACTCAGTTTACATGCCCTCCCAACACCCTGGGTGACAGGGTGTGACCCAAAAGATAAACTAAATAAATGATCCGTTGGGGATGTTGTTCATATTGGAGAAGTGTACTTGACCAAGCAATTTAAGTAATTTGCTTTTCCTCTTTGATTTTTTTTTTAAAGATCTTATTTATTTATTTGACAGAGAGAGAGAGAGATCACAAGCAGGCAGAGAGGCAGGCAGAGAGAGAGGGAAGCAGGCTCCGCGCTGAGCAGAGAGCCCGACGCGGGGCTCGATCCCAGGACCCTGAGATCACGACCTGAGCCGAAGGCAGAGGCTCTAACCCACTGAGCCACCCAGGCGCCCCTCCTCTTTGATTTTTAATTTTCACTTTTATTCATAATGGCATTAGTGACATTTTGTATCATTAAAACAGGGTAGATATGGTCACTTTCAATTTGTGAAAGTCTTATCTGAACTCAAAAAATGTATGAGATGGGGAAAATAACATATTTTGAAATAATTTATTATAGATATATAATTTTTTTTGTAATCCTTAAGCATAGAACAATGGTATAGGCTGGAACAGGAGAGAACGGTCAGGAAACTGAATTTTCAGTTAACAGTCCCTTTGTCCAATTTATTTATCTTTTTTCATGATTTTCCGTAGTACGTATAATTTTTTTCCAGTGATAAGAACAATATATGCCAGTCATACAATATTCAGAAAATACAGAAATGAGGGCTAGGTGTTCAGCCTTGTTTTGTTTGAGATGTTGGCAATGAAGGGCAGAGAATCTGTCATTATACAGCTTGCCAGAGACCAGTGCATACACACAGATTATCCCTAAATCAGACTGAATCTACTTTTTATATTTAATATATTTTATCTTAGAGAAAATGCATTGCACTTCCCTTCACCTAAAATATATCAATTTAATTTTTAGATTCTAAGATATTTCTTCCTATGACAAGAGCTAATTCAGGGTACTGTCAATGCATTCAAAACCTGCTAGCTATTGGGTGATCATGTTGGTCATAACATTCATATTGCTGTAAGTTACTGATTGTAATCGCAAATAGAGGCAAACCATACTGAGGATCTGTGTGTGTGTGTGTGTGTGTGTGTGTGTGAATAATTGGATAGAACACACTCAAAACTTCACCTGTTATGTAATTTTCTCCCAGAGCATACAGCCTGGGAAAAAATACTGCTGGTTGGTAGAGATCTATAGAAAACATGCTGAGGAAGTAGTTGGGGGCTTAGGTGACAAAACATTGAGAAATATATGGAAGGCAACATCTGGAATTTGGGTTAAATCTTTCCCAGAATACAGTTATGCCATTTGTTCAAAAAATATTTATTGAATGTCTATTGCATGTCCAACACTCGAGAGACTGAGATGAATGCCCTAGTCTCAGAAGTTCACATTCCAGGCAAGGTCAAAGTGGTTATGTCAACAGGAGATGATGGGAGAGGTTTAGAAAGGCCTCCCCAATGTGATGACTTTTGGGTTCAATTTTGAGGCTTGAGGAGTTTACCTGTCATGCCACGAGGAACAGCTTCCTGGCACGTGGGGAGTGTGGTGTGCTTGGGAAACAGAAGAAAGTTCTGCATGTCAGGCTGAACTGGGACATGTGGAATGGATGGGATGTGACCCTGAATGCAAGTAAAGTCTTCAGATGAGGGGAAAATCTAGTGGTTCTCTGTGTAGAGGTGGGCTGCATTGTGTAGACCACAGAGAGAACTTGGAATTATTTTGGGCAGGAGGCATGACATGTTTAACCAGGTGGTGGATGGTGCTTGAATTTCAAATAAACTATAAACCTGCTACTGGTTTTATAAAATATTTTCTCTTTAAAGATGATATTTTCCTTTAGGACTCACAAGTGGGTTTACAGTTTGGGCAAGGTTTGAGTGTGGGCTGGAAATCTCTTAAACACACACATACACACCACACACACAGAAACCGGCCAAAGGCTTGTCATGAAGTCGGAAAGTACAACCACGAAAAGATTTCTCTGTTTGTTTTTTCTCACTCTCACTTATATATTTAATTATCTGCCGTACTCACATAGGGTATGTGGTCCAAGCCCACTCTTCTTTGTGGTATCTGATGAAGGGGACACCCGAACAGAAAACAGTGTGGTGAGCTTCCCAGTGGGGTCCTTTGTATCTTCAAAATAAAAAAAGAGCCAATTTGTAAATTTGATTCCAAAATATGGAGACACTACTCTGCAATGCCAGATGACTGTGACTTTTGCAGATACCTAGATTAAAGATTCTTTAATCTTTGACCCCGGTGACGAGAAAGAGCACCCTCTCCTCTGCTGAGCCGAATGCACAGATATTCACGCCCTGATTCCAGTGGCCCCACTCTGAGAGGAAATGTCTCTGCTCTCCCAACAGACAACACCGCAGGGGTGTACGCCCGGCGTGGAGGCTTCAGTCGGCAGAAGCAGGATCTGTACCTCCTGCCCATTGTGATCAGCGATGGTGGAATCCCACCCATGAGTAGCACCAACACCCTCACCATCAAGGTGTGTGGGTGTGACGTGCACGGTGCGCTGCTCTCCTGCAATGCCGAGGCCTACATCCTGAACGCCGGCCTGAGCACGGGGGCACTGATTGCCATCCTTGCCTGCATCGTCATTCTCCTGGGTAAGGGGGCTCCGCTGGCACCTGTGGGAAGGGTTTTGCAACCGGATGCCCATCCCTGAAACACGTATTTCTGGAGTGCAGGCTGGTTACCAGAACTATGCCGTATCCTGTGGCTACAGCCGGGGACAAGGCGGAAGTGGGGCCTGCTCTGGTGCACTTTACGGTACGGGAGCAACAGGGAGGAAATGGGACGAGCACTCTGAGCAGAGTCGGGGGAAGCTTATGATGAGCGCATTGTTGACGTCTCGACTGCAGAGCAGCAGCCGTCTGGGGGTGCTGCAGGGGGACATCTGACAAGGTTTTGCAGAAGAGGAAATTGGGCAGAGGCCTGGTATATGAGCAACGGTTTGCCTTAGAAGAGGAAAGAGAAGAGTCAGGGACAGAAAGAGTAATCATGAGACCAAAGACATGGCATGAGGGACTCAAGGAACCGGACGAACGTTGGCCTGGCCAGGCTGGAACTTGACTCCTCCTCTGATTAGCAAATGTAATGTCTGGGTGCGAGCCTCAGCTTATGGGGACCCCTAGGAGTCATCTCTGTAAGAACGGCAGTGTGCTCATGCTGATAACACTTACCACTGCTGGGCTTCAGGAAGAGATCACGTAGGAGAAAAATCAGCTCTGAAATCCAAGGATTTCTGACATCAAATTCATGCTTGTTCCATGATGTTTGGTTCTCCATTGAATGAGTTGAGAGGGCCCAGCTGCATAGGGAAGAGCCAGTGAGTTCAGGTCAACCAAGAGTTCTTGAGAATAATCTGGGTACCGGGCGCTGTGTCCAGCCCTGGGGGATAAAGGGAGCTCATCCTTGCATCTCCCAGTGATGGTGGACGCAGAGAGGCTCTCAGATCCCTTGCCAGATTCAGGCACAAACGTTTTCTTTAGTCTAGACACACTAGACTAAAGTGTGGGAGAGTGTTCTCCTGGCATATTGTAGAAGCCTCTTGTGGGGAGATGGAGGATGAGGAATTAAGCAGTGTCTCAGCTTTCCTTTTAAGTGTGGTTCCGCCCACTCATCGTAGGTAGCCTGAGTGTACTGGAATCGCCTCTCTCAAGGAGGAGATAGAGCTGCTTCCTCTGGGGTTCATCTGATGCTACCTTCCTATGTTTAAATAAATAGAGGAGATTTGTCTCCTGGGGGTCATTATAAAACTTCCCTTCTTCTCTACTGTGGTTTGAAGAGAATCCAACCACATTTATGACAAGATTTCTTATTAAGGTAGAGTAGGATCACTGCTCCTCCCCCCTCCCCCCAACCCCAGCCCTTTGGGCAGGGACGAGCATCACTTCCCACAGAAAGGTAGGACCTGAGGTCTCGGATGGAACACCCTCATTCATAAGCTTTGGAGAGACAGCTGTCTTCCCTTGGAAAAAGAAACCAACATAAGCCATTTTTAAGAGGCTGCAGACCAGTCTATTTAGAATCTTCCTAATTCTTAGAAAGATGACTTCCAAATAATGTCAGATTCATTTGTAAAAAGCTCAAAATAGTTCCAACTTGCCAGCTCGTTTGGATATCCTATTTTCCTGGCAACGTTTTGCAGAGGAAGAGCCAGGTGGAGGGCGGTTTTGCACATCTTTGGGGATTCCAGGTATCACTCTCATTTCGTAGACTCCTAGACTGGTTCCTCTTGTGAGCGTGCGCACATCATGCCTTACAGTAAGCAGAGTCCTGCTCAGAGGGGAAAATCCAGGAATACTGGCCTTAACCTGTGCTCACTTTCTTGTGCTTTCCTTGTAGTCATCGTAGTGTTGTTTGTGACCCTGAGAAGGCAAAAGAAAGAACCACTCATCGTCTTTGAAGAAGAAGATGTCCGTGAGAACATCATTACCTACGATGACGAAGGGGGCGGGGAAGAAGACACAGAAGCCTTTGATATCGCCACCCTCCAGAATCCGGATGGGATCAATGGATTTATCCCTCGCAAAGACATAAAACCCGAGTATCAGTACATGCCTAGACCTGGGCTCCGGCCAGCACCCAACAGTGTGGACGTCGATGACTTCATCAATACGAGAATACAGGAGGCAGATAACGACCCAACCGCCCCTCCTTATGATTCCATCCAAATCTATGGTTACGAAGGCAGGGGCTCGGTGGCGGGGTCCCTGAGCTCCTTAGAATCTGCCACCACAGATTCAGACTTGGACTATGACTACCTACAGAACTGGGGACCTCGTTTTAAGAAACTAGCAGACTTGTACGGTTCCAAAGACACTTTTGATGACGACTCTTAACAATAACGATACAAATTTGGCCTTAAGAACTGTGTCTGGCGTTCTGAAGAATCTAGAAGATATGTAAACAGGTATTTTTTTAAATCAAGGAAAGGCTCATTTAAAACAAGCAAAGTTTTACAGAGAGGATACATTTAATAAAACTGCAAGGACATCAAAGTGGTAAATACTGTGAAGTACCTTTTCTCGCAAAAAGGCAAATATTGAAGTTGTTTATCAACTTCTCTAAAGAAAACCACTTGGCGTACAAAATATTTAAGTGAAGGAGAAGTCTAACGGTGAACTTACAATGAAGGGAAATTGTTTATGTGTTATGAACATCTAAGTCTTTCTTTTTTTTTTTTTTTTTATTTGTCAAAGAAGCTTCCACAAAATTAGAAAGGACAACAGTTCTGAGCTGTAATTTCGCCTTAAACTATGGACACTCTATATGTAGTGCATTTTTAAACTTGAAATATATAATATTCAGCCAGCTTAAACCCATACAATGTATGTACAATACAATGTACAATTATGTCTCTTGAGCATCAATCTTGTTACTGCTGATTCTTGTAAATCTTTTTGCTTCTACTTTCATCTTAAACTAATACGTGCCAGATATAACTGTCTTGTTTCAGTGAGAGGCTCCCTATTTCTATGCCATTTTTAATGTATCTATTTGTACAATTTTAAAGTTCTTATTTTAGTATACATACAAATATCAGTATTCTGACATGTAAGAAATGTTACAGCATCACACTTATATTTTATGAACATTGTACTGTTGCTTTAATATGAGCTTCAATATAAGAAGCAACCTTTGAAATAAAAACAGATTCTTTTTTAATTCTGGGTTTCATTCTTAACATTGAAAAATTTAAGTATTTCTAATGACCCATTTATATTTCTAATTTAAGATAATTGTGATCTTTTCATAACCCTATTTATGAGCTGTTGTAGTCTGCTGCTTTTATTGTTTATTTAAAATCAAATCTGTTTTGCAAATTTTTTTTTTTCAGACAAGATTCTGTAATACCATGTAAAGCTTTCTTGTACATTCTCACTGTTAGCTTCCTGACTTTCCTCCGCATACATCTTCTGAAAAAGAAGGATGCTAAAGATATAGGTCAGTTTCTGATTTTGCAATACTTGCTATATAATAGGTGTTTATCTTGCATATCAGTAATTCAGTGGCTATAAGAGATGAATCCATGAGGGACTGAAATGATCAGAACTCGAAACTTCCAAGATACGGTTTTTATGCCCCATACTGAGCATTTGGTAGTTGAGGGAGTGACTAGTCAAAAATATAAATCCAATCAGATATCTGATGTTATTCTATTTTTCCCTACTTTGATTTTGCCAGGCTATCAAAATGACTCTGACACTTGAAACTGCTTATTTTTTCCTCCTGTGAATGTAACTCTTCGTAAAGTAATGTGGCATTTTAAATTTTGATAAAAGAAAGAGCAATTCATTTCCAAACCTTTATTTTAAAATATGCTTTGGGCAATAAGCTCAGAATGAAGGCAGGGGCCATGATGGATTCTGAAGGTCAATTCCAGTATCCCTACTGTCTCTGGAAGTCCCATCTAGCTGCCTGAGGATTGGGACTTCCATGAAAGACATTTCACCTGTTCAGCTGGGCCAAAGGTCAAAATGTAGCAATACTCGGGGAAAGATCACACAAAGTCATGCTACAAGTGTTTTCCCTCTTTCCCCTAGACACAGGGCACATGCTTTCTCCTGGATTGCAGACAATTTTTAGATTTATCTCTTTTTTTAATTTTATTGTGAAAGTATGTTTCAAGCATTTCTTGATATCCTGCTACATCCTATTTTTATGACTCAGTCAAAATGCATAAAAAGAGAAATGTTTTTATGAAGTGCTCACTTTCATTTTCCTTTGCATTTAAATCAAATTGTCTGAACTCTTCAGTGGAATAAATTCTGTGGACAATGTCACTTTGGAATCTTTCATTTCAATGAAGGATTGCACATTCTCAATACTTCCGTAATTGCAGGTTTTGTTCATTTTTTATATAGTTTTTGTAACCCAAAGAATATTTTGCTAGATTTGCACAGATCTCCAATTGAATTTGAAATAAAGAAATAATTCAAAAGGAATATGAATAGCACTTAAACAAGAATACAGCTGTAAGTAACCCCATCACCATGGATGATCCTTTTTGTCTAGGAATGTATTTAGATTAGATTTGACAGACACATTTTTACATTTTTATGTTTAAGTTAAAAAAAAAAAAAGGCTGTCTAATTTTCAATAGTTAAAATACTTGTTTTTCTTTTCTTTTTTTTTTTCTTTTTATCTTCTCTTTTTTACTTTAAGCCTCTATTGTTTGTAGAACCCTCTTAGAAGCTTGGAAATAAAATGTCTTTCCCGACTAGTGGAGTCCTCTTTCATTTGGAACATATTGCCTTATAAGCATTCTTCGTTTAAGTGGTTCTTCCTTATTTCGATAGAGAGTAATTACTGCTTTATGACATCGATTCAGCTAAAGAAGGAACACTGCTCTGTTCTTCTTGTCCTTGAGTAGTGGCTTTTGTTTACATTCACCATTCCTTCATTCATCCATTCATTCATTCAATCACCCATATCTTATTTGGTAGACTCTGCTAGTGACTTCGGGATGCCCAGAGAATTTTGCTACCTTCCTTGAAATCTTTTGGTCTTCCCAACCCTGTTCCAAAGTATCTATTCTGTTGTCTTGTAGTCACCTATTGATCTCTGTGCCCACCCACCTTCCCAGACAGTGCAATAGGATACTTTCTCTCCCTGAAGGTTGAGGGCACTACATATATAAGAGATACAACAGGAGATGGTGAGATGTTGAGGAGGGTAGGCCAATTGCAGCACTTTTGGACAGATCTTGCATTTAGCCAAATTATATCTCATAGGCCAGTGTTCTGGGGATGGTGGAGAGGGTAAGACATAGATGATCTACATGGCTTGGAGAAACTTACTAAAGATACACATTCATGGTGCCCAGAGAGTATCACTCTGCACAGCAGGTGGGATCTGGTCCCAAATATTTCCAGTTGTTTCTAGATAATTGTGAGTATAATTCACCACTTTTTGAGAGCCTATATAGGACAATGGTGGTGAGTAGAAGGTAGGAGTTGAATTGGGATCTCTAAGCACAGGAGTGGCTGAATCTATGCGGCTGGCAGTATGGAGGACAGATTAGGAACATCTATATAGGCAGTCCAAGAGGGTTTTTATGAAACTAAGGTAAGATATACTGAGGCCCAAAATAATTCAGTAAATAGGGGATAGGAAGGAGGTGAGGCTTCTCCACTTCTGCACTGCCATTAGCCTGGTCTAGACCATCCTCACCTCTGACCCAGAAGGACTAAGACAAACCCATAGCCATTCTCTCTGACTTCCAGCTTTTTCTCCACAAAGAAGCCAGAAGGATACTAACACACACGTCATCACACGAGTCTATAACCAAAACCTTTTCACTGGCTTCGCAAAGTCTTTGAATAAATTCCAATTCCCTTACTTTGTTGCTTTACATGACCAGGACCCTGTAAACCTGTCCAACTTTATCTCCTCGCATTCTCCCTCCAGTGCACTGTGCTCCAACCACGCTGGCCATCCAGCAGTTCCTCGTACAAAATGGGCCCCCTTTCCAACCAAAGTAGGACACACTTTGTTGGTTTCCTTTGTCTCAACTGCAACTCTTTGAACTTAGTTACTTACCACCTTTTCCTGTGTGTGTGGGCCTCACTGTCACAGCAGAGTGTAAGCTTCAAGGGGGCAGGGATCGTACTTTCTTACCGCATGCCTAGTTCTTTGCATGTTGCCTGAAACGCCATAGGTATGCAAGCAATATCTCTTGAATGGATGATGGCACATCAATAAGGCAGATTATCCAGATGTGATGGTTGTTTGGAGAATGCCAGTATGATTTTAAGTTTCTTTATCTGAGAAATGGAGTGAATGGTGATCTTGGTGTCTGTGGTGACGAATCCAAAAGGAGAAGTGGGTTTGTGGGAAAAAAGTTGAATTAAGTTTGGGCTGGACTTGTAAACTGGAGGTGCTTGTGTGACAGATAGGACTGTCAAATACATCATCAGAAATTGGGATATGCTGCTAGCTCCCTACACAGGTGGGTTGGGCATGTAGAGTAGAAGTCATCAGAGGCCCCTGAAAGTCTCTGGAGTGATCACATTTCTAACTGGGGTTCACTATTCTCTGCCAATTGAAAGGGGTATTTTGATAGTGAAGTAAGTCGGTCCCTCTGGTGCTGGCGAGTAATGCTGACTTTAGTTTTACTAATATGGGTAATTAGTAAGCATTAACCTTATCCATGTATGTCAAATGCTTTGAAAAATAAGAAGGGCATATTAATTAATTCGATAATTCTTTTCTTCAATTAGTGAGGCTTTTTTTGAGCTCTTTCTGTGTGGGAGAGCACGTACTAGACGTGAAAAACTGATCTCATTCCTGTGAGAAGGCAAAGTATGGGCTATACTGGCAGAGATGGTGAAATGAGAGGCTAAGTGACTCTCCCAAGCATCACAGGAAGTGGTTTTCAAAGCTAGATGGGAATGGGTCCCATTTCTTCGACCCAGTCCAAGGGTTTATCCTTTAAACGTTATTCTTCATCATCAGTGATGCAGCTGAGACAGTGGCAGTAAAGATGGGATGCACACTTCCTCCCTCCATGGGTTTGCCTTCTTACTTTGAACAGCCATTGGCTGCAGAGCTAGACAACAGGATCTAGTCAGACCTCTCATTGCTTAACCCGCCTTCCAGATCCGAACCGATAGATGGGACAAGACCACACATTGTTTCAGCTGGGGTCTGCATGTTTCGGCAACGTGAATGTTGAAAATCAAATATATATATATATTTAAAAAACTGATTAGGCATTTTGTAGCTGTTTGTATTATGCTTCACTCAGAAATTTGATATTTCATCCTATGGAATTAAAATTGCAGGTGTTTTGTTTTTTGGGGTTTTTTTTTTAGATCGATGTCAGGAGCCCTTGTCAGGTCCCAATGGCCTAGGAGTGATCACTGAATTTTTATCTTGCAGACTAACTCAACTAATCTTTTTTTTTTTTTTTTTCAACTAATCATTTTTTAAATGATCACAGGCTACTATCTCCAAAGGGCCTTCTTTATTTCAGGTGTCCATACATTTTAAACATGATTTTATAGTTCTTTTTCACTTTAATCAACTAACTAACTAATACTACTTGGTTATCTGTCACAGGCTCACAGAGGCAATGCTCTCCTTTCATTGCTCAGAGCTCGAATCTTCAGCTCAACAGTGAAAGCAACATACCTCTTGTTGGGTGTGGCATCCAATACACGCCTGTGTATAAAACATGGCTCCAACGCTGACTAGCTGTGTGACTTCAGACAGGCATCTTGACCTCTCTGAACTTCATTTTCCACAAACATGCAATGCAAATAATTTCCACACTGCCAAGTGGTGGCAAAGGATCAATGAGCTCCTGTTTCTAGAGCCACTACTCATTCCTAGAACAGGGGAAAAATAATAGAAGGGAGTGATTTTATTGTTAGTATCCACATTCTTTTCCCTGTTCCAGATTTCAGGATGAGGTAAGGGAAGAATTTACTAGCTCCTGCTTCCCGTTTCCTCTTCAAAACCAATTTACTCTCTCGTCTCTCTCCTGAGCCAACAATAGAACATAGATCAGCACATGGTAGTTTAGTTGAGGCAGAGAACGAGCAAGCTTCCTACCACCAAACAGAATTTTTTTTAAATAAGACTAATAATCTGATCAATGAAATCACTTCTGTTTAATTGCAATATGTAGCATAAAACTGGCAAAGTAACATGTAAGATAGTTTTTAAATATTTTATTAGAAGACAATGAGTAAATTCACATAATTATGAATTGTATTTAGTTGGATAGAAACTATGTATCATATGGTATTTGAAATTTGGATGAGCTTGTCAAGAATTGCAAAAACTGACATTTCTAATATAAGGAATTTCATATTTGATATATTTTTGCTCATTTGTTAAAACAATGGTGCTTTTTTATACACATGATTCTCTGAAAATATTTAGATTCGAAGACATATAATTTCATTAGAATACTTTTCTTTCATAACAACTCTGATGAGTTTAATGTAACCACAATTTTTACTTCATTTAAAACTCAGAAAATTGGAAATTATTTGATGCTATAGTAAATTTCTCCTTTTTAAAGTTTTTTTTTTTTTTTTTCCCCAAACACTGGCATATGGAAGAAATAATGTGCTTGGACGTACAATTTTCAAATAACTTTCTGTTATGAATTAGTAATGAGGTGGTCAGTTTGATAATGCTGACCTAGCAAACTACACTGGCCTTCCTGTGGGGCATCTACCTTTTCTTTCCTACATTTTGGATTTTCAGCACAGAAAAGGCACTAAGTAATATTAGGGGCAGAAATATAGTGTAGGATGGATAAAGGGAAATCAATTCTTCCTTTCATATTCTAGGTTTTATAGAATTCTAAACTCCTAGAAATAGATAAGAGAATTCGTCTGGGTATCCTTCCTTGCTCCCCACTGTCATGTTTTGATAGTATCATTATAATGATTTGGATTTAGATTTTACGTGACTTAATATTCCTCTCAGGATAGTCACCCAACACACAACTCAGATCCATTGGTCCAACCTACTGAAAGGACGGAAGTGCTGTCAGGTGATGTATCTGACTTGCTGGCCCTGAAAAAATTTGCTCAATTTCTGTGGGTCTCACTTTCTTTATACGATAGGGATATATAATCTCTGTCTGGCATGGCTCCATGAATTCCAGAAAAGGATGACCTAGAATAGGAAATAACCTAAATGTACAAACTGCTGCACAAATGAATGATTTTATTGTTGCTGTGCTTGCTGTTATTTGGACTTTTTCCTACTGTAAACTGGATCTTTCCAGCATCTGTAAATGCTTCCGGAGTTAACATCAAATCCAGAAGCAAATGTAAGGGACTCTGGACTCTCTTTGGAAGACCTGATCTGTTGGCCGCAGGGTAGGCTTTAAAATGGGGACTGCATCTTGTTGTGCAGGGATTATGGCCCCAGGGGTTCCTCCAGCCCAGCAGCCTCAGCACCAGCAGGGAAATAATGACTCCTAGGCCCAGGCTATGAGGGCTCTTGATCCCAGTGGTCCATTGTCTTACAGTATGGAATGTGCATTTCTGCATTTCTGATGGTTGGAAGAAATGGTTTTAGAGAGACATTGAATGACAATACATTTTAAAGGGAAAGAGGTTCCCTTTTAAATCACTAAACAGATAATCTGCACATAATTCTCCCTCTATCTGGAATCCACTTCCCCCTAAGGTGGCTCATTCCAGCCTTCTATTCCCCGTCTGCCATTTTGCCCATCTGTCATTCTCCGCAGAATGACAAAGACTGTCTACCTTGACCAAACTTTAATCGGGCTCTTCTGAGTCCTCTGTCCCTATAGGCCTGAACTTGGCCATTCTTCTGTCTTTGTAGAATCTGCTCCGAGAAGAATCTGCTAAGTCATTGTAGCAAAAATTCCCTACCCTTAGTATCTGACTACCCTCATTCTTAATCACCCTAGTCTAACTTCAGCAAGAATCCTGTTGAGGAGGTCTAGCAAGAATTCCCCTTATGTAGATGTTTCCTCTTAGTAATTTTCTATCCACTGATCCCCATCTGCTTCTGTGATGTAAATCCCCACTTGCCCCTGTCTAAACTGGATTTGAGTCCCTGCTCTCTCCCCTACTAGAAAACCCCACTGTCGTAGCCCTACTTGAATAAAGTGTGCCTTACCATCTTCAACAAGTGTCATAAATAGGGGCGCCTGGGTGGCTCAGTGGGTTAAAGCCTCTGCCTTCGGCTCAGGTCATGATCTCAGGGTCCTGGGATCGAGCCCTGCATCAGGCTCTCTGCTCAGCGGGGAGCCTGCTTCCCCCTCTCTCTGCCTGCCTCTCTGCCTACTTGTGATCTCTCTCTCTCTCTCTGTCAAATAAATAAATAATTAATTAATTTAAAAAAAAAGTGTCATAAATAATTTTTTCTTTAATAAGAGCACATATTCTTTTCTGATATTTTTATGTTTTCAATGCATTGTTTACTTTCAGTAAATGTATTTACTCTCTAGAATGTAAGCTTCATGGGGAGCAAAGACTTTATCTTTTTTACTGTGTATCCTGGAGACTAGAACAGAGCCTGCTATGTTGTAAATATTCAATAAGTAATTGTTGGCCTCTTAGGGGTATTGCTTAAATTTTTATTACTTGATCTAATGGAGGTAGGGCTAGTTTGAAGTTGTGTGTCTGACCATTGTAGATTCCCTTTTTGGAAAGGGAAATAAAATCTCAAGATTAAAGTTTTCAGCAGCAAATCTGGAGCTAGAATTTAAAAAATGGTTTTCTTTCCATGTATTTATTGTGCAGTTACCTTCTGTACTATGGAGAGTTTTCCACTCATAGCAATAACACAATGTTTCCTTTTAAAATTGTGATACTGCAATTTATAATGAGAAATATTATGTTTAATCTTCTTCCCCTTTCTGGCAGCACTCCTAAAACCCTTTGGATTTCTTAAGTGATGAAAAACAACCAAGGTGGCTTGTTCAGTTAATGAGATGACTTTTGGGCCCCACTTTAGGATAAAGGATAATTGCCAGGAGAACCAGCCATTTGATGAGAGGGTTGGAACTTTAAGGATCCCTGCCCAGACCTCCAGGAGGAGAGAAGGGCTGGAAATTGAATCAATCACCAATAGCCAATGATGTAATCAATCATGCCTGTATAATGAAATCTCCATAAAAAACAAAAAGACAGGATTCAGAGAACTTCCAGGTTGGTGAACACATGGAGATTTGGGCAGAGTGGCCACTCAGAGAGACCATGGAATTCCTGAGCCTTTTCCCCAGACCTTGCCTTATGCATCTCTTACATCTGGCTGTTCCTGAGTTATATCCTTTTATAATAAACCAGTAATCGAGTAAGTAAAATATTTTTATGAGTTCTGTGAGCTTCTCTAGCATAGTAATTGAACCATGGAGGAGAGTTGCTGGAACTTCTGATCTATAACCAGTCAATCAGAAACACAGGTGACAACCTGGGTTTGTGGCTGACATCTGAAATTGGTGGCGTGGAGTGCAGACAGTCTCACTGGACTGAGTCCTTAATGTGTGGAATCTGACACTGTCTCCAAGTCAGAATAGTGTCAGAATTGAGTAAGACATTCAGATGCTGTCCATAGGTTGCTTGTTGATGGGGTAATTGTCCTGTCCCCCATATTAGAATTGGCTACAGAAATATTTAAAAGTACATCCATTTAGTTAAAACAACAACAACAAGCTACTTAAGATAAATATATATTACATAAATAGCACATATGTTACTCAGGTGGTATGCTGACTGGGCAGAGGGTGGGTGATGAAGCGCGATATTGAATTCAATGTTGAATTTGTTGGACAACAAAGATGGCGTCTGGTCAACCCATTTTATGAATGAGAGCACTGAGGTTCTAGAAGATAAGTTAACTTGCTTCAAGAATCAGAGCACCAAGAAGAGGATCTGGAAAGAAAATGAACTTCTTCTACTTGTGACCTAACTCTCAGTTCTAGGAAAACAACTCCAAAGTGTTACCAGCCATCGAGTTGTTTCTTACTAAAGGAAAGAAATGCCCAGATACAAGAATGATCTTCCCTGCATACCCACCATTGCTCTACTTAGATGTCACTTCCTCAGAAAGCTTTTCAGTGATCACCTTATATAAAATGATGAGTCCTTGTTACTGAGACCCTTTTTGGCTATTTATCTCATTTTTTCCCTTTCATTGTACTTACCACTACTCTACATTACAATGAATGCTCGTGTATGTGTTTATTGTTTGTGTCCACTGACCCACTGTAGTGAAAGTCCAATTGAGGGCAGTGGCTTTGTGCTGTTTACCTCTGTACACCCAGAGTCCAGAACAGTGCCTGGCATATACTGGGGCTCAATAAACAATTGTGGAATGAACCAATAAATAATATAAGCATTATCAACACTAGGCTTTTAATTTGAAGTTTTGGGTGAGATTTTTTATTGGCCTCTTCTTTCGGTCCTATTTATTAATAGCAATGATGCCAATCAAATGAGGATCAGAAAGGATATAAGCACTTCACTCCTTTAATACAGGTATTTCAGATACTTCTGGGTAATAGTTGATCGGCAATTGTTAACCTTGTTAACCCCATATGAGGGTTGCCCTCTAGCTCTTCTAGCATCTGAAAAGCTGCAGCACCAAAAGCTATGCATCCCCAGTGCCAAAGAAGAGACTCTAAATGAAGGGAATACAGCCCTATATGAGTTGCACAAAGGGATCCATCTTCCCACTGGTTTTGCTCAGGGCGCCAATGTCTAAATGAAAGAAAGTGTCAAAAATCCCATTCTAATGACCCACAACGATGTGGAGAGCTTTGCCATGAAGTGAGTTTCTAGTTAATGAGATAGGTTTTTGTTTTAACTATGATGGATTATTAAACCCAGACTAGTTGGCAGAAAGGAAGCTACAATAGTCGGTAGTCATTCTGCTAAATATTTAACATCTGCTCTTACCTGTAATTGTGTGTAACACGCACATGATTCTCACACTCAGAGATCAAATGGACAATTTATTGGCAGCCTATTCCGTTCTAGAAATTGGAGCCATTTAATATTCAAAGTGATTCTCTTTCAATTGTTCAACATTATGGATAAAACTCCAAATAAAGAATATACTTTAGCTACCACTGATTTTGTGGGATTTTTTTTTTTTTTTAATTTCCAGCAAGATGACTGAAGTCCTAAAGACCCAAATATCTCCTAGCCATTCTTTGCTTATTAGAAACAAGTAGAAGCAGGGCACTCATGTGGGGCATTACTAATAACCACGGTGACCATATCTCCTGGTTCTTCCCAAGACACTCCTAGTGTTTGTAGTTGTAGAGCAATTTTGAACAGTAACCCCTTTCATTTTCCAAAGTGACCCACTATAGGTAATCATTTTTATGGTCCTCCTACCAATAATTTTGTCCCAGTGTGTTGACAGTGTGATAGGTTTCCAATGGCCTGGAGGGATTTTTCCCATAAATGCAGAAAGGTGATTAGCTACTCTAGGAAGGAAAGAAAAGAAAAGGAACCTTGATCTTACTCATCTTAGAGAAATATTCCAGCCTATCAACTTCTCTTTGTAGGTTTAAATTTTAAGGCTGATTTAAAAAAAAATAAATAAACTTAACCCTCTTCCCCAGGATATAGAAATACTAGGGGAAAAAAGAATATCGGGTTCATATTGTTTATACAGTTTTATGCTTCCTGTATTTAACATAGAAGGAGTATTCAATATCAACAAAAGGATTTTCAAAAAATACTTAAATTTCTATACCATATTACATTATATGGATGAATCACTACTTATTTGTACACTAAATTAGCAATACTTATTAAACACCTTATTACAACCTGGGCACTCATCAGGCCCCAGGAAAAACAACAATAGCAAAATAGACCAAGTCCCTGCCTTCACATGGATTAAGTTCTACTGGGGATGGTCAGGTGATAATTAAATCCTGACACAGGCATATAACTTGATAGGAAACTTGATAGGACTTGCTTTCTCCAACTAATAAATGCTCTTCTGGCTCTACAGTTGTTGCTGTTCTTGTTAATGTCTTGCCCTTATCCAAGACCAATTGATTCAGAGTAGAATGGGAGTTACACATCTGAACTTTTTTTTAAAGCAGTGCCTTATCTGGCAGTATCGAAGCCAGATGTAAAAGGAGAAATTAGTAATACCAACAGTATTTTAAAAGTTGATATTTTTTTCATCATGCATTTTTTGCATTACTTTTTATTTTCTCAGCAAATTTGAATTCGATTTTATTTATCTTGGTAATTGAGTTTTTGGTGCTCCCTAAATTTTGCACTGAAGGCCAGTGTCTCAGGGGCCATTCCTCACTCCTGGGATTCTAATGCCTTTGTGGTAAAGGGTGAACAACCTGCTCCAGTGACTGGTCTAGGCCAAACACATCTCAAATTTTCATGTTCATGCGAATGAACTTGTAAAGGGACTCAGTAGGGCTGCAGTGAACCTGGAGGTTATATGTCTGTAACAAGCTCCTACATGATGCTGCTGTTTCTGGTGTATAGACCACATCTGAGTAGCAAGGTTCTCAGCTATTCTGAAAGGTATAAGATAAAACATATGTCATATGCACACAGAACCAAAGTGAATCCTATCCCACTGAAGTCAATCCCCTTCCACATGGAGTAAAGGTAGAGTGACAAGGGAGCTCTCTGTGGTGAGTCATTTCATAACCCCCAGGAATCCCCATTAAGTAAATTGAGATGTGAAAAGCCAGCATCTCTATGTCCAACCCTCCTCTGGCCATTACTATTGATCAGAGTATGATATCATTCCTGGAAGAAGGTGACCCAAATGCAGTTGCTTGGAGATACCATTGGCTGCCTGCCTTACTTTATATGCTGTTAAAATATGTCCTTCAGGTCCCCAGTCAAGCTTGCTCCTTTGGGATGAAAAAGTTCCTCTCAGGTAGCTGTCCACAGGCAGGACATCCTACTTAGAGGAAGTACCATGTGAACTCGATTGCTTTGGTGTGATTCCTTTAGCCCGGGGTGGGTTGAGCTGCAACTACCATCTCTGACTGAGAAAAGGTATAGGTTTATATCTAAGACCATGACGTTAGTCCTGCAAGAAGTATTATTTTCTTTTTATCTTTTAAATCTATCTAATCTCTGTGAGGTATGTCTATTCTGCCAAAGTGGAGGAAATGAACCCCAGCCATGCTTGCTTGCCCATGAATTTCCCTCTCAGGGTCGCACTGGAATCCAGAAGCCTTCTGGAAAATGGGGCAATGACTTTTCATCTCCACCTCTATGTACTTTCAACAAACATCTTGCTGTGCAAGCCACACTGGTCTGAGGAATTAGAGTCCTGGCTCTCTAGAATATAGAAAATATCTAATGTCTAGGGTCTCACTTCCTCACTCACCCCATCTCCTCTGACATATGCCCAATTCCTCGGGGTCATGCCAAAGGGTAACCTGTGGGTCAGCTTGATAAGATGGACATCACACCTTCTTGTCTCAGTTGAGAGTGGAGGTGAAACGTTGAATGTTTCCCTGCTAGCTATTATTATTTCCTCACTGGGTTTAATCTTTTATACAACAGTTTGAAATAATATTTGGCTTTAGGCTATGTCTGCTTTCTCCTGGGCACATCTCCTTGAGGCCAGGAGCACAAAACATTTTGGCAGCCTCTTTAAAATACAATAGAGTGGGACAGAAAATATAAGGAGAATCAAGTCTGAATAATATTTAGCAAAAGTATTCTTTTTGTATCATTCTGGTAGTGGGAGGGGGCAGAAAATAAGCATGATAAATCAGTAAATGCAGAGATAGATAGATAGATATAGTTATAGTTATAGTTACAGCTAAAGTTATATAGAGTTATACAGTGATAAGTGGTAAGGAGAAAAAAATAAACTAGGGAAAGTGGAAAGAAATTTTCAGGTGGAGGAGAAGATGCTCAAATTTTATATAGTCTGGCTGGGAAAAACCTCAATGAGAAGGTGATATTTGAGGAAAACCCTAAAGGGCTGAGCAGCTAATCACACAGACATCTGGTTTAAGAGTATTTCAAGCAGTGGGAACAGCAAGAGCAAAGGCAACTGAACCAGAAAGGCAAAAGATAGAGAAGGGAAAATATTTATGTGAAATAGGGCAAGTAAAGGGATCATATATTTAACATCTAAACAACTCACATAAATCAATAAGATACTAATAGATACTTGAGTAAAGTTTATGAACAAACCACAAAAGAAGGAAATATAACTAACAAAATATAAAAATCATGTATATATCCCCAATTAGTAATCAAATAAATATATCCTAATCTAAGGTAGCATTTAAACTGCTCTATTTCAGTGAAAACAAGATAAAAACAGAAATGTTAAAATTATAATAGTAATATTGGCAAGAATTCACAGAAATAAATACCTTAGTGTTCTGACAATGAAAGTGGAAATTGTTACACTTCTTTGGAAAACTAATTTGGCAAATTTCTTCATGAGCCAAATTGTCATGAGCAGGCATTTTACCTCTGAAAATCTACCCAGGAATGTTACCCAAATATGGAAAAATAGATGCTTGTATACATTCACAAGAGTGGACAGTGGTATCAGAAGCAAATTAAATGTCCAGCGCCATGATATGAGCTCAGCAATTGTGGCACGTTCTTTCAATGAGGTAATACGTAGCTATTATACCTGGTGATTCAGTAACGTGGTGACATAACAGATGGTCTTGACATGTTAAGTGGCGGGGGGGGGGGAGTCAATTTATAGCACTATATGTGTATATTGATTAGAGTTTAAGCTTTAAATCATTTTCACGTGTATGCATGTTCCTGTGTTTGTATGTGTTTTATTCCTCCTCCATGTGGAAGAAATGATGGCCGGTCTACTAGTCAAGTTGTTCAGAAAAACTGAACCACCAGGATGTAGATACACACACACACACACACACACACACACACACACAAACACACACATAGAGAAGAGAGATTTGTTGGCTTGTATGTCTAGGCATGGCAAGTCTAAATCTGCAGGGCAGACTGGCAGGCTGGACACCCAGGGAACAGTTTCCGTTTGAATCCAAAGGCAGTCTGCTTGCAGTTCTCTCTTCTTCTAGAAATATCAGTCTTTTTCTATTAAGTTCCTCAACTGATTGGACTAGGCCCACCACATAGTGGAGGGCAACATGCCTTGCTCAAATTCTACTGACTTCAATGTGAATCTCAGGGCACCTGGGTGGTTCAGTTGGTTAAGTGTTCAACTCTTGATTTCAACTCAGGTCATGATCTCAGGGTTGACACTCACCAGCCTCTCTGCTTAGTGGGGAATCTGCCTGAGGATTCTCTCGCCCTCTCCTGCTCGCTCGTGCTCTCTCTCTCTTTCCCTCCCACCCTCTCTAAAATAAATAGATATTATTGTTTTGTTTGTTTGTTTGTTTTAATGTGAATCTCATCTAAAAAATACCTTCAAACTCATGTCTAGAATGTTTGATTAAATATCTGGATATGGTGGGTGACCTAGCCTAGTTGACACATGAAATCAACCATCATAGCCTGTAATAGCTCAAGGTGTACATAATGCATTAGGTCCATAATGCTAGCAAACAAAGTGATAGTTCCAGCAGAATTCCACAGAACACTGGACTGGCTTGGAGAAGATGGCAATCCCTGAGTCCATCCCAGTGGGTGGAGGTCAGGGTACTCTGGTTGGAGAAGCCCACATCACACAGTGGGTGAGAGAAGTGGCAGCCCCAGTTACACTGTAGGAGATGACTTTCTTGGGGAAAAAAGATACAAGAAGAAGGGGGACAAAACAGTGCTGTTGAGGAGCCAGGATTCCTGACTTGAGTTTACTGCAGACGTCCAAGCCAATCACACAGATCTTTCATGACGACTTTACTGTCTTCTCTTTGTAATCCTTTTATTTTCCAAATACAGACCTTTATTTGTTCAAAAGAATAAAGAGGGAGATAACAGATTTCTGTTTGCCTTGGTCATACCACAACTGTGGAATTGTTTCTAGACATGAAAACCCTAGTTATCAAAAACAAAACAAAACAAAACAAATTGAAATCTGTCTAAGTGGTAAAAGATTTTCAAATCATTTCAAAAGGATAAGGGCGGAAGGTTAGAGTCCTATTAGATTAGAAAATAGACCTGTCGGGACATGTTTAGGATGGATAATAATCCCAAAGATTATCCTGTGGGGTAGGGTTGGGCTTCCTCTAGGTGGGTTGATGGATGGGAATAATAATAAAAATATATATATTCTCATGGGGCGCCTGGGTGGCTCAGTGGGTTAAAGCCTCTGCCTTTGGCTCAGGTCGTGATCTCAGGGTCCTGGGATCGAGCCCCACATCGGGCTCTCTGCTCAGCAGGGAGCCTGCTTCCCCCTCTCTCTTTGCCTGCCTCTCTGCCTACTTGTGATCTCTCTCTCTGTCAAATAAATAAATAAATAAATAAAAATTTTATATTTCAGTGTAAGGAAGGACTGAGGACTATTCAATGTATGTCTTTGGAAAACAGTAAGCTCCTCATTATTGGTACTATTTTTTTTTTTTTTTAAAGATTTTATTTATTTGGCAGAGGGTCCTATTTTTTTTTTTTCAAGTTCTAAATACTCTTACCAAGCCCAGGAAAGTTAGGGTTGGGTGGGGCTATTATGAGGGTAATGCAGGGGGTATTATATGGCTTAAATAGTTATATTTCTCATTATAACAATGAGTATTTTTATATAGCCCCTTTTTAAGAAAATCCAGCTTTTTTCCTCCTCTGCAAAAAAAGAATCCTGTGGAACTTTAATATAAAAATATTTAATGTTTTGTCTTTTTGTTTTTCTTGCAGAATGTATCTGAGTATCTAACCTTGCATTTTCAGAAGATATTGCTCATTTTGAAGAATTGCCAAAAAAGAGGACATTTGAAAGCTAATTTGAAATTGTTTTTCCATAAGGCCTGGATCCATAACTATTCAATGACTTCATCTCCCCATGATTTATAGGCAGAAGTGAGTCAGTGGTGTTGTCCAACTAAATGATAGTCTCTCATGGATTTAATTCTCACATATTCTTTCAAAATGTGTACCTTTAAGTCTTGACATTTGTTCAATGCTAAAATCATATTACTCATTTACAATGAGAACTTTTTGAGAAAAATAAAAATTGAAGGCAGCAGACACAAAAATCTATTTATAACATATATGAAGAAATGTTAAAAACTAATTTGGTAAGAAGGTACCTACCAGCTTCAGTTCCTGTTTTTATAGGTCAAAATAGCCAAGTATTGACAATTTCAATATAAAAAGAATTAGGAAGAGGAGGTGGAGGGGGAGGAGGCAAAGATGAAAAAGAAAAGATGAGAAGAAAAACTATAAAATTAAATGTTAATTAAATAACAAGCTAAATGATACATATTTTCAAATATACAAATTGAAAATATGAGCAACAATAATGATCAAGATCTCAATTGTAATTAAAATATACATATGTAAAAAAAGAACCTTGACCTGTTCTTCACACCTTACACAAAAATTAACTCGAAATGGTTAACATATCTGAGTGTTAAGGCTTAAAACTACAAAATGTCAAGAAGAAAATATAGGGGTGGCTCAGTGGGTTAAAGCCTCTGCCTTCAGCTCAGGTCATGATCTCAGGGTCCTAGGATCGAGCCCTGCATCGGGCTCTGCTCAGCAGGGAGCCTGCTTCCCCCTCTCTCTCTGCCTGCCTCTCTGCCTACTTGTGATCTCTCTCTCTCTCTCTCTCTCTCTGTCAGATAAATAAATAAAATCTTTAAAAAAAAAAAAAAAGAAGAAAATATAGGAGAAAATACTTGTGACCTTGGGTTAGACAAAGATTTTTTAGCCTGATCCATAAAGGAAAAATCTGGACAAGTTTTACTTCATCAAAATTATGAATTTCTGCTCTTAATGAAAGGACAAGTTACAGACTGGATGAAAAATAATACACTCACATATTTTGTTAAAGGACTTGTATCCAGAAAACCTAAACACCTCATAAAATGCAATGATTATAAAACATTTGGATTTTTTAAAATGCATGAAAGTTCTAAATGGATACTTCAATAAGAAGGTGTGTAGAAGAAAAATAAACACATGCAAAGATGCTGAACAAGATTTGTCATTAGAGAAACACAAATTAAAGCCACAGTTAAATCACTACCACACACCTATTTGAATGGGCGACATAAAACACACACAAAGAAAAATACCAAGCAAGCGTTGGTGAGAACAGACCAACTGGAATTCTCATATGGTGCTGGTTATGTGCAAAATAGTACAACCGGTTTGGGAAAACCTTTAAGCAATTTCTCATAGTTAGACATACCGACTCTGAAGCATTTAAACAAGTGAAATAAAACCTATGTTCACACAAAACCCTATAAGCAAATGTTCATAGTAGCTTTATTCATAATCCCTAAAAACTGGAAAGAGCTTAAAATGCTCATAAACTGGAGAATTAGTAAATAAATTGTGGTACGTCCAATAACAAGAAGGAACTATTGATACACTTAGCAACATGGATGAATGTTGAAAGCATTTATGCCTAGTGAAAGAATCTGGCCTCAAAAGGCTACATTCTGCATGTTGCCATTTATATAACATTCTTGCTAAGGCAAAACTATAGGGAAGTAAGGAGACCAGGATTTGCCAAGGGTTGGGGGCTGGGGGAGAACTTGAGTACAGAGGGAGATGGGGGAATTTTCTTCTATGTCTTAATCACAGTGGTGGTCACAAGACTGTATTTGTCAAGACGATTAGAACTATGTGCTTAAAAGTGTGAATTTTACTGCAGATAACTTACACCTCAATAAAATAAATGGGGGGGGGGAAGTATTAGGCTACGACACTTGTTGGCCTTAGGAAACAAGAGCATCTCTACCCTGTGTGGCCCCAGAAAGTGGAGACCCAGCCACTTGGCACACCTATGTATACTTAACATCGGGCAGCCCTCCTGTCAACGCCAGACAGCTTCTCAAGCTGCCAGCATGGATTCCTCAACTCCCATTAATCCCATTAAGAACAAGCCGATGACTTTAATTTGGATTCCTGATTGAACCATAAAGTGTACTCCATCTGCTTTGTAGACTAAGCAACAGACAGGCCCACGCTTCCCAGAGAGGAATCCGCTCAAATGCTCATATTGGGAAAATGGGCAACAGAAGACACTGGTGCCCAACCTCTGGTGAATTAGGGAGGGCTCCTTCACGCCAAGTGAGAGACGTAATGTTTTCTTGATATACCCATTCATCACTTGTAGGCCCATCTGGCATTGGTGAGGGTGCAGAAAGGTGACTGCATCTATGAATACGACTGATAAATGTCATTTCCATCATCGCTTTGTGCAGTTCCTCTCCAGACTGCCAGGCTTGCCCCAAGCAGTCGGACTGCTCATGGTGTGGGCAGAAAGGGGTGTTTTCTAACAGGAAGCTGTGTGCTCACATCTTATTTGCTACTTTCCTTACGTTAAAAAAATAATAATAATATATTATGTCGGCAGGGCTAGGGACTTTGCTTTTTGACCAAAGCAGAACTTGTAGAGCCTTATGAATACTAAAGAATTCCAGGAGGAAGGGATTCAGTGAACTCTCAGTCCAGAAAGCTTTGTGACAAAATCATCTGTCAAGATGGTTATCCCAGCTATGTGGATTCTGTCTTTGCTCACTTGGTTTCTCTACCTCAACTGTCCTCAGAGGCAGAGTCTGCGTGGCCAAGCTGGTTGTTTGCAGCTTTTGAGGTCCAAAGTAAGGAGGAGAGTGGGGGATAGAATACAAATGAGGCTCTTAGGATGGGGCCAGGAGAAACATTGTTAAGGGAGAGGCAGGGGAGAAGTTACACTGTGTAAGGAAAATGGACCGAAGAGAAAGTAATACTTCAAGCTTCATTGCCATGATCCACATTCAAGATAAGTCAGAAGAAAAACCTGAGTTGGCTTGCAATTAATTTGGGTTACTCAACTTTTGTTGCTTTCAATTCTTTTTCTTGTTCTGCTCTAAATTTTTACCAGATCTCTGAGCTCCACTCACAACTATGATGGACTTTTTGCCTTAGACCTGGTTGATACTTTCCTTTCCCCTATTTGGCACTCTTTCAAATAATTGGCCATTGAAATATTGGTTTTACCTTAGAAATGTTTCTTGCTTCTTCTCCATACAACTGTCATCACTGTCTTACGTGAAGAAACTTTTGAAACAGCCTCCTCAACCATCTCTCTACCTACCTCGTCTACCCTCATTAATCCTTTTCCCACAAGCGTGCTAAAAAAAATCTTTCTAGAATGCACATCTGATTAGGACTGCCAGTTGCTTAAAAGTCAACACGGCTTACAGAATGAGACAGAAACCAACCTGTAGCAAGGCAGTTGTGACCTTCCATGATTTAAATCCAACCTCTCCCATCCTCATCTCCCACCAAGCACCAAGAAACACTGATCTACTAGAAGTGCTCAAACCAGATCAGGCTCCATTTATTGCTTCTCACTGTCATTGGGCATGCAGATGCCATTGCTGAGAATGTTCTCCCTAACTGTCTACCTAATCCTCCAATTTCTGCTACTCCTTTCTTTTCACTTCAAGGCCTCATCTCCTTTTTGGAATCTCTCCTCTATACTTCTTTGTCATCCTAAGTTTCTGACCAGCCTCTCTCCCGCAGCATAAATACAAGAGGACATTAGACTAAATTAATATTAGAAAAATATTTCTCCTAAAAGGAACATTATACATGGAATATATGAGCTTCTCTTTGTCTCAAACCTCTTATTCCAGAATAGCATCTTAGTGCTAAGAAAAGGTCATTTAAAAGTTCTGCTTGAGTTTATTTTTCCTTATCAGCTCTCCCCCAAAACGTTAGGTCCCCAACTCTACCCCCAGTAAATTATGTAGCCACCTTATAATAAATGCCACCAGCACAAATTATAACCCACTTTTTAGACAAGTGTATTAATTATAATTCATATATCATAAGATATGAATTTAAAGCGTACAACTCAATGTTTTTTAATTTATTGACAGGGCTTTGTGATGATGAGCACAATCGAATTTTAGAACATTTTCAGCCCCCTTGAAAGCAGCACTGTATCCATCGGCAGTCACAACTCATTGCCACAAACCCCAGTGCAGCTCCTGCCACTCATCAATTGTCTACCTCCATGCATTGTCCTACTCTGAACACTTCATATAAATTAATTCATACAATATATGGTCTTATGTGACTATTTCTTACATGTCTCATATTTTTTCATTGGAAATAGGACTTTTAGATAATGTATTGTAGCAATATATTGTTTCTTGCATGTCTTATAATTTTTTGGTTGAAAATTAGACATTTTAAATAATATGTTGTAGCAACTCTGGTAACTAATCTCTCCCAGGGGGTTATTGTGGTTGCTCATTTGCTTGGTCATGAATTTGTTCTGTGACTTGGCTGAATAATTCTGTAAAATATTTTCCCCAGTAGTGTGCAGTTTCCAATATCCTGCTCAGACTCCCTTAGCCGCCCCCATCTATTTCTTTTTTATCTTTAGACAGGCTGCTAGTGCTTGTCCTGGGTCAGCATGAACCATGTATTGGTCGAAAGTTGTGCATAAGCCCCCTGAGCCAGTTGTATTTTTACCCTTTACCACTGTATGTGTGTATGGTTTGGAGGCTACAATCAGAGTTTAAGGAATTCATGGAATTTTGCCCCATGTTCAACCAGGTACTGGTAGATGAGAAGTTCCCTCTCTGATCTCTCCTGAGAATGTACATCCGTGGGCACGCACACAGTCTTCCAGACTGACAAAGTTGAGCATGGTTTCATTTGTAAGCCTGGTTACTTGGGAGTTGCCTCTGCATCAAAGTACCTGGTGTTTGGTCCAGAGGTTGTGTTTAAGCCTCACATGCCAGAGAGGCTTCTCTGCTCTGTGTGGATGGGTCAGTGTATGGTTTGAAAAATTCTTTCAAGTTCTTTCCTGCTTGCTCCTGAGTGGGTTTAGCCTAGCACAGGTGCAAAGCCTTCCTGACTTCCAGAATCGACTGTGATCTGGACAGTCAACCAGAGCAAGGTGGTTATCACCAGGCTAAAACTGGACAATGATCGGAATAAAAATTCTTGAACACAAAGCTAAATCTTGACAGGTTGGAAAAGAGAAAGGCAGATACAAGGAAGAACTTACTGAGAAAGTGCAGGAGGGAATGTAGCCTGTTGTGCAAGTACAGTTTAACTGCAGACCTTTAGTCTGGTGTGTGTTCCTTTGAAACTTTTCAAGATGTCTGCCCAACATTTCAACTCCTTCCTGTTTTGCTATTGACAGTGTAGCTTTGTAAATCCACTTTTGCTGCTTTGATTAAAAATTTTATGAATAACAATTGAAAATGTTTCCAAAAAAAAAAAAAAAAAAAAGAATTGACTATGATCTTCCATTCTGTTGGTTTCCTTGGTTCCTTCTATTAAGCTTCTGTCAGCTCTGTCGATTAAATTATTCTTTTGCTGGGGAATGAGTCAACCAAAGTATTTGCTCCACCATTTTAGAAGTCCTGGCGCCCCCTCTCTAGGGGGTGCACTGGAGTGGAGGTGATGGGGAGTAGCTGATGGAGGGTGGTGTGGACAGGAAGCATGCTTGACCCATCCACGTGAAATAGAGCTTCCCCCCAGTAGTAAAGGATAGGTAGAGGAAAAAGCCTTACACCTCTCAGTCACTATTGACTGGAATAGAGCACAGAGGCTTTACGACATGGGCGGGGGATAAAAACCACAAGTAGCCTGCCCCTCCCGGGTGGGCTAATAACCCCAGACTGTAAGCCTGGGAAGGCAGAGACTCTATCTTCTTGGGGGCACCTGTCCAGAGTAGAGTGCCCAGGAGAGAGTTTCTGTTATATGGTGGTAGGGAGAAAGGAAGCAGGTCCTAGCTCAAATACCACATACTCTTGTTTTTTGTATTGAAATTTAATAAATTTTCTTAAATATATATTTCTTCATTTGAGTATGCCCTTGGGAAATTTTCTACACACTTTGAATGATTGTTTTTGTTTTTTATAATTTCCATCAATTAAATTGTTCTTTTGCTGGGGAATGAGTCCACTGAACTACTTACTCCACCATTTTAGACGTCCTGGAATTATTTTCTTCCTATAACAAGTACATAATATACCTAATTGGGGAATGAGTGAGTGCTCTTGTCCATACATGGTCTCTATTTGGTTACCTTATCACTTTGATTTTATCTATATAAACTTCTATCTTTTAAGCTTGGATTCCAAATTTACCCCTCTCCCAACACACTCAGTTTCAGCATATCATTCTGTTCTTCCTATGAAAATAAATATAGTTGAGAGTGTTTATCGAGTTTTCTCAAATCCTTGGCTTTATTTCTCTGTAACAGATTTTTATGTGCTTAACATATGGAAGGAGCTTGAAAAATGTTAGTTTCCTCCCTCCCTCCCTTCCTTCCTTCCCTCCTTCCTTCCTTCCTTCCTCTCTTCCTTCCTTCCTCTCTTCCTTCCTTCCTCTTCCCCCTTTCCTCTGCATGTCTTATCTGCTATACCTTAGGTTTAAATGCTAACCAAACCTATCTTCTCTCTCTCCTGCTAGACTATTTGATCTTAGAGGGTAAGGACACCTATATTCCTTTCTCTGGATTTCCCATAGGCATGGCACTATACTTTTACTCAATATATGTCTGTTTATTGATTAATTATACATAGTGGAGGTGCCCATGCTGGAGTTCTTCCAGAGGGATTGAAGAGAGAAGGTGGTAAGAAAGAGACCCCCATGAGATAACATATGTTTTAGCAGCAGATCCAACTGTGGAGGAGGTTACTGGGCAATCTCACTTAGTTACCTGGACTAAATGTCATGCTTGATAATCAGACGCACATGAGAGCTGGAGGCTGTGGAAGACCTGGGCAACAATAAGTCTATCATCATAAAACCTGGGAGGAATGAATGGACTAGCATTGCTAAACACGGATTGTGGGAGTTTATGAAGATCTTGCCACAAAACTTTCTGAGGCAGCAGAAAGACTTGCAGTACAAGGTGCAAAGACCTTTCAAAAAGAGCTGGTATTTGTACTTGTGGAACCCAAACCATGGGGCTTGCCAAGAGAGAGGGGCAGGTAGGAGTAATAGCTGGATCAGAGGAGAGTTTGGATTGAACAAATTGGGATTGTCTCTACAGCACAATGCAAGAGTCAGAATCACCAGACGAGCTACAGAAATACATATGTTTATTGCATATTAAAATAGCCAGATTCTCTGTGCTCTGTGGGTGGGCTGGATGGAAATGACCCTGACCAGGAAGGAAGCGAGTTGGCCTTGGTGTCTGATGTTGCATGTGTGTGGGGGCTGGGAAGACTCAAGCACATGTAAAATTTATGGGGACCCAAGTTTGATAATGAAGGAAAGCAAATGGAGACATCTGGGCTGTGTGCCTCTATGCACAAAACATGGCCCTGGCAAAGAGAAATATAAACCTTTAGATGAAAAGCTTTTCTTACAAATTTACTGCAAATATTACACATTAAAAAAATAATGCTTGTCCACTCAAAGTACTTAGAATGTTCAGTAAAGTAGAAACAAAAGAATGAAAACAATCCACACAGAATCTGGCTGTCAACATTTCTGCTCCCTTTCCTTTCTCCCACCCTACTTCTTTTTGCTTTTAGACTATTTCACATGCAGTTTTACCTGCTCATGATCAGAGTCGATGCACATTTCTACACCTGGCATCTTTCTCTTCACAATACATCAGAAGCACCATTTTAATGGCTGCATAACAGTCCCTCACATGAATGTATTATCACTTAATAATTTCTTTCATTATCTATTTAGTTTTTTATTGTTATACTAACAGGATGGGAAACTATGGTTTGATAAACATATTTCTGCAAATACATTTATGCATATTTATTTTCTCCTATGTCTTAGGTTATTTCATTTGGCTGGATTTCCAGAAGTGGAAATGTTAGATCATAACAACCCTGTATGAGTATTTTTAAGACTCTTGATCCATTAATGCCAAATTGCTTTGCAAGACTTCCCCATCAATTTATATTTCCATGCAGTGTATGGGAGTTCTTAGAAAGATAAATATTAAGACACACAGAGAGTATGCCAAGGTTTCTAGATAAGAATTAATGGAATGAGCTGCTGGGTATCACCCAAGAGATGAAAAGGAATAAAATTGCATCAGTGATGTACAAATAGAGAATATTCCAGGCATATAGTTGAGTAATAAAGGGTGCTTGTTCTCAGATAATCACCTTTATTCAAGAGCCAACCTCTGATACCACTTCCATGATACCTCCCCACATTACTCCAGTCAAAATGGTTACCCTGTTCTCATAGTTATTCCTTCAGAACTTTTTTTCTGATCCCTCTTACTGAAGTTAGCTCTGAGTAGCTAAGTTAGCTCTAAGTAGCTCTTGAGTAGCACCTACTCAAGTCCAGGTTCATCACAGTATACATACAATGTTTGCTGAATTTAATTTGTATGTTCAAAGGCCATGGGAACATGAAAAGAAAGGAAGCAGGAAGAAGGATGAGCTGGGAATGAGTATGTGGGAACAGGATGAAGTTAATGAATTTATTTTGCAAGGTTGGCTTTCTCTATGGTCATGATGAGGAGACTCCTGGCATCAGAATTTTCTGAAGCCATAGGGGCACCTGGGTGGCTCGGTCTGTTAAGTATCTGCCTTCAGTTCAGGTCATAATCTCAGGGTCCTGGGATCAAGCCCTGCATTGGCCTCCCTGCTCAGTGGGGAGTCTGTTTCTCCCTATTACTCTGCCACTCCCCCTGCTCCTGTGCCCTCTCTCTGGCTCTCTCTCGAATAAATGAAATTTAAAAATCTTTTAAAAAATAAATAAAAATAAAGATTTTCTGAAGCCATTAGGGAGGAGAGACTAAGAGAACCAATGAAGGCTCAGGTCATCTCACGTGTGGAGGCATGACTGAGTGAGTAACTCATACCTTGAGAAAGGTGCTGATGTCTGTGCACCATGCTAGGGTCTCATGGTAGTCATAACCAGACCATACTCCTGTAGGTGGTGCTGGCGATGGGGGTGGGATGGTGTTTCTTAAAGGGACTACGTACTCCAGCTATCGGTTGCCTGGGAAGAAGTCATCCCTCTTGAGTAGGAAAGAACCAGAATGAGACAATCTTATTTCTGTAGAGGCAATCAGTGTGTTCGGTGCCCTGAGGAGGAAAAAAAGGAGGCTGTACTTTGCTCCACCATAATAAAACCTTCAGTACAACGTTAACATGCATTGCTAGCTGTGTCTGGGCAGTCTTATATGGCTCTCAGGGAAGGGGCTTACTCCGGGACCAGAGGAAAGGAAGCTAGAAGAGCACAAAGAGGGGACATGCATAGAGTCACCATCAAGACACAGAATTGTCCAGGCAAAAGGTGACTTCTTCAGGGTCACTTCCAGAGAGTGAGCTAAGGTCAGCAAAATGAGGAGCTGCAGAAAAGGCTGCAGCAGGCCATGGGACCTGCTCTTGAGCAGACCCGAAGCACTATCTTGGGGACTCATCAGGAATATCGCATGACTGCATTAGGCATGACCAGTTTCCAAACATCAAGAATGGAAGGAGCTGTGATTACTGTAACTCATGTCACACAGCAATATAATAAAGACAAGAAGAGCTACTCTGCTCAGGCTCCTCCCCTCCCCCATTATAGGACTTACACATACGTAGACTTAGTAATTTCTCACAATCACCTTATGTATCCACTAGATATTCATACATTTTTCATGTAAAGAGATGAGTCATATATAGTTTATATTAAACATAGGTATTAAATTCTGGGTCAGGAAAGCCAGAATCTGGCCACCTATAAAGAAAATTTCAAAGAAAAGAAGAATAAGAAAGCTTAAAGGGAGAGAAATTGATCTCTCTGTAACAAGTAAAAAAAAAGTAAGATATGAAACTTATGAACTTAAATAACCAAGATGTTAGAGATATAGAGGTGCTGGAGATCTATATGCATTTACAAAATAATGTAAAGGCATTTTATTAAAATACCTCTTGGATCAGGATGGTATAAGTGATTGGATTGTTTTATGTAATGTTGATTTGACACATTCACTGCTGGTGTTTAAATTAAAGCAAGTGATCTTGGAATGGGAAGACAAAGGCCAGCTTGGAAAACAAAGACTTCTCGAGATGTCAAGAAAGCTTTTCAAGGTATCTTTTAGGTGTGGGGGAGGAGATGTGGATATGATCCACTCAGAGGAAGGAATGATAAACCTTCAAAAATATGGGGCTTATTAAAAAAATTGATGAACAACATCTATTGTACAGCTTATGCTGTTGAGAAGAAAAGTTTACATGTGTAATATATATCTTTTTTAAATAAAAACATTATCAGGATGCAATTAATTGCCTTAAAAGTATATGAAAAGTATACAGCTAATTTGAGACGTTGCTATCATTATTAATGTAAGTTAGGTAAACTATTCCCAGATGGACTATCCCTTCTTTCAGGAGCATATCTTCAACTCTGCATGTGCAAATGCCACCAATATCTGTTATGTTCCAAACCAAGACCCGTTTTCCCTGATCAATAGTGTCTTATGTTTCTAAGTCACTTAGTCACAATAATTTCTTTTAGACAGATTCAGTGTCTGCTCTGGAAATCCCAACTTTAGCATTTTTACTTTTCATGGGTGTTTGGTAAACATAGACCAAATCCATGCAGGAGAAAAGTTTGTCCTTTCAAAGTGTTCTTCATGAATGTTAGTTTCAGTAATGTATCAGTTGTGAATGTAAGTCCCATCTGCAAATATATACTAAAGTAGAATTACTTTGGTCCTCTTCAACTGCAATATTTGATAGCCCTGTGAATCAAACAGAAAATAAATAGCCCCACTGGTGAGCTTTGATTGACAGAGCCCATCTATTTTGGGCAAAGTTCTGTGCTCAGCATGGGGATGGCAGAATCAATAGAACTCTAAAGCCTCAAACCCACCTTGGAGATGTTTGAATGCCCAAATGGAAATGTTGACCTTTTCTTGTTGGAAACTCACTCCCCCACTTAATGAAGTTGTAGCTGCAAAGGAAAGTGCATGGTCAGCTGGAGTCAGAAAATAATTTCATACGGATTGGATGTTGATCATTCTTGACATCAAATTCCATACCTGGAACCTGTTATTCCAGACCCTCATTAGAGGGCATAACCTTGAATGGCCTGGTCTCTAGCTCCTCTCTGAAGCAGAGCCGAGAGAAATGAGATTTCAGGAAGACTCACTAAGGGACAAGTCACCCATCCATTCTCTGTGGAACTCAAAGGTGGATCAAACAAGATGTTGAAAAGCTATCACCTGAGAGGTTACAAAGGAAATAAAAGAAAAATGATTTAAAATTCTGGCTTCTCTCCACTTTCTGGAAAGGGAAAGGTGACATGTTCCTGAAAATACCGATCATAGAAATGGATGTTGAGGACACAGATTACCCTGGGATCAGGATGAGGTCCAGAGATTTTTCAGTGGAAGCTCTGACAGCTGGGGGATAAACAGATTCCCTTGATACCCCCAGTATGGAGTGTGTGCTCCTCTGAAAAGGTTCCTAACTGTGAAGATACCAGAGCTGATAGGAGTTTCTCTGTCTTTTGATATGATGAGTTTGTCACTCAGTGGGAATGGTTGGCCCCTCCAATCCCTTTGCATTGAATCTGAGCAGAGAGATAAGAACTTTTTTCCCCCCTGAGTTCAGAATACTCAAAGGCCAAGGTCAGAAATGGTGGGGTTGGATGTGCAGTGCCTAACAGGGCCACACCTATAGCAGGACCTTAATTAAAGTTCATTCTCTTCTCATCGACTATCCAGTTCTAACCAAAGCTTCACAGTTCCTGGAGTTGTGATTAAAATTTTTACATGTATAATGTCCCCCAACGTGTCCACCTGAAATGTCTCAGGAAAGAAATGTTGTAAAAGGTACACATGCTTACGATGGTGGTACGCTGACATTTAAGAGCCGTAATACTTGAGCGGAGCATAGAGAAAGGCTGGTACCCCAACGTGACTGCCTTGCATAATCACCGGACCCTGTTCCAGTTCTCAAGGCAGCTCAGCAGGGCACCACCGGTTTGGTTTGCAGGTAAAATTGAAGCCCACTGCCAGTCATTGATTTGCTATTGCTCTGTTTGATGAATGTCACAGTCAGGAAGGAGAAATAAAAATCCTCTAACACATATATAGACCTCTGGTAGGCAAGAAACTCGGTCCTCAGGGAGCACTATCCAAATTAAGTCCTGAGTAGAGACACAAAGTAATCACCTTTTCCTTTGATTCCTAAGGGACATTGGGAATATTACGAAATTTTGCTTTATAAAAAGTCCAAGCCATTTGCTGGACGTATCTTCACTCTACAAGTTAATGCAAATATTTCTTATAATCCTAAATAAAACATCAAAAGGAAATGCCCTGCAACACAGTGAAATTACTATGAAATATATTTGGACATACACATGTCAAGTAGTGGTTTAAAGAATTAGGAGATGCTAGCTCTTTGGATATAAAGATATACAGCAGCAAAAATTAACACAGCATGGTGCTTGTACAAAATCAGACAAATGGATCAATGAGACAGAAGGGAAAATGTGTATGTGTACTTACCCATATGACTTCAACTTATCATTGTGTAATTGGAGGGAAGGGACCATTTTATAAATGATGTTGGTAAAGCTAGCAATTCTTTCAGGGGTATAAATGTCAATAAATCTTTTGCATTGACATGTGATTACAGATTCCTGATGGGTAAGGGGTTTATGTATAAAATAATTCCCAAGCATTGAAAAGCAAAGTGAAATTAACACTTTATGAGGTCTTCCTGGGGGGAAAATACTTGTAAATTTTGAAGTGGTAAGTCTTAAAGGAAAAATCCAACAGTTTTATCCCCCATAAAATGAACATTTTCTCTACAGTAGAATAAAACAAAACAATAAAAAGTCAGAGTCAGAAAAAAAGTGCTTAAAATCATCAGTGAAAGTGATGATATCTAACATACCTGTAGAATTTATACTTTAATAAAATGATCCCAGATTATAATAGATATTTTAGTAGAGAAAAATTCTCAAGTAAGGAAGAACAAACTGTAAGCAGAAATAAGGACACAGATGGAACGTTTTTATCTTCTATAAAACCAATAAAAAAAAAAAAAACAGAAAAAAAATAGAGTAATTTGGTGTTTTAAATTTGTGGTCAACTGGTAAATTGTCATGCTATGGGGGGATGGGAAAAATCAATGAAATCTTTGGGAAGTAGTACACAAGCCATCAAGAGTCATAAAAATATTCAAGTCCTTTGAAGTATTTAACCAAAGAACTAATAGAAAGTTTTTTGATGCCAAACTGTACATCTGTTAAGGAGTTAATGTCCACGATATTTACACAACTCCTACAACTCAATAACAAAAAAATAAACAATCCAATTTAAAAATCTATCATCAAGACCATTTCAGACAGACAGCATAAGACGTCATCCTCACAGAGAGAAAGCTGGGCTATTAGTTATCAAACATTTTTTTTAATATGATTTATTTCTCCATTAATTTAAGTACTTTTTTCACTTTTTTTTTTTTATAGTTTCTAGTGTACAGATCTTGCACCTTTTTTTTAAACTTATAGCTAAGTATTTCCTGTTTTCTAGTGTTATTGTAAATGTGTTTTTTAAATATTTCCATTTGTTTTTGCTAACATGTAAAAATACATTCGATGTCTTTGCATCCTATGACCTTGTTAAGCCCACATATTATTTATCTATTTTATTTTATTTTTTTCAGTTATCAAGCTTCCATCCTTAGCACCATGTGATGGCGGCCTTAATACGTGTCATCATTTCACTTTTGCCTCACGTGGCAAGAAATGTGTGTCACCATCACCACGTATAGATCATGAAACTGACTGGGGCTTCAGCTGTTTCTTCTTACCTTGATTCTCACTCCCTCCGGCTCTTGACTCTCTTATCCTCCAGCCTTTAGCAGATTAGGGGCCCCATCAGGAGCTCATTAGTGTCTTCCTCTTCTTCCTTTATTCAAAAGCAAGATTAAGAGACGCTTAATTGTTTGGTTTAAACTCTCTGCTGCTACAATTTAGTTTTTTAAGTGCCTGTTTTCTTTGAGCAAAACCACTTCCTAAAATTACTCTCTGCTTTCTAATAGCACACTCAGCATATATAAGAGAACATATTTTTGGGGTTTTTTTTGTTTCTTTGTTTCTTTTTCGCAGGGGTGGGAGTATAAGTATCCTGTGCACCTCTCTGCTGCAAAAATTATTCCACTGATCTGTTCATCTACTTGCCTGTCTCTTCCAGGAAACTGCAAAGCTTTCGGACAGGCACTACATTGTTTTGATAATTGTAATTTTAGCATCTCACACAGTGCCTAATCTGTAAATAAATAATTATTGAATGATGAATGAATGAAGAGACATTGCTTGTAGTTCCAGTCCTCTGACAATAAAGTTAAAGGTCAACGTTTTCTCCCTCTGACAAATATGTAATCTCAAACAGACAAAAGGTCTGAGAAATAGCTAGGAGGGACCTTTAAGAAATCCTATGGTCAGAACGTTTGTTTTTATAGATGTCTAAGAATGATGGTGAGAAGCATCTTAAGTCACAGGGTGCACTAGAGCGATAGCTAGATAAATACTCTCTTTCTATATATTTATATCAACACACCATGTATCTGTCAGCATGAAGACACGCATGTACTTTTATGCATCCTTGTACCACGTGCATATAGAGATGTGTACATGTATACACACACACACACACACACACACAATTTTGAAGCTGGTTCACATTTAAAGAAAGCTCACTGGATGCTAACTTCCTCTCCCCATCTTCTCAGCCACTCACTCTGCCTATCCTGATACACACACTTTGTTAACATCTGAGGGTCACTGTTTTAGGGATTCATGAGAATACTAGGACAGATGCCACAGAGACCACCCAGAGATACACTGTGGTAATGGAGAGACTGCATGTGACAAAGCCCTAGGCTAAGGCAGCATGGCCAGAAGGGTTCTGATGTAGGGTGGGGAGGTGGGGCATTCCAGAGGTGAAATCAAGTTCTTGTACCTCCACTTTGGGGAGATGATCGTGCCTTGGGTTTGTCAGTGATAGCCCTGTCCCCAGCTTGTGGCAGACTCTTCAGCGAGAGACCAGAGGGGCCTTCCTTGGTGAGGACACATACCATGAAGAATATTATTTCCAGCTCTTGAGAACTTAAAGCTGCAATTCATCAAAAAGTTCTGTAATTTGAGGTGTTCCTGCATTGAGCAGCTTGCCCCCCTCCCAAGTAAGCAGACCCAACGGCTGGTGACACAAAACAGTCCTTCCTCTGATAAATGAAATCATGCATTCCAGAACAAATCCCCAGGCGCTTTCTGCCTCAATTATCTGTGGATTCTTCCTCCTGTCTCTGGTCTCCCCTTTAACACCATCTGTCTTGTCTCTTGTTTGTCTTTGAGTAGACAGAATGATCTTTTGCTCTCTTCCTGACCTTTGCAGGCCAACACACTGCCCCAGGGGAAACTCTGAGCCTTGTGTTTCGCAGAGGACTTCCCCGATGTTTTTGACCTTGGCCTCACTCCTCTAAAGCAGGACTTTCTGACAGCCCTGGCCAGGCTCTTATCTCTCCAGTCCAAGCAAGGGTGTCAGAATGTCCCAGGGAATCATTAATCAAGGGCCCCATCCTGACATCAGCTCATTAGAAGCTCTCCGGGTACCTTGAGTGCATCTGGAGGTCTAGGCCGACCGCACTGGGCTGCTTTTATCCACAGACCCGTCCCAGAGCAGCAAGCTGATTGATGGCAAAATGGAGAATTAAACATTTATGTGTGGAAGACCAGAAAGGCACAGGAAGAAAGAAATGTAAGTGCATGCGCCTGCTGGAGGAACATCATCTATATCAACACTTGGTTGCCCTGAACAACGCCCATCTCTCTCATTACTATATTCCTGTAAGGAAAACTCAGCTCCATGTAACATTTGTCCCAGGTTGACAAATCATATTAGGTTGTTGAGTTGTTTCTCCACCCAAATAATTGAAAAAGGTCTGTAATTTTTTTCTCTTCCTTTAATATTTGTTCAAGTGCTATCTCCTCCAGTGCGTTTCCTCACTGCTTTTCCCACCTAGGCTCCTCCACAAATCTCTTCTCCCAGAAATAGTTGAGAATCGGCCACCTCGCTTCAAATAATACTCTGCAGGTTGGGAGAGGAAGGATGATGCCCACTTTGAATGTGTGTCATGATCAAGAGGGGTCACACTTATCCTAAGTGGGGTTGGAATTGGGAGAGGCAAAATTCATCTCAACAGAAGCAAGAACTTTCTAACAATGCTGGTAAACAGATCAAAAGCACATGGTATTTTTCCAACTAAAGGGTCCATCAATTTTATAGATTTGATAGAGAGGTGAGCTATATTATAGGAAGTAAACGTATGAAGCTGATGTGCAGAGAAGAAGTAGAAAGGGTTCACATTTTTAGCAAGAGTGGTTTTCAGAGCTCAGGAATTCTCCACGATGGACATGGTGAGCTGGTGACATAGGCTTGGACTACAAAGGTTGAAAGGGATTGTTTGTTGATGTAACTTGATTTTTATGGATTTAAAACGTCAGAAGGGGCTTCGTTCTCTTTAAGTAAAGATCCCATAGGCTTAGCTTCACTGTGTGAATAACAGAATAGGTTGAGGGATCCCAGGTGAGAACGTGAAGTAAATGGTACTGGTCATGCACTACACATTAGACTTGGGTCTCATACATGCTTCCTTCCATTTTCACAGCAACTTGAGAAGAAGGTGCTATTCTTATGAAGCATTTTCTATTTTCAGGAAGCATCATACTTTAGAACAAAGAATCTTCTTAAACATTGCTAGCTGTTTTGTGACACATGCCTTCTTTCTATCTGTTCTAAAATATTTCCATTGAGCCTCCTTGTCTTGATGTACTCAAGTTTGGTTCATTCTAGCCAAAACCTCAGCGGCTCCATCGTCTGTGATCTTATCTTCTTTTATTCTTTGCCTTTTAAGATAAACGTTGTCATTCTTAACAGGTATATGCATGTACACACACAGACACACACATACACACATACTATATAACTAACCGTATTGCACCGTAAGTGTTGATTTATGGGGCTTTTCACTTCTAGAGAGCGTGAGCAAAGTCTTAATCATCCTTGGATTCCTAGATCTTAGCATAGTTCTTGGAAAAGGATGTATTTAAATTGCTGAATGAATGAATTCATAAATGAATTTTAACTTTTCTTTTTGGATCTTCTGGGCAATAATTAGCTTTAGTGTCAGGCATAGATAATACTGGGTAAAGAATAACAGGATTGCAAGGCCCATCATTCCATACCAGGATAAGATGATCCTTTGACTTTTGTTTTTGAATCTTCTTTTAAGGAAGCAATTTCAGATTAATGGAATGCCTTTCTGCCAACTGGTACACATCATAAAATAAAACAAAATAATTTATAAAAGCTTTATCTCAGCTCTAACCTGTCATTTGAAACACAATCAAATATGAGGGCATTTCTTGATGATAATGAGTGTGGGTTAAGGGGAGGGAAGTTGGGTTTCTGTAACTCAGGCTTTCTCCAGAATAAGGTAGTATCACCCTTCTCGGAAACTACATCAACAACATTATCATGGGGGTCCCCCTGAGACACACCTACTCACACATGCATTATGAAGGGTCTACTCTATCCTGCTGTCTGATGGGCTAGTGGTTAGTCGTTTCAGTCTTAGTGAAAACAACTCTTTGGTGTGTGATCTCATATACAAATGGCTATTTATTCTGGGCTTTCCTCTACCCCAACCCATCAAACCACATCCCTTAGAGGTTTCTCATTGGGTTTTAATGTATTATCAAAGGAGAAGTTATCACGTGGCAAAGGAATTTTCCTCTGCATGCTGCCGTTTGTCATAATACATAGTCATTCCCTTACTATACATCAAGCTACTCAGTATGACTATATTATATCGATGTTGGTCTCAGAGAGTTCTGAAACAAATGATACATTTGGAAGATAATTTTTTTTTCTCTTTTTTGAACAGCTTCGTGAATCTAGATGTGGACAACAGGAATGACTAGGAATTTGGTTTGTTCTCTTCTCCTGCTGGAATTTCTAATCAAAGAGACCACGTTGGACATCTCTGTTTCAAAATCTCAAATATGGTCCCATTCATGTGAGGCTAATTCAAAAATATGGTGTGCTTTGCAATCTTGATCAGTTCTGGTATTTGATCTTGACTCTATCTCCAACTCAAACGGTGACAGTACACAATATGTTTGATAAATAATAAATGATTTTATCACCGTGGTCAATCTGAGGCTGGGGGACATGACCATAAGTCTCAACCATTTCATACTCCACCTGACTTACATAATAACCCCTCTTGGATTATTCTTGTTGGATCCCATTATCTGCTCTTAAAATGGAGCTGAGCTCTTTAAGAACTCAGGTTTCTTATTGCAGTGCAAAAGGTGCTTTATGTTGTATGTTCATTACTAACCTTCAGCCTCAACTATGACTTTCCCTTCCCTAGTTAGTATACCACCTCAGAGAGGTATCTATAGGCAGAGTGATCTTAGACAATTTGCCTAACTTCTCTGAGTCTTCTTACTTGTAAGATGACAGTGATCCTGGTACCTGCCTAAGGGCTCTTGGAAGACTATTTGAATTCATGCGCACACAGTGCTTAGAAGCATTTCAAGCCTATCTGTGGTGAGGAGAGCCTGACTCAACAACAACGAGAGCCCAGGTAGGAGGAAATTATACCAGAGATGATAAGATCCCAGACTGGAGCAATAGCAGCAAAGAAGATACCTAATGTGTATTGGCAATTTAAGTATGTCAAGTACAAGACTAATCATTTTACCTGAATTGACACTTGGACTTTGGGAGAACCCTGAGATGCAGGTATCCTTATTCTGAAAATGAGGAGATAATGTTTCAGAGAAGTAAAAATTAAAAACCTTTTTAAAAAAAAAAAGATTTGTTTATTTTAGAGAGAGAGAGAGAGTGCGTGAATGGTGGGAGGGGCAGAGGGAGAGGGGAGGAGACTCCCTGCTGAGTGGGAGACTGCTGTGGGGCTCGATCTCAGGACCCTGAGATTATGACCTGAGCTAAAACCAAGAGTCGGATGCTCAGCCAACTGAACCACCCAGGGGCCCCTGAAAAAATCTGTTTTGATTGGAAGACCCAGGATTTGATTCTGGTTTATGTGAAGGAGAAGTACCAGTCTATTTTAGAAATAGAAAAGAAAGAAAAATAATTTTTTGCATTGAGTTTGCACTGTGTTCATAGCTTATAAAACATTGTCAAACATTTTGCTTAACATGCTTCCAAATCAGAGTAAAATCACAAAGAACCATATTTAAAAACAGGGGTATTTTTTTTTAAAGATTTATTTATTTATTTGATAGAAAGAGATCACAAGTAGGCAGAGAGGCAGGCAGAGAGAGAGGGGGAAGCGGGTTCCCTGCTGAGCAGAAAGCCCAAGATTCGGGGCTCAATCCCCATGGGGCTCGATGCGGGCCTCAATCCCAGGACTCTGAGATCATGACCTGAGCTGAAGGCAGAGGCTTTAACCCACTGAGCCACCCAGGTGCCCCCAAAACAGGGGTATTATGACTGAAAGAGATAAAGAGCTGAAGACTAGGGGAAATGGTTCATTCATGCAATGCATTACCATGCAACCACTGGAAAAAAAATGATGAAGTCTATTTTGATGTTGGAAAATGCACTGTGCTTGATGAATTACGTGAGCCATTTTGAAAGCATCGTGCATGGTGTGACGCCATGTTTATGAAGGAGCATGTATTGCTTCTATGATCAGCAAACATAACCATACTATTTAAATCTGAAAATCAAAATAAACTCATTTCCCCACCATGGCCAAAACCAAACCAAACTCTTCCTATATTAGTTCCTAAGGACTGTCTACTCTAGTAGCCTGCAAAGCCTTGAGGGCAGTCTCTCTCCTTTTGCCCAGCACCTAGCACAGGGACTGGTGTAGAGGGCATTCTCAAAATAATAATAATAATCTCGTGTTTGTGTTAATAATTGATGTGGGCATATTTAATGTAATGTGTAATAGAAGCCTCTTCATTTAAACCCATCTGTCCTCAGTTTTCCCAGTTGTAAAGTGCCAGCTAAGAGTTTTTTATTCACTAGACTGTAGTCTGTGGGAAACTTTTGGCTCATCTGGTAATCTTTTAATTTTGCAGTTCCTTCTTTAAAAGAATCAACTACTAAAAGAAATTACCCACAGTCCTGAGTTCCCATCTACCCTCCATGGCAGAGGATAATAAGCCTTGTGGTTGCTATGCCAACACAGAGGCCAGCTCTGGATGTCCCAGCACTCCAGGGCAAGGAGAGCTACATTCTACCCTGGCTTCCAGCTGGTGATCAGAGGGTTCCTGCAGTCCCTCCCCTCAAAGTCATCAGCTTTCAGCACTCACAGCTGTCTTGCCCAACAGCATCTTTTCCTAGTTGTCTGCTGAGCCTGTGTTCCTTAACCGCTCATTTTGACCCATCTCCCCTTTACTTCCAAAGAGGATGTTAAGAGACTTTATTTTCACTAGTCTTTGTCGTCTGTTTTATTCTCTGATTCACAAACCAGAAAAAAAGTTCCTTGAAATATATGAGCAAAAGCAGGAGCACTAAAGCCAAAGGAATTGAGTGGAACTCGAATCTGAGAGCAGAAGTGTAGCAAGAGATCACAACAGAACGTTGCAAAATTAAGAAGAAAATTGTTAGTAAGATCACACACACGCCATCAAATGACGGGAAGGATGACAAAGGTTTGGAAATACTGTAGGGGTTAAGCCAAGAGAAATCATTTAATGTAAACATGTATCAGAGGAGGTCTTTTATGGGATGCTGTCAGGAACAGACTTGATAACTTAAGGATTCAGAATAAACAAAAAGAGCTGAGAGCAGGCAAAGCCATTTTTGGCAAATGCTTCATGGCAGACACACCCTTCTCGCCAAATCTATTTTGGATATGCCAAGCTTTCTAATGCAGAGACTTACGGATCGGTGTTCAGCTTTCTGAACTTCTCCAGATTTTGAAGGAAAAAAAAAAGACAGCATGGGGCAGGTAAATTCTGGACTAGAATTCTTCTAAGATAGTTTTCACTTTCTAGTATCTTTTCAGTTCACCATCATTAAGACCCACATCAGTTCTGTCCTAGGTTCAGAGTTTTACAAGAAAGGCACACTCACCGACATTCCAGGTCCGGGTCTGACTTGATTTCCTTCCTGCTCCACTTTGCTACATTTGCAGATGCCCATTTGAGGACCTTCAGAGGGAATACAAACAGTCACCAGAATTTTTATTGATCAAAAGGAACATGTTTAAAACAATCCTCAATAGATTTACAAATTAGCGAACTCCCCACATTAGAATTTCATTCCGTGAGCATTTCCTTCCCTTTAATTGCCGGCTTGCTCCTTCATTACATTGGCATTCTCCATCAACGTGTAAATGCTGCAGCTGTTTTAGCCCGGTGTTCCTCTCTTTTAGAGTAAACCATTAACTTGCCATTTCAGTCTTCTATAAAAATGCTTATGATTGACAAAACTTTATGAAACAGTGGCAAATTGGAAGAAAATTAGTGCCACGAACAAGGAACAGCTAAGCTGTATTCGGAGAGAAATTTGTCATTGTGGGCTAACAGTGTAATTGGCTGGTTAAATATAAACAGGTTCAGTTCCCCCCCCCCATCTTTCTTTTTCTCTCCTTCCTTCTTTCCTTCCTTCCTCCTACCTTCCTTCCTTCCTTCCTTCTTCCCTCCCTCCCTCCCTTCCCTCCCTCCTTCCTTTTCTTTCCCTCCTGTCCCCCTTTCCTTCCTTCCTTCCTTCTTTCCTTCCTTCCTTCCTTCCTTGTTCTCCCATCTTAAAAATTGTACAATTTCACATCCTTCAGCATTGGAAGGGTTTCCTTTTGGAAGCTGTTTTGGATGAGTTTTTCAAATTTTTCCCAAAAAGTTGAGACATTTTTGTTTGGTTCATTATAAATTGTGTGCTGTGAATATAGAAGGTACTATATGATAATGAGTTTTTAAACATGAAGCAGCAACAAACAAACAAAACCTTTAGCTTTTATTTTCCTCACCATTAATGAGTGGTTCTCTTAATCAGTAGACACCATGTTAAAACATCCAAGCAGACCAGAAATGTCGGCAGACTGGATTTTTGTTTTCTTTCCAGTACTTGTTTATTCGTAATTGAGGCATAAATCACACATTGGAAATACACTTTAATGTAGAATGCAGTGACTTCTAACACATGTGTATACCACTGTGATCGCCACCCGGATGAAAAGAAATAAGTTTTTTTTAAAGTAGTCTTTGAAGCATTATTCGTATTGGTTTTCATACTTCCCCCCCACAAATGCTAGAGAAAAATCCCTTGTAAAATATGGTCCTTTAATTCTCTGTAAGAAACCCATGATTCTAAATCTAAACTAAGCCTTGTCCAGAAGACCTTGGTTTAGAAACAGCAGCTGGGCAAATGGATGGAGGAAATTCAATGGGGTGTGATAACTAGGATGAAAAAGCAGCTATTTCCCTGGACTAAAGTCTAAGTCCCATCAGTGGTGCTGGTTTTAGTCTTTCTGCCGCTACCCCTGTAGCTCTGTCTGCAGCTCAGTGCTCTGAAGCAGAAGGTCACCATCCGACAGAGCTGATGGACACAGATCATTTATGTACTTATTTCTTCATGTATTTATTTATTTGCATTGTGTCTGCAGCAGCCTATCGGCTAAATGCCTGTATAACGGCTAATCAAAATAGCTTTTAGACATATTTTTCAATTAAGATGCAGTTCACTAAGCCAATCAATTATAGGTTATTATAAAATTTCAAAGGTGACTTTAAATGCAATAGCACAAAATTAAGAAATCATAATTTACCCAAAAGGGCCACCTTGATTTTGAAGTGTGGACCATCGAACTGTGTATAATCTCCAAAAAGTGTGGTAATTACATCCACTCCCTTCCCCTGTCTCACCAATGCATTACAATAAATGAAAAGGGCAATTTAGAAATATGCGTCTGAAGTTGCCCTTGCATTATTAAATCAGGGACAAAGAATCATATTCTTTATGCCAGCTTGCCATAATTTATACTGCCCTTGAGATAAACACGAATGGGGAATAGCTAACATCAGTTTTTAGAAAAGAAGCATGCATCATTATGAAGCCTCGTCCTTTCAGCTTAGCTAACATACCCCTGTAGACACCCAGATGTGGACATGTGCCTTGTTCTCTTGCATTCTTCTTCCGACAGAAGCTCATAGTAGGAAAATTTTCATTAGGCAAGAGCTGTGGGTGTCATTAAAAAGGAACAAGATTAGTATTGACTGTGGGAAGCAAAGGTCAGAGAGGGGCCTGCCTTTCCCATTACTGCTTTTTTTTCATATGTATCTAATCATTTCAGGTCCTGATGAGTCCTTTGTGGGTGGAATTCCTGCTTTAAATGTTGTAATACATCAAGCCAAGGTTCATCTCAAAAAATGTGCTTCGAAGGCTGTTCAATTTTGCTGCCGTATATTTATTATTTAAAGAAAATGCTGTGACATACAATATTTTAGTATCTTAGAAATGCAGGAGGGCTATCACAGAGTCAAAGACGGGAGAGGAAGATGAGCAGTAATCATCCGTTGTTATGGGACCTGGACATTCCAGCACGGCCAGAGAGATCAAAAGTGGGAGAAGATCCAGAAATAAAAGTAGATCAGAGGAGAAGGCCTTTTTTTTGGCATTGCCCTACTTCCAGGGCGATGCTCATGGCAGAGGCCCCAGGAAACAGGAGCCACACAACAAGGCCTGATAAAGAGACCATGATGTCTCCCCTTAGACTTCAGCAATGCCAGCCTTCGCCTCTGACCGCACCACCTCCTTCCCCACTCTCTGCCCAGAAGTGCACGCCCACAGGCCCAGGCAGTCTCCCACACCCACTTTCCATCTTATCAGCCCAACGGAGTGTGCTTATAGTCTCAGTCACTTCCCAATCTGCAAGGAATTAAAAGCCAGGGCAGTGTGCTGGCACCAAGGCCTGGGGTGCAAGGACATCCCTGCTCTGGGAGAAGTCTGCAGCCCAAGGAGCACATGGGTGATATCAGACCACCTGGGTTCCCATTTTCCCATCTTCCCAGTCATGCACTGGGGGAATGGGAACAATTTCTCTCTGTACTTTAGTGGCCGCATTTGTGAAAACATAGTCCCTGCCTCCTGATGTCTCCACACATCAACAATGCAAGGCTTGCAACATGCTCGACACAGCGCCTGCCATAAAGCAAGGGCTCAATGTATTAGTTCCTTCTTCTTGTCTTCCTCCAGTGCATCTCCTGGGTACTCTCACCTTCTGCTTTTTTATTATTCTACAACACCAGACAATTTGTGGGTGCCGTCAAAACATCCTTGGAGGCAGAGATTGGTTTCTTCGGCCTCAATCTAAAGAGTTCTGCCATACATGGAAGCAGCTCTGTGCCCCTGTCTAGGATTCAGTGTCTGATGCTCCCAGTTTCTGCTGGCCTCCCTCACAGGGGGGATTCTCCTCATGTCCCCTGACGCTGCCTGTACTGGAACACTTGGAATGTTGCTGGGACATTAAAAAACTGTTGCCTGACTGCAACCATTTGTCCATTTATTAATCTAAATTTCGTTTATTTAACAAGTATTTACTGATGGAAAACTTCCTCTGAATCCTCAGCTCGGGCCTCCGGCACAATCTCTTGCCTCTTCTGATGGGCAGATATTTTCTCGCATTTCCCCATGTTCCTTTTAACTGTAGCAACTTCCTCTTCTCCCAGCATCAGTTTCTTTTATGCACAGCATGTTCATGGTGGTGGAGACCCTGATGCCGACTCAGTTTTGCAAGACAGATGTTTCTCCTGAGGATATAGAATACCTTTCCCCAAAATTGACCTGGCATCTGATGAAATCCTCCAACTCTGCCTGTGAAGAGATGTGTGTCCTTGGCAAGTCACTTGGCCTCTCTGAGCAGCTACATTCAAATTACAGCTAAATTAATATCACTTCTTCTCAGGCTTTTGTGAAATAGTCACAAAGGAAATATCTAGCACGTGTACTCAACATGAGAATGTGATCAACTTCAGTGTCTTCCGTTTAGTCATGGATCCGTTTAATCATGTGGTAAAGCACACATAAAATTTACCATCTTAACCATTGTTTAAACGCATCGTTCGGTGGCATGAAGTGTATTCATATTGTTATGCGACCATCACCGCCATCCATCTCCACAACTGTTTTCATCTTCCCAAACGGAAAATCTATAAACAATAATTCCTCATGCCTCCTCTTCTACTTTCTGTCTCTATGAACTTGGTTACTCTAGGGAACTCATATAAGTGGAATCACACTGTATTTGTCTTCTGTTGACTGGTGATTTCACTTAATGTCCTCAAGGTTCATCCTTGTTGTAGCGCGAGTCAGAATTCCCTTCCTTTTTAAGGCTGAAGAATATTCCGTTGTATGTATGTATGTATGTATGTACCAGACTTTGCTTATTCATTCTTTTATGGACACATGGGTTGTTTTGTGATGAATGCTGCTATAAATGTGGGTGTACAAATATATCTTCTAGACTCTATTTCAATTCTTTTGATCCAGAAGTGGAATTGCTAGATAATATGGTAATTAGATGTTTAGTTTTTTGAGAAACTTAGTACTGGTTTCAATAGTGGCTATCCCATTTTACATTCCTAATAATGGTGCAAAAAGGCAATTATTCCATATCTTTGCCAACACTTGTTATTTTCTGTTTTGTTTTGCTTGGTTGGTTTTTTTTTTTTTTTTTTTTGCCAGTAGCTATCCTACCAGGTGTGAGGTGATATCTCATTATAGTTTGGGCTCGAATGTCCCTAATGATTTGTAATGTTGAACATCTTATCATGTTGTTACTGGCCATTTATATATCTTCTTTGGAGAACCCATTTATTTTTAAATGTTATTATCTTGTAATCCAGTTTGGTGTAGTATTCAATAGCACAGAGGTAAATTTGGCCCTAGTGCTGCCACTAATCAGCTGTGCGACCTCAAGCAATGTGAGCAACCTCTATGAGACTCATTTTACTTTCATATAAAATAGGGATAAAAATCGTACTTTTTGGAGCACGTGGGTGGCTCAGTAAGTTGGGCATCTGACTCTTGATTTCAGCTGGGTTTATGATCTCAGGGCTCGTGAGATCAAACCCTATGTTGGGCTCTGCACTCAGAGGAGAGTCTGCTCGGGATTCTCTCTCTCCCTCTGCCCCGCTCCCCAGCTTGCTCTCTTTTGCTCTCTCTCTCTCTCTCAAATGAATAAATAAATCTTTAAAAGAGAGTACTTCCCATATAGCAATACTGTGATCTGATGACCATAAAATGCCCAGCTGAGTATCCTTGCAATAAGAACAGGAAGGGGGCAGGACTATTGCTATATCATCAATTTCACCCACACTATTATTATGGGAAAATAAGTTCTTCAATTACTTTGGTTAGTAACAGCTAAATGGAGTGAAGAGTGCTAGATGGTTGTCTATGTGAAGAACAGTATTCTCAGAAAGACTGAAATGACTTGCAAGGCAATTTCTATGTTTATATGACTCTTCTTCTCACCTCTGCCATCCACCATTCATTCCTAAAAATCTCCCAATGCCTAGGAAAGCACACAATGGAACCTCTTACTGCCACCAAACGGTGTATGTTAGCTGCATGAGTGATTCTTCTGGTCTGCTGTTTGGGTAGTAACTACTTTAGATGAAGTCAGTGTCTGTAAGGAATATACACTTCTGGGTGGCTCCTACAGATGTATCATCCAAGGGTTTTTCCTACGTCCACTCAGATATACTAACACCTAAGAACCAGTGTGAACAGTGTGATAAGTAGTAGGAACTACTTCTCATGTAATTACTGTATGCTAGAGAGCAGGGTTTCTGCATATGTCACCCCTTTAAAGACTGAAAATGAAGCTGTGAATCAAATAATGTCCCCATTTTAGAGATGAGGAGACTGAACCTCATGAAGGTGATCTAATGTGAAGATTTCAGCTCACACAGCTTTTATAGAAGGATCTGGGATTTGAGGGTAGCTCTGATTGAGTCTAATCTTTGCTCTGCTCTTCTTTCTCTAGGGCAATTCAGAAAATGTTGGGGCGGAGGGCAACTATCTATTGTTTGCATGTATATTTCATAGTGAGTGGAAGGTAAGGGGCACTTTAAGCATGGGTTTTTAGGGAACCAAGAATTCAAGAATAATTCTGCTGTTTCCATAAGATGGAGGAAGGGTTATATTCCCAGTGCTAATGTTAAACTTAATAGACTGGATCATAAATGAATTGGAGAGATGAATAACAAAAAAAGGGGGGCTTTCTCCAACATAGAGCATTATCCTCATCTTTATAGTAAAAGTGTTCCCCTCTCTGAAAGTGTGAGCAAAATGCTGTATAAGGTTGTATAATGATGTATAATGATGTATAGAAGGCTTAAGACTCCTCCAGTGCTTACATACCTTTCCACCACATCTATTCCCAGTTCACAGATGAGGAAGCTGAGGCCAAGAGAATGAGTTGCCTGAAGTCAGCAATTGCTCCTCCAAGGTGTCTTCACTCCGTACGGCTTAGTGGTGAGATTACAGGTCCCAGGATCCGTTAACGGCTCATTCTGATCCCAATTTCTGCTTACAGCTAGAGGACCTTGCTAGGTCCTGCCACCCCTGGGGACTTCAGATTTTCCATCTGGAAAACAAAAATGGCACTGTCTGCCTCACAAGGCTTTTTGTGACTATGAAATTTGATAGCACTTGTGAAAATGTGCTTTGCCAAGTTTGATGCACGCTTCATGCTTTTAACAAATGCTGCTTTCACTTCTTTCCCCATGGGCGGTACTTCTGATAAAGTAAACCTTACCCCATTTCTCAGATTAGGATGCCCAGGCCACAGCTGTTGACAGCTTGCATGGCTTTATGCTCAATAAGGAGGCGCACAGAAGATTCATCCCCCAGATGCGACAAATGGACCCTTTCCCACTATGGTGTCAAGCCGTATACTGAAATTACAACCTGTCATCTGTCCTGATGACCTTTGAGTTCTCGATCCTTGCAATTTTCTTAAATGAATATTCCACTTATAGGACATGAACCTGCCAATTTCAGTGATCAATGCCATCCTTTTCGGTGGTTGTTACAGGAACTTGTTACGTTACCCCTCCAACAGGTTCTTGAGTCAGAGGCAAGCAATTCATTCTGTCCAGTGCAAACAGATCTCAGCATTTTAGTCGGGAAATACAACCCCCTCAGAGAATCACCTCCACTAATGAGGACTTCTTTGTGGGAAGGATTCTACACTCAAAGGGGAGTTTAAGTCAGTCATTTGTAGGGTCATGAAACATTCTTTTATTTTTTAAAGACCTACAATGTGTCAGACTCAGTACTAAGCCTATAGTTGGTGTTACCTAGCATGTGCACATGTAGGATGTGCATGTCTACATCGTAGGTAACTTACATATACACACATATGTGTGTATGTTTGTGATAGGCCAGTGATTTGTAGAGATGGTGGGCATCTAAATAACTACTAAGTGACCAAATGCATTATAGGCCAAAAGAGAGAGCTAATATGCTATGAGAATCTAGAAGAGAAAACACCATTTCTACATTGAATATCTTAGAGATGACTTCTTAACCTGTGAAGGTCGGGAAGAATTTGGACAAATGCCCATGAGACAACAGTGGGTCCTGAAGAGAGAAGAAAAAGTATACACACAAAATATGACCATGAAATGGGCTGTATACAGTAAAAATTAAGAGCGGGGACTTGTCTCATATACTCCTGTGTTCCTGGCACCTTGAGTCAGCATACAGTAGGTGATCATTAAAGTTTTGTTGAAGGAGCTGTGGTTGTACTAGACAAAATTGGGGACAATTAATTTTCCATGATAACAAGGGTTATAGATCTGATCCCGAGGAAGTTTAGAGCAGGAACGGAAGGTGCAGCTAGAGATAGAGATAGAGATATGGACACGGATACAGATATTAATCACACACACATTCCTCCTCCTGTGCTACCGTGTGCCTGTCACAGCTGATGAATCCTGTGCTAATGATTGACCTTAGGACTCGATGGTATTTGAATAACAAAGATTACTTCGTTTCACTTAAAATATGGTACAACATTATTCTTATATTGTAGAGAGAAAACTGCCAACATGGTCTACCTGTTTCTGGGGGAAGAAGCTCGTTTCTGAGCTGTAAATCCGACTCCTGGAGCCCACTTGTTTGGAAGAGGCTTAATTTATTTCTGGCTGTCCTTTGAATTTGCAAAGGCCTCGGCGCTGAAAGATGCTGCAATTCTCCAAAGCTGATCCCCTTGGAATTCATCAGCAAGCACACAGCAAGCCCCTGAAACAGCATCCCATCTGGCGTGCTCAGGATGTACGTGGCAGGGGTGAAGGGAGGCAGCACTCACGGGCACTCAGCATTTGACCTTCGTATGTTCCCGTACAACTGTGCACTGGGGGCAGCCCTATCTTTGGAGCTGGTCATGTCACTGTTGAAGAAAGATCAGGAATTTGAAAGAAGGTATGATAAAAGGAGTTGAAAGTATAAAGGAACAGAGAAAAAGTCTTTTGGTAGCAAGTAGAAGAAATCTGACTCAAACTAACCTGGCAGGGAGAAAGTATTTACTTTCTCACTTAATGAGAGAGTCTGAGGTTGGAGCCAAACATCTCCAGTGACTTCAAGAATACTGCCATCTCTACCTCTTTCCCTCCGCGTCTCTTCTCTTTCTTTGCCTCCCTTTCTCCATGTCTTACTTAGCTCAGATGGTCTCAGTAGGCTGCCCTCAGCCCTTCCTTCCAGCTTCAGGCATCCTTCGGAGGAGGCACGAGAGAAATGCAGGCAGATCCAGCTCCAGGCTTATGCTGGCTTAGCTTTCTGAGCCTGAAGGAAGTGGAGTGTTCAGTTCGTCAATACACAATCCAAAAACAAAAACAAAAACTGAATGGAAACCAAACAAATACACAATCCAGCCTGGTGACAGACTCATCATTGTGCAGCTGCTGTGGCTAGAGGGATGGGGTGCCCTGAATGACCAGATCTGGGTCAAGAGTGTGCACTCAAGGGTTCAGATCTGGGTCATGTGTACACACACAAGGATACTGTGATTGGCAGCCAGAGCAGAATCACCATTAAGAAATGGAGGAGAAGCAGGTTCCAAAAGGGATGTCCAGAATGGGAGGCTGTTAACCAAACACAAGAAATGGATTCTGCCAGCTTAGAAATGGGGGAAAGACGCTTTTAGGCAGTCCCAAACACTGATCAGTGAAGTAAACAACTTTTTCTGAGTCCTCATTAAGTCGGGGACGCTAGCAGGATAGAAACAGAGAAAAGAAAATAAAGCTTTGGGCATATCCACAATACTCCAGCATGTGTTAGAGTCGTCTGATTCTGTAACAAAGTCAAACTAAGACCCTTTGAAATTTTGCAGCCCATCCTCAATATCAACTTTTTCGTTTTGTTTGTTTCTGGTTTTTTTTTTTTTTTTTTTAAGCCGAACTTGATGGGTACAGCTTTGACTATAGGCATAGTCATGGTTCATCACATAAATAATGATGAGGATGATGGTGATGATTTTCTCAGGTCAAAAATATACCATAAGTCAGATGGGCATAATCATAAAGCCTGTGAATTCTCAAGCCATATGGGTGACCCATGACTGGAGGTAAGGAAGTTACCTGTAGGATTGGGGTCCAGGGAACCGATGTGGCTCTTGGGAGTGACATTCAGAATATAATACTGAACATCAACTCTATGCCAAACTGTGTGCAATTCCTCTTTACATTACTCTCTTATCCAATCCTTCAGAACTTCCAGCAGGGAGAGGCTATTTATTATCATTTCTTCGTCCAGACGGGGAGACTGAAATAAAAAGAAGCTTTTCTTATACAAGGTCAGACAGTGCCCAAGTTCAGCCCTGTTGTTGCTACAGTGCCACAAAACAACAACAACAACAACAAAAACCCAAAACCACCACCACCAACAAAACCAGAAGACCACAACAGTAACACACAATGTCACCATGCTTCTTTCCAATGCAGTTAGTATTACTGGGATAGGAAGACGGAATGCTTTAGGAACACGAAGGAGGGAGCAAACAATGCTACCGGTCTTGAAGGCTGCACAAGGTTAGCTGGAAGGAGCATAGGAAAAGGGAAATGGTGCATTGGGAATGGTATCCCAAAGGCCTAAGGTTTGTAAAGATCAGACATGTCCATTGTGAGCACCTGACCCAAAGACACTTGGAAATACACATTAAAAAAAAATGAATGAATGAATGAGTGAATGAATGAGTGAATGAATGAATGTTTATTGATTCAACATCTTTTATTTATAGACCTTCATTATTAATTCACATGAGATAGTATGTCTGCTTGAGCCTTTGAGGATTTGAACAAATCAATATGTTCCTCGTCTCATTTCTATAAAGCTTTCCACAAGAACGAAGTTGGGAGGGGATTGAGGGTGGGGGATCTTTTCCCTGCACTCTTCCTACTCAGCCCCACACCTAGATAGCTCTTCCTAAGGGGTTTGTAAATCTCTGCTTATGCACCCAAATCCTGGTGTCTGACAAAGAAAAACTCCCTGTGAATTATAATTTGATTTTTTTTTTTTAATATAGGGCAGTCAGAATGAAGCTTTCTGGTGGCCGCTTAATTTGGAGGGCATTATTTTTAGCCCTGCAAAGGACCAGTGGCACGAAAACAATTAGGATCTTTTGTCAAGTTAATTAAATTTTACTAAGTGTAGTAATCTCAGTGGGCTTCGTACACCAGAGGTAAAACTAATTAAAACGCAAATTCTTCCAAGTCTAATAAGGAGTTCTGACTCGGGTAGCTGAAGAATGTTGTGCATACTGAGAGATATTCAAAACTAATTTATAATGAGACGAGGGCAAACCCTTAAATGGCTCAGTTCTGTTGAAGGCTCACTTGAGAACACCAATAAGTATGTTAAATTGGAGGCGGCCACTTAAAGAAAGGAAGGCAGATTGGCAAACTTTGCTAGGCTCAGGAGAAAAATGGATCCAGCTCAGACAAGTCAGGATGGGGAAGCCGGGAGAAATGAGGTATCCGGGTTTTATCTGGAAAGTGCTATTTTCTCCCCAGGTTCCTTCTCTTCATTAAATTCTCCAAGGGCAGGCTGAGCTAATGGCAATTGCTTTTCCCATAGTATCCTTTTCTTGGAAAGCTACATGGAGCTAGAATGTTTAGTTCACAAGGATTCAGATCAGTAGTTGATCCACACCAGGTCTCCTCCTGCACTGACAGGCCCATGTTTCAGCGGAGGCCACTGACTAAAAAATTCACCATACTCTAGAAATTAGCAGAGTACTAAACTGGCAATTCAAAATGTCTCAGTCTTAGTCCTTTCTTTAGAACCCACTCACACCAATTTCTACCTCCTGTCAAATGTGTGTGAATATTTGCAGTTGAGAAATTTGAAATGATTGTTGGATCACAATGGGCAACCTTCATATCAATTTGGCCACACTTCAATTGACATGCTATTACTCTCCCATTCATTAAAAGTGGCATATACCTGCTGACACTTTCCTCATTTCTCTGTCTCATTTCACACCCTGTGGTCTGGCTCTGGCCCTGGTATCCCACCGACTTCGGCACGTTCTGCCCATACCCTTCTAATCACCAAATCTAATGGCCTTTCTTTGTTGCTACTACCCTCAACCAGATTGGATCATTTGTCACATTGACCACTCCATCCCTCCTGACCCACGCTGCTTTATTTAGTTCTGTGATGCTGTTATAAATGCAGCAGGACCTGCTGGGAATGAGCAACACTAAAGTCTCTTTCCGAGAAAGGGGCTTCCTGCCTAGTTTTGCTCTGTAGGTACACAAAGATTCTGCTTGAAATGACAGGTGGGTGCCATATTGGGTATCTATCATGAAGCTAGAATTTTTCTTTGTCCTATATTATTTTAATATTTGCATTATGTAGATAAGGCATGCTTCTTGTAGAACCTTTAGGAAGAGCAGAAAAATAAAAGGAAAAGAAAAGATGCATATAACCAAACTATGACTTTATTATTTCCTTCTTTTTTTTTTTTCATATTTTCCCTTTATGGTCTTAATTCGTATATCCATAATCATCTTTGTCCTGTAACACTTTAGCCTGGGCGTTTTTCTGTGTCACTGAAGTATTATAAGCAATTCACTAAAGTTGGAAGAACACGGGCTTTTTAATTTGGCACATCTAGTTTTAAGTCCCAGCTTTACCTAGCTATGCGATTTTAAGAAAGACTTTACATTTTCTTTTTAGTCTAGGTTCCTTGTCCGTTAAATAAGATTGATAATGACTATATCATAAACTTGATAATAAGATGAAACTGGCTGATGTTTAAAACTTGTTTAGCTGTGTTTTTTTGTTGGTGGTATTATTATTTTGTATTAACAAATACAGTGTCTAATGGTTCACAATATCTCATCATGTGGTATTCCATTCTTTACTCAAATTAATCTCTATTATTAAACATTTAATTTCTCCATTAGTTTTCGAATATCAATAATTCTAGAGTGACTGTCTTCATATTTTTATTAATAACATTTTCTACACACAGATGTACAAGTTCCTCCCTAGAAAGTTGGTGCCAGTTTCTGCTCTTGCCAGCTGTGTATGACAGAATTCCTCTCCTCTAGCTCTTGTAGCTGCCTGGGTGCCTTCATCAGGAAGTGGGGGGGCCAATCTAGCACCATAGCCAGTGGTAAAGCACCGATGGCCTCCACTCAAGGCTTCTGCCCCAGACTCAGAAACCTTTACCCCAATCAGAGTTGCTTACCAGCCTTCACCCCTAAGGAAACTCCACTTCTTATAAGATTCCACAAGTAACACTGATAAACTGTCCCCGTTCTTCAGTAAGACTTCTTTCTCCTCCCGTGAAGTGCTAAATCCATAGGGAGATACTGATCTGTGTAAACCCATGGCTCAACTTACATGCAGATGAATAGAGATTTCAGTTCATTCGTGATGTATTTAAGAAGACCTGGGCTCTGGTCCTGGAAGGATGAGAAGGCTTGACCTGAAAAGGGGCAGCCAAAAAGAGAAAACACTTCAACCAGTGTTGAAAATATAAAGGGGTCAAATGCTCTATACTGTGTATACATCAGCTATTCGATTCACTGAACATGACAAAACTGCAATGTCTCAAACACTACCCTAGTCTCTGGAAGTGCAAAATAATCACAAAAAGTATTTTTCCTTCCAAAAAGTCACTGTCTGATTGGGTGGGGATCTACAGAAATAAGCTCATCAATAATGACACTCTATGGTGACAGGTGATGTAATGGGGAGACATTGGGACATAAGGGGAAGAGGTTAGAAAGCTAACGAGATTGAGATGCTTCTCACTGAAGCTGGGTATTTAATATTGAGTGCAAATCCATGAAGTAGCCTGGGAAAGTAAGCATTAGAAACAGCCTGGATGGCAGGTCATTCTGAGGAATGGATCTCCTACAGTTTGTGAGGCTGGATCGGACATGATTTAGAGGAGATGGGATGGGAGATGATGCTGAAGAAATGGGGAAATCATATTATAGTGTGGGGCTCAAAGGGCATTCTAAAGAATCTGTATTCTACATCTGTATGTTGGAGGATCATTGCAGATGTTGATAGAATTTGATTTCGTCAATCAATGGCTTAAATTTCCTGACATGTTTCTGAGAACTATGGTGATTGCTGGGAACCTGAGAGACTCAGTTCATTCATCTTAAGCTAAGGGGAGGGGAACTACTGCCTGTCATATCTCAAAGTTTGGTAGGAGAATCACGTAACTTACCATAAAACTAGTGAAAGCCAAGCTAAGTATAAGGTAACATTTCCTTCTGAAAGCATTACACAAAGGGATGCATCCTATGGGGACTGCCATCATAGGTTTTTAGTAATTGCAGGGCAATAAGCTAATTACTATGTTTTATCTACTTCCTTCAGAGAACTCCAAACTGAATGAGTAAACTTGGAAAAAATTAAATTAGGGCCATGAACAAACAAAACAACCTTCCCTCCCCGAAGGAAACCAATAGAAGATATATATTTAGGGTGCTCAAACTTTGTATGTTCAAGTCTGCTTTCCTTGCTTAAATCCAGAGCACTTTATTTGTGCTCATGGTGTGTTTCTGGGTAACTGTGAAAGCCAGCGTGGAAAACTAATACCATATACAACACTACAATACAAACATTCTAACTCTGTGACTTTGGAGGTCACTTGGCTTCTCTTAGACTCAGTTTCCCCCTCTGGCTTTGATGGTTTGGATTCAGTACTAGGGTCCAATACTTAATCCATTAGCCACTTGTAGCCTCTCTAATGGGGGCACTGATGAGCTTAGTTAATTTGAATTTTATTGGTCCAATGCCTCTTTTTATAACAAATATTTTATAATATTCCCTGTATTATCCTGAAATGAAATTCACAGATAGTATAAATTATCTACATAGATAATTTTTTAAAAATCAGTGCAATGCCCTAATTGTAATACAGAAGAAAAATGAAAGAAAATAGACTATAATAAAGTAATAAGTACTTCTCATAAATGCATGACATAACATTATAAAAAGGTATAATGAAGTAGTAAGACACCTACATCCATACACAAAATCACCATGAATGGAACGGCTAAAAATGCAGACTGAAACAGATGTATTATACTGGCAGCATAATTAGGGGTATTTCTGTAACTGATATGACTTTCCAAAAAAGTACAGAGCTCTTGGTAAGATTTTTTTAGTTGAGGTGTAACTGATTTGGTAAAACTTTAAAAAGCTATCTTCCCCAATTTACATAGAAGTTGTATTCCTGAAAAATTCAGTACATTTTAAATCAATGAGATAAATTCCGTATGCCCATATGTAAAATAGACTTGAATCTAGGTGCGTATGATTATAAAGCGTTTTTAATCCACCTAAATACATGGTGGACTTTCAAACATCATATGGATCACAGTGTCATTTTTGACTGTACAGGACTATTCCTGCATTGCTTCCCTGACCTCCATCCATTCAAATACTAGGATTTCCTCATCCCCATCACCATTAAACACACACACTCTGTGATACTCTCTTGGTTTAGAGTCTTGCATCCAAACTCTTGCTTGAATCATTACTTAGGCCACTGCTCCTGAGGTGGAGTGTCCTAAATGCCATATTGTTCAGCATTCTGAAGGACCCCTAACCCATAGGAAATTGGTAGGTAATGTGGCTTACTATTTGGGGCTGAACTTACTCCCTGCCCAGAACTTAAATATTGCAGTTCTAATCTCCAGGAACTCAGAATGTGACTATATTTGGAGAAGGGGTCTCTAAAGAGGTAATTAAGAAAAAAATAAATAAAGAGGTAGTTAAGTTAAAATAAGGTCATTTGAGTGGGTCTTAATCCAACACAACAGCTGTCCTTAAACTATGAGGACACTGGGTCACAGACACATACAGAGGGAAGATCATGTGAAGACATGGGGAGAAGACAGCCATCTGCAAGGCAAGGAAAGAGGTCTCAGAAGAAACCAACGCTGCTGGAACCTCGATCTCAGACATCTAGTCTCCAGAATCATGGGAACATAAATTTCTATTGTTAAAGCCTATGGTACTTTGTTACAGCAGCCCTTGCAAACTTATGTTTGCTATATTTACAACTACAGTCCTGATTACTACTACTATTATAACTCCTTCAACCACTGCTCTGACCCCCACCTTCATAATTAGTTTTTGAACTTTGTGTTATTTTTATGGTACTAATCACTCCCCATAACAAGTAGACAAGCAAACTAAGCCTCTGCTTGCGTCACTCACCTACGAGGTGGCAAAATGGGCTATAGACCCAAATACAGCCGGATGGCAAAGTCCACATCCCAGTTTCTACGTTGCATTTTCCCTCATTCTCAGGTGAATCATACTAGAGGTCCATCAGATGTTTGGATCACAAGTCAGAAACCTCCTGGGCCCCTATTAGGGATTACGCCTGCATGTATTCTGATTGAGAGGAACTTGTTAAGAGAACTTGGCCAGCTCTGTAGGCATTTCCAATGGGAGGCATTTATAAATCAGTGGTGACATCTTAGAGGCAGTACTGTATAATGGTTAAGGATGCTGATTTCTGGGTCAGCTTGCCTGGGATCAAATCCCAGTGTTGTCATTTATAGGCTAAACAGCTTTGCCTCCCTCAGACTCTCTTTTCTTGTGTGCAAAATTATAGTTCCTCTCTCATAGGGTTATTTTGTAGCTAAACTGAGTTAATTCACATAAAGAGCTTAGGACATAATGAATCATTGAACATTATATCAAAAACTAGTGATGTACTATAAATAAATAAAAAGGAGCTTAGGACAGTGTTATAAAAGGAGGGGCCAATACAGTTACCTAATGTTAGGGAAGACTTCACAAATGCCATCTTAAGAGTCCTTACAGCAAGCGAGAGCATTTTACCTTCTGACACTCAAAGTTCAGGGAGGTTTTGTAATTTTCTCAAGGTCACACAGCTAGTAGATGGAAGATCTGTGTGACTCCTACGTCCTCCTACTTTGCAAATGCTCTATTCCATTTCTCAACTATTTCCACAGTCCTTCTACATATTAAAAAGAAATAACACTGTCCCTCCCCAGCAACCCACCCTACAAACAACCTCTATTCTTTCTGCTAAATAACATTCCTATCTTTTTCATGGCAAGGTGAGATGTAATATCGAGCCCTGAGACTGTGCGGGTATGGCTATTTTTTATTTTCCTGGAGAAAATAGCAAAATGCTCATGGGTTAGTTTATTCATTCAGACCAGAAATAGATCCCTGCAGCACACCATTTGATACGCTCCACAAAAATGTGTAGATGTAAAGGAGAAAATGTAATCTATCACCTGGATTTTTCTTTTGCTCTTTGGTGCCAAATACCTGAAGATATTGAAACATCTATATGCTCAACAAGGCGAAAATACCTGGAAAAAGCACCGTATTTTTTACTTTCCATTCAGATGTTGCAGAAGCATGTGAACATATCTAAGTCTTTAAAGAAGTTAAAGCCCTTTACCTTAATCTAAAGGTCATGTTGCTAATGGAACTTGGCTGTGTCCACACCAGAGTGCGGGGTATCACTGTATTTTGGTTGCATGAAGGAATTGTCTCCCCCACCCCCCAACCAAAGAGCTTAGGAATGTATTCACCACCAGATTAAAGCTGGCATCAATTTGAATCTTTGCTCTACTGCACTCTAAGTTCTGTGAATATTAATGGAAATTTCTTTGTTGGATGCTTGGCTGCTTAAATTCATCTGCCATTCTTCGGTTGGAGTCATTCAGGCAATTAATGTTGAGCGTGTGCCCACTCCAACAGGGGCCAGGTGTAGGTCACAGGCATGCTGGCATTGTATGTGTCTAAAGGTCAGACTTTTGAAATGTGGCACAGGAAAGATGGCGAAGCACCAGCAAGATTGATGATTGTGAGTATATTTTATTTTCGGTGCAAAGTAATGCAGGGGCAGCTACTTTTTCATTCTTATTGGATAACCTTCAAGTCTGTGTTCTAATAACCAACTGCCTGGGGTGGGAGTGGGGATGGGGGTTCACCTAGTGCCCCTGTGCTTTCAGCGTGGTCCAGGTGGCTCTCAGAGGCTCTTTCACTGCCTCCACAATGGGATGCGATGTGTTACCATGAAACCACTGGAACAGGATAGAGTTATAAAGATCTGGATGAGAAAACCCAACTGTCCCATGCAATCGCTGTGCAGCCATAGGCCAATTTCTTAAACTCTCTGTGCTTCTGCTTCCTTGTTTCGAAGATGAGAATTGTAATGGTAATCTACTTTATAGGGGTGTTTGAGATTTAAATGCTCTCCCAAGAGTAAAATTCTTGGAAAAAAAGGCCTGGAACAGCATAAACACTGAGCTACCAATTATTAATTTTAGAGGGAGTTGGTCCAAATAAAGTACTTCCAAGAGAATGCGAGGGATAAAAACGTGATTTCAAAACAACGTCAAGATCAAAGCCTTAAAATTATTTACTTGCTAAATCCAATTATCCAAATTACTTTGCCTGGTGCCAACGTACATTTTGAGAAAAAGAAGATGATCAGAGGGTCAGGCTGCATTTGAATCCAAGTTTGGTGGTCCCTAGTTGATTATTTTGGGGGTGGTTTCTAAACTACTCTGAACCTATTTTCTCCTTTAATATGAGGATAGTAACACCTGCCCATTGTATAAGATTCCAACACAAATTAATGAAGTAAACTATATGCATTTAATCTATGATAGTTTAAATAAAAGCCTCAGCTCAACACTTCCAACCACTTTTCTCATTACTCCCTAATTAGCAAAATATTTTTGTTTGTTTGTTTCCATATTTAACTAATTCCCAGGACGTTCTTGTCCTTTTATGAAGCTGTATCTTCACCCATAAGGTCAGCTTTCTGTAATACCTTTCCCTTTGCTTTGTGCCCCGCACAACCTACTCACTCTTTAATGCCCTGGTTTGCTTTTGCGAGAAGAATGGAGAAGCAAAACCATGAAGAACTCCCTGTTTTTTGGTCAGATCCAGGAGCACTATAGCCTCAGGGGCAGAATGGAAGTAGGGTGACCAGGAAAACAAGCTGGTAGCGGAGAGAAGAATATCTCAGGCATGAGATGGTTTGCTCCTGGCTAAATAACGTAAGGCCCAGTCGGTGCCCTCGACTACCAACCATTGTAAGGTGCAAATGTCCTCTTGTGATTTGCACATCGATGCACCAGTTGTGGCTAATGTAAACTGGTACAACTTTCCTGGAGAGACATCGAATGTTTGTGGCCTTTAGTCCATAATTCCATTGACAAATATCAATACGCAAACAAGTGGACTGATAAATGAGGACAAGATTTTCACTACAATGCTATGTGTTACAGACCCTAATTCACAATCCAACGAAACAAAATTCATTGGTTATATAACATTTATGACATGACCTTCTTTCGAGCCATTAAAAATACAATGTCAGAACATTTAATGGCATGGAATAGGAGTCATGATGCAATCTTATGTAAGAGACAAAAGAGAAATCCTTACACCAAATGCAATCCAAATTATGTGAGGATGTGAGGATGTATATAAGTAAGGAAAGAACAACTAACCCCAGAAATTAACAGTGACTCTTTGTTGTGAAATGTTGGTTTTTTTGTTTTGTTTTGTTTTTGCATTTCATGTGCTCCCTAAAATTAACTCAAATGACCAGAAAAAGTATTTCAGATATTATTTTGGAATTCCTTTGCTTTAGTTCAGGTGGCTCCCTGTGGCGTGTGGGCAGACTGGGTTTCCAGGACTGCCCCAGAAGCACCACGTGTTGCTGTTTCATCTGAGTCTCAGCATCCCTGCCCTGTCATCAGTGGCCGCCTTCTGTTGGGCCCCCGTGTGGTCATGGACACCCACCTCACCCTAGCATAGAAGGGGACAAGGTGTAACATCTGGATGTGATGCTGGCTGCAGCAAGCACACTTTCTCCCATACTTGTGAAATTTCCTGGTTAGAGGCTGCCACTTACTAGGTGTCTGTGCTGTGTCGTGCAGTGAGTGCCTTAAGTACCTCAATTCATAAGATTCTGAAGCTCAGAGATAAGGCCAACATGATAGAAAGGCAAGCAATATGCCTAGGATGCAAAATTTAAAGAGATTCTCAGGGGCGCCTGGGTGGCTCAGTGGGTTAAAGCCTCTGCCTTCGGCTCAAGTCATGATCTCAGGGTCCTGGGATCGAGCCCCACTTCGGGATCTCTGCTCGGCAGGGAGCCTGCTTCCCCCTCTCTCTCTGACTGCCTCTGTGCCTACTTGTGATCTCTCTCTCTCTCTCTCTCTGTCAAATAAATAAATAAAATCTTTAAAAAAAGAAAAAAAGGGATTCTTAGGGTCATGCTGAGATGCACCAGAATTTCCTCAAATTCTGCACCCCCGGTGTCACCCTTATACTACCCTCATCTTGGCCCTCTCACATAGGCAAAATAACTTGCTCTAAGTCACTGAGCTGGTTAACATGTTGAGTTTGGGATCAGTTCCATGTCCAACTGATTCTGAACTCCTATTTTTCCCATTGTATCAATCTGTAGGTTTAAAAAGCTCAGTATAAGTACATAGGGCACGTGTGTGTTTGTGTGTGTGTGGTTACATGTATATCACGATGCATCATTCTTCATATTTTAAAAGCATAAAGAAATCATATATTTGCTCAGATGGCAAGCAAGGTGATCAAATATGAGCTACTTCCCCATTTCAATGGTGGGGATGGTCAGGCACATCCCAGGCTCCAGCCAGAAACTGACACACGTGGAAAGCAGCCACATGATCAAAGAAAATAGGACACACAAATGGCTCTCCCAGCAGTTCGTGGATCCTGCCACCCTGTCACTGGCACTCAAGACTAATGTAATTAGACATCGCCTCTTTCCCAGCTGAGCTCAGTTCTGGATTCATAGAACAGTCCGTGGCCACGGAAGAGCAAGTTAGCAGTTCACTGATGAGCCAAGGCACAGTGTGTCAAGAACAAAGACCAAAAGTCTTCTAGTCAATTTCATCATGTGGTGGACATAGAGTTGGTTTAGCAGAATCACCCAGTGCCAGGGAAAGGAGAGTGGACTCCCCCTGTTTGGGATGGTGTTCCAACACCTGGCAAAATAGAACCCACCTTTTTGATTCCACTTCATAGTCCCTGATGCGATTTACAGTAATGGTTTATTTTGGTGCTTTCAAGGAACAGATGGGTTTCCCTTTTACATAGATCTCCAAGTAGAGAAATACCCAAATACGCAAAGTATCTGCAGGAATAGAGAGAGTAACCAAAAAAAAAAAAAAAAAAAAAAAAGAAAAGAAAAAAAAAAAGAAATCCCAGAGTGTTTTTGAAGTCATTCATGCACTTAGGAAACTTTTATTAAACACTTAAGTGCCAGGCACTACATATGACATGACCTCATTTACTCTTTCCCGCATACAGTGATGTCATGACTGCATATTGTCCTCCTTTTACTGATGAGGAAATGGAGACTTAGGGAGGTTATATGTGTCACCCGACATTACAGCCAGTCAGTATTGAAACCACGATTCAAAACAGCATCTGGTGTGCTTTTCTCTTTCTGCCTTCCAAATACTTGTATAAGTGAATTGCATTTAATTGAATTATGGTGCTGTGCATACAACTGATTAATACATGCCGGCTGAATGAATGGTTAGTGACTATATTTATACCTTGTATCCATAAATTTAATATATGTTGTGCTGAGGGAGATGCCTCAATGGGAAGATGACAGTTAACAAGGTCATTTTCTGATATGGAAAATACATAAATGTGTACGTGCCTTCTGCATTTAATTTCCTCACTGCTTCTGAAATGGATATTTGCCAGTCGACTGAGAGCTGTTGCTCTTTGTTATCTGAAGGTACCATATCATCTTGGTTGCATACAGTGCAGAATGAAGAGGGAAGATTAGTCCCTCTGGAAATTTGCTCACATCTCCCTAGAAATGCAAAGTGTGAAGGCAGCCAGAGAAATTGCCCCTCCTGATTCTCACTTGCTCTGTGAATTCTGATAACTCACTTCCTGACCTTTGGTTCCCATGCCTATAAGGCACAGGGCTAGGACTCAAGCTTTTCTAACATTATCTCCACTCCTGAAATGGCAGTGAGTGTTGTGGCCTTACTAAGCCTTTTATACCATGGCACTTGGGTCTTATTTAAAAAAAAAAAAAAAAAAAAAAAAAATTCTTTTTCTTTTCTTTTTTTTCTTTCTTTTTTTTTTTTTTTGACCTGCAATTGCTTAATTTTATGGCACAAATTTTAGTTGAAAATTTGATGGAGATATCATTAGCTACCTTCAGAAGATCCTAACTCATTAGAGTCTTCTTCAGATTGCTTGTCTACCACATAGTCACATCACCCTTTCCCTGCCCGAGCTGTTATAACACTTTCATCACTGCTCACTGATCTGGGGAGATAGAGGAAATCCTCATAGTATAACGGGCTGGTTATGGTCTGACTCTAACTACTTCTCCATCCTCAGCTCATATTACTTATGTCACAGGGCCTTTGCACCTTCTTTGCAAAGGCCTCTTGGCCCTAGAACATGCTGATCAATACAACACTCACATATATACTTCCTGGTTAATGTCTGAGCATTCTTCAGATCACTACTAAATTGTTCCTATTTGTTCTTAATTGTTCTTCCTGGTTCCTTACACCTGTTTTTTCTGAACTTTTAATCAGCTTCTTACATGACCATCTTTCTATAATCAAGCTGTTTTTATACAGATATTGTGGGGGTTGTGTTGCTTAACATTCATCGTCACCCCTAGAGACTGTGACATGCTTTCTCAAGATAGCATTTCCAGTGCCCGGCACTGTCCTGGGCACTTATGTGTCTGCTTAGTAAAGGAATAAACAATATGCAGAACTATGAGCCACCATGAAGTCGAGGGATCAAAGAGTTGGGGCTCTTTGTGGGCCGTTGTGGGATGAAGTCGTCGCACCAGACTTGGTATGAGAAGATGAG
>CM052888.1:18218989-18255643 GCA_028534135.1 Potos flavus
TATATAATATATCATAACATATTATATGTTTTAATATTATATGTTAATATATATCATATGTTTTTATATATATATATATATATATATATATATTTTTTTTTTTTTTTAAATTTCCTAAGGATAACTATGATCCTGATTGGTTTACAAGAGCAATTCACACAGAGCACCCCATTGGAGTAGGGACAGTGATGATCTTATTAATATATTATGTGTTTACAAGGTTACAGAGTAGCCCCAAACCACTATAGTCACATGATCATGTAGCCTGTTCTCCTAAGTTCCATAAATGTTTTCATTTCCTTTGGGATTTCACTCTTAAGTTTCTAGAGTGCTATGCAGTTCTTCCCCAGAAGAAAACAAAGTTCCTTATAAATGGAAGATGGGTTGCCACATAAATTAAAAAATGGCATCCATAGTAATGTGAAGTTTCTTTGCATTTTGAAAAAGTACTAAGATTTAATTATATCTCAAATCAAAACAAAGAATTTACCAGTGTTGCCTTGTTAACTGATTACACTATTACTGATATTAAAAGAATAAATGTCTGCATATATGCATGAATTCATCACTTTAGTTTTTTACCACGTCTAATTTTTTGAGTGGAGAAGAAATAGGGTCCTCTCTTTCTTTTTCTTTCTTCCTTTCTTCCTTCCTCCCTCACCCCTTTCCTTTTCTTTCTTTCTCTGTCTCACTCTCTCTCTCTCTCTCCCTTCCTCCTCTCCTCTCCTCTCCTCTCCTTTCCTTTCCAGAATAGGATGGTTAACCAACTGAGCTACCCAGGTGCCCCCAGACCCTCTTGTTTTAGAAGCAAACATCATACACTCCCATACACATATATGCTCCCAAGTAATAAACTTACTGAGACAGAAGTACATATCAAATATCTTGAAATAAGAATTATATTAACCCAAATGGATTATAGTTTCCAACTTAAGAAAAGAGGGAGAGCTGATTGTTATGTTTTATGGACATTGTTTAGGAAATTAAGTTTCTTTCCATCAGATTACGGTATATATATATATATATATATATATATATGAAATATATATATTATGGTATATATATATATAACGGTATGAAATATATGTATATTATGGTATATATATATATACACACACACGGTATGAAATATATATATTACTATATATATATATACACACACACATATATATATAAAAGAAACTTGGAAAAACACAACACAAATCATCAGTAATATATATATATTTATATATATTATTATATCAGTAATATTATATATATATATATTACTGATGGTTTGTGTTGTGTTTTTCCAAGTTTCTTTTGTTTGTTCCTTCACTGAGAAGTATTATGCCTGAAAAAGTGGGCACTGAATTTTGAAACTTGAGGTTTCACTCCCAGGTCTTCCTCTTTTCTGGGTCTACAATCACATTACTTAGTGCCACTCAAATTTGGTGGCTTCACTTGAAAAATCTGGATATAATTAGGCTCACACCTCCTGAGGGTTTTGAGATGGTCACCAATGATTAAATATATTAAACACATGGCACAGTATTTGGGGCACAGTAGGTGCTCAGTAAATGTTGATTTCTTTCAGTGAAACATGTATTACTCTCCAAAAGTATTGCAGGAAATTAGAGAAATATTTAAACACTTCTTATTTTCTTGGCTTTGCTTAAAATCAAATATATATATATATATATATATATATATATATATACACACACACATAGAGAGAGAGAGAGAAAGGGAGAGAGAGGGAGAGAGAGGGAGAGAGAGGGAGAGAGAGGGAGAGAGAGAGATATTGTGGATGACCTTTCCCTAAACTATTTTATTCCTGGCAAGAAACAATTTAATTAAAAATTAAAGTCAAAAAATTTCCCCTGGGATTCAAAGTGCTCCTGCCCTCCTCAGCATAAAATGTTGGCTTTTAGACAAGAGTATTGATAAAAAGAATTTGTTCTTACTGCTAGAACAACCCAGTCAGGGTAATTCTTCAAGAGATGAGCTATGGCCTTTTATTCATGATTAGATATTTTGGTTTCAAAGTTCCTACTTTGAAAGGTACAGGTTGGAATTAAGAGAGAGAGAGAGGAAAAAAAAAAAAAAACAGTTACGGATTTAGGGACACTTTCATTTCCTTGGAATATGTTATCTGAATGCTTGTGAAGGCCACTGAATCTAGAATCACTGTTCTGATCACCAAAATCTTAAGACAGCAGCTATCGTTTTGTGCACAGCCAGCATGGGTCACTGTGACTCTCTTTCAAGGTCCCCATGGTAGAGCACTTCCTCCCACCTTTTTGGATGGGCATGTTCTGCCTTTGGATATGTTATTCTTATTAACCAGGTTATAATCCAATCATGGTGTCAAGACAGGCAGAAGTGTGAATGCCCATGAGCCTTCAGATAGGCATTTCTGCCTCCCTCACAGAATATCAGCTCATTTAATTTATTTTCAGGTTTGGGGAGCACCTCATGGTAGTCCTTATTAATAAATAAGGTAATCCTTTATAAATAAATCCTTATATATCTGGCTTCAATTCCTAGACTTTTTTTTTTTTTTTTTTTGCTAAGTAATGAGTATATGGGGGTCATTGTACTATTCTCTTCATTCTTATACAAGTTTGAAGTTTTCCATAATAAAGTTTTTGTGATCTTTAGTTCCCACCCCACCCCCTCACCCCTCACCCATCTGAGCTCCTTTGGTATCTGGTCATGATTTTACATTCTTTACAGTGCCACGTATCTCTCATATTCGTCTGTGATTGTGGGTGATTCTTTAATTCCTCTCCATATTTATAAAATTAAGCATGTTAGAGACTTTCACTTTTTCTTCCTCATGGGGATCCATTTGTTGCTTAGTCAAGTTTACACTAAAAAAAACCCATCCTCATCTTGCTGTGTTCTCTAAATATTGAGAAATTTATCCTTCCTTTTGGAGTATAAGCACACTTTTTTTGTTGCTCTTGGGGGAAAGGCAAGTGAGGGTTTTTAACCAATGTCTAGGCTCTTTTCATGCCCCATGCAACTTCTTCTGAGCTTAGAGACGAAATGAAGTTGCAATGCTTCTTTTACTGGCTTTCCAACATGCTGCACGGCCCCCCATGAGAAGCAGCAGGCCCAGAGGTGCCAGGTGGGGATCCTGAAGTCAATCTGTTGACTCATTAACACACACAAACACTGGCTTCCTTTTTTAATCTAACCTCTACTGCCTATGTAACATTATTATTAATTCCCCCATCCTATAAATAGACCTTCAACTTCTGAATGAGATTTTCTCAGTACCGAATTTTCTCAGGTCTTTATATTTTTACAGTGTCAGGACAAAGGGTGTTGAGGTAGCTACATGTGGAGAGAGAACTGTAGGAAATAATCAATTTCGTGAGCACTTCTTCAGGGCTTGGTGCAGGTGAAACTTTGCAGAAACATTTATAGTTTTAGGTTTCCATAAATAAGATACTTTTATAAAAGCTGTTTGTTTCGTTTTCAACAGGATAGATATAGTACCCTTTAGGTGGAAAATTTCATTTTACATGGCCATTCTGCTTTGTTAGCAATGGTTACTAAAGCCTTGTGTTGGGAAGAATCCTAAGGCTAAACCTTGCTTGAGCAGAATGGTGCTGTATGTAATCAGGGCAGGGCGACGTGAATGTAGACCTAGGGAGCATCACAAATGACCAGCCTGCTTTAGCAAATATAGTTTCACTAACTTAAATAAAAATCTTAGAAATAAGTATTAAGAAAAATGTTTTAGAGAGTATTTTGTGTAATTTCTTAATTTCTCCTATTAGAAACCCAAAGTCCAAAACCCTTGAGTCACCACGTCTAACTGGAAGTTTGAAGAAGAAATAAAATTGATGCCCACCTTTCCTCCTTTCTAGCCCCTCCACCCTTCCGTCTCCTATGGCCAGCAAACTCATTTTTAGTCAGACCCTAAATCTGAGTTCACATGTAAATTGTTCCTTGACAAGCAATTTTTTCAACGCAAGACTTTTTAAGGGAAATCAGTTGGTCTTATCCATAATAATAATGCTAATTATAATACCTAGCTCATAAAATTGTTACAAGGATTAAATATGAAAATTCATGTAAAGTCAGGACAGTTCTGCCACAGACAGTTTTGGCTATATCATTACTACTAAATGATACTATTACATCACTACTACTAAAAAAACAGTTCTGGCTTTTTGACCACAAATGTAATAAATAGGTAAATTCCACATCCCTATTTCTGAATTAGAAGGTCTATTTGGGCCAATAATCAAACATAAGGGCAGTATTGTTTGCCTTCTTGATTTCAAATCCCTTGTCTTTTCCATCTATACCCTAGTCTGGGCTTTTAGAAAATTTCTCCCTACTGAGCTGCCTACAATTCATTCTTCCCACCCTCTGAGCCATCTTGTCTAATCTGTCTTGTTCACTGGATACCAATGATATATCTAAGACACATACTGAATCACATCAGTGTTTAGCATGCTTTATTGTTTACCCATTGCTAACTTTAGGAAGTGATGAAGAAAGCTCCCGACATAGGCTGTTGTCCATATTTCTTGCCTCGGATATCCCCATATACATCTCTGTGACCAGATATGGAGAAGTCTGTAGGGTTCTTCCAACACATCAAACACCTGGATTGCAGGGACCGGAAGACCAGATCTGGTTTCAGATCTGCATACTTGTGTCTCAGAAAGCTTAATTACCAGTAAAGTGGGGGGGAGAATAACACATACAACAAATGTGTGCCTCTGGGGATTGCAATGATATACATGAGACAGAAGAGTACATCACACATTCATATGTAGTGGGCAAAAAAATCTAAGAATAGGTGGTAATAATAAATAATGCTTGATAAGATGTGAAAGATCTCTCTTGTTTTCCTTGTTTCTTTGACCGCTTATAATTCCTAGTACTTGTTGTTTCTCAGAATGTCAGCTACGTTGCTGTTAAGAAAATAGGAACAAGAAAAAGGGAAGCTGACTACTTGTCTGTGCAGGTTAGCCCAAAAGTACAATGACACGTTAGATATTTTTAGATGAGGAATTTAATGGATTATCTAACACACTGTGTCAGAATTTGTTGTTCTCATCAAGTGATTAAGTTTAGAATGGAACATTAATTAATTTGTATGGATGTTTGTTAGTGTGCCTTATAAAGCATAGTTTCTCTAGGTTGTACGAATGTGAGTCTTTATAAAACCAACACACACATCTGCACACACAATCACAAAGCGATCACATCAGACATTTTCATAATCTGATTTACATTCAACTTCACAAAAATCTCCTTCCCAGCAAATCAGGAACTCTCAGCACTTTGGTCTCTGCATTGTCCACATCACCTGACACTTTATTTGTTCACTGGGGCATTCTGAAAATGTATGGTGAATTGATTTGTTCACTGATTATTTCAAATGCAACACTAGGAACAATGGGAATAAAATGGCAGTGGACGCCACTGGGTGAATCCTACAGTTTACATATGCAAAATATGCCTGATTAAAGGAGGAATTCAGAAGTGCAAATTCCTGAGCTATTTTGTGCCAGCTAGGAAAATGTCCTCTGTACCACCTCAATGGCATACTGCTCCAATATCTTAACCCTCCTCATATGCTCACAACAAGGCATTGCTTGTCACTTTCCTCCAGAAGGTGGAAGTGGATTTTAATGGCAGAAACAATTATAGGAAGTATACTAATATAGCCATTATTAAACATTTATCAAGGTCCCACTGCGTGGGCGCCACTGATGTGTTTTAAAAATAACTTTCTCACCATAATACTTGCACTATAACCTAACTAACTTTGCATTTAATTTTTTAATTTATATACAAAATTATAATAGTTAAGTTTCTATAATTTCCATGGTGGTCGGGGCAGAGGGAAATGAAAAGACTAAAGTGATATTCTATTAGTCTTAAGATGTAATGCTCCACTGACAATCAAATCACAGTATGAAGTGTACCCCAGGCTCCTCCTAACTTTGTGGTGACAGAACATAATCTAGGGTTGCTCAAAGCCTGAGATATCTGGGGTTTTAGAGTGGGAGGCCCATATTAATTGGCTAAGGCGAGAGAAGTGGGCAGTTGCTACCCCAAAATCATTGACATTTGTTTGGCGTATAAATTCTTACTGCTCATGAGGAACACATTGTAGTAATGATGACTATGTATTGCAGGTACCCTCAGGGCATATCTGTTGTTTTTGTCTTGCTCCAGTGAGAGCTGCACTTGCCCCCCAACTTGGGTCTCAAAGTTCAATCTCACAAGCTCCCTCTTGCATATACATTGCCTTGTAGCATTCGCTGTCCACAGAGATGATGAGCCCATCCCATGTGGTGAACCTCTGAAGCAAGCAGGTACTTCCATGAAACAAGGGATCTATTTGGGGACAGAAGGGTAGTATTTCCTTCTGCTTCATCAGTGTGAGCACAGGGGTTTGTTGTTGGCAACAACTTCCAGCTGTAGGAAGAAACCATATCGGAAGCAGGAGATAGTCAGGCTGATAGCTAATCAGAAGTAGAGATACAGAGAGTAGCTATAATAAAGGGATGGAGAATGGAATCTGGGAGGGGAGGGAGGTAGAAGAAGGAGAGGGGAGAGAGGTAGAACAAAGAGAGGGGAGAGAGAGAAAGGGAGAGAAAGGGAAGGAACACGAGAGGATGATAAGGGTGATCGAGATGCTGATGGGCAAGAAGTCATATTTTCACTTCCTGTGACTGAATTCATGTATACCTACAACCTTCCTGATTATGGAAGCCAGTAACTTCATTTTCTAGTTTAAACTTGACTTCTGTTTCCACTGCTTACAACCAAGAATCTCAACAAATACAGACTTCAATGATCTTAAACTGAAAAAGTAGTATTACTTAATATTGTGATTAATAAAAAATAATACCAAACCAAGTGCCAGGTATTAGACAACTAAGTTTAACTTGTTTAATGATGACTTTACCTTGTGCATTAGTACTACTACTATCACTATCATGGTACAGATGAAGAAACAAGGGCTTAGGATGGTTGAAATGACTTGTCCCAAGGCACTCAGATATCAAGGAATAGATCATCAGAACTTGAAGTTGTATGGGAAAGCAAAACCTAAGTGCTGGGCTCTGCTGGAAGTCTGACATATAACATAAATGCCCCAGTCAGTAGGGTATGGCTCTTCACAGCCCTCTGAGAAGAGAAAGCTCAGAACTAAAAATTTTATGAGAAAACCAAACAAGGCTGAGTTGAAATACTGTAGGTAGATATTTTATATGCATTGTGCATACATTATATTAAGAGTGATATTTGATGCTATATTATAAATTTCCTTCTAGAATGAAAAAAAAATAATTTTCCTTTTACTGTCCTATGATCATTGGAGACTTTTAAAACCTTCTTTCCCCTTCGTCTCAATGAAATATACCTAAATGTGTCTTGTTTTGTCACAGGTTATATACCCAGCAAAAACCATTTGGGGATATGGATCTTCAGTCAGACACTTAATTCATTTCTGGTTTCATGTGCCAGCTGAGGGAGTTCCGATACCCACATCACTTTCCCTTTTTATCCCCTGAGGCTGTCAAAATTAAAATCTGTTCAACTTCCTATTTTTCTACACTTCTCTATTCCCAAACCCCAGTTTTTTTATGCTAGAATTTTACTCAAATAGAACTCGTGTTTGGGAAGGGATTGCACTGCACTTTTTTTAAATTTAGATAAATTTGGCTATTTCTACGTACCAAATGGCCTCTAAAAGAAAGTTTTGATGGCTGCTCAATATCCTAGTGGAGGGTAAAGGCAAGCCAGGTAGAAATTCATGGCCAGATGAGCTTAGGAGATCCTGAAGTTTCAGTCTGAGCTGAGTGAACTAGTTATTCAGGTTGACTGGACAGAGAGGTAACGAAACAGGGTCTATTTAATGTATGTTCTTCCTATAGCTGAGGGTAGGTATGCAAGAAGCAAAGTCAAATCATACACACAGACACATTTAAAACCTTGCTTTAAATGTGGCACATGCTATGTTCAATCACTTCCATTGGCAAGCAACCCACAGACAACAGCTAGCATGTGTGACAGATAAAATTGTGGTTGTAATCCATTGAGATTTGAGTTTCTTTGTGATACCAGCCAAACCCGACTCATTAATACAAACAGCAAAAGCTCTTTTCATGCTCTTAGGAGTTTCTCATGCATATTGTCATTTGAGTCTCATATCAATGTTCTAAGCAAGTCAGATGGATTATTACTCCCATTTTAGAGAACGAGAAGTTCGGCTTAGTTGGCATGCTGAAAAGAGAAGAAAAAAAATACCCTCATCCAGGGTGTGGAAAAAATAGTCTTAGTGAAGTTCTCCTGATTCCTTTTTTAGCTCCCTGACCTTAATCACATCCTGCCACATAAATGAGCTATGTCCAGGCAGTTCCTAGACTCTTTGGAAGCTACGTTAAGCCATCAGGATACTAAGTGCACTTACTGTGAGGAGAATATGAAATATTAAACATTATCCTAGTGACCTGGAAAGTTCAGGCAAAGAGACTTCCTTACACCATGCTGAGGTTTATTCACCTAAGAGGCCTTGTCTCAAGGATGTTAGGCCAGTCTTGAACTGGTGCTTGACATGGTGCTTCTAATGTTGTGGAAGTGGGTAAGGTCCCTTTCAGCCTGCCGGCCTAGCCACAGATGGGACCAGCCAGGCAGGTCAGCAAATCCCTGTTTCTAGAGGAAGAGCAGAGTCAGAAATGATAGGGTGGGTCTGAAACTGAGCTGGGTGAGGACGAACTCAAATTTGAGCAGAGGGACACTTGAGAATGGGACTCTGGATTAGTGACTGAGCCTGGGTTGGGTAGGGAGATCCATTACCAAGGAAATTAGAGGTATCTTTTCCAAATCTAGAAGAAAGGGGCCAAAAAGTGTAATCTCCAATCCCATGGGCATTATGATGACTCTTCAAGCTTCAATTTTCTGGTTAAGAAAAATGGACCATGTACTTGCATTTTAGATATTTCAGTGAAGTTATAAGTCTGCTCTTTGCTTTTTTATAAAAAAAATTTTTTTTTTCTGCGTTCTGGTAATGTTACTTCAGAACAACCACTTCTCTTTCCCTCTTTCAAATGAGATACTATGAATACTTGCCAGAAATATCAAGTTAATGCCCAAGCCAGCTCTATGTTCTGATTTATCTTCCACGTTGACTCTGAGTAACAGAGCCATACATTAAGGAACAAAGCTCGCTGCCGGGGTATTTATAACCTTGTCTTTTAAAACATTTGGCAGACGTTCAGACCCTCCATATGTTCACAGTATTAAACTTTACCATAAAAGGAACTTAAGAGTTACATTTGAAGAAAGCTGGTATTGTATGGTCTGAAAGTCTGGCGGTTTAAAAAAAAAAATAATCAAGTCCAACTTGAAATAACAGATGTTCTGTGATCCTGCTGAAAGTTTAAATGCCACACAACAAAGTCCTGCTCTCCCTAACACTGCAGATGTCATATTTCAGGAGCATTTTCAGTGACGCAGAGCAGACACATTGAGCTTCTGAGCCTGGTTTAATAAGGATGCATTCCTGAGTGGTGAGGACTAGAAAGGAAGACTGTAGGGAGGGGGTGACCGCGGGCCAGCCCCCATGCTGCACTTCTCTCCCCTCCCAGCATCAGTAAAGCCTGCAGAAACCAGGCAGCTTCCTAGGGCAATAGAATCCTTCCCGTGGGGGAAGCAAATTTACAAAGATATGGGGAGTAAATACTGGAATCTCTTTTTCTATTCATATATCTGCATAGAACTTACATTTATTTACCTAAAAAATAAGAAAAAAAAACCCACCCAATATTTTTTTTTTCTAATATTTGGCACTGATTGAAGCTGATGCCAGATCCTGAACAATATTTGATGCATCCCAGGAAAGGGTGGGGATTTCATAACTTGACAAGGTTGGCCATGATTCCACTGCCACTGTGCTGTGAGGGCCTGCAGGTTAGGACAGCTCAGTTAGGTAGACTTGTGGAGCATAAAATGTGGCCTTGACTAAATGAAGCCATTCAAAAGCAAGTAGATTTTAAAAATTCCTTAAAAGAAAACATGTATTGAAGGTAAAACTAACAAGGCAAGCAGGAGAAACCACTACTCTGAGGATGAGCCTTCATCAGCCGCACATCAAGTCACATAACAACACAGTCACGTCACTGAAGAATGAGATAACCCCAAAAAGAGATTAAATGCAATGTACTGTTTAGATTCCTTAGTATTCGGATCCTATTAAGAAAGACAGTAGCGGACAAACTGGTGAAATGAAGTCTGTAATTTAGTTAATAGTATTGTATTGATGTTAATTTATTAATTTTGATAAGTGGTTATATACATAATTAACAGTAGGAGAACCTGGGTGGAGGGTATAATAGGAACAGTCTGTACTATCTTCACAACTTTCCTGTAAATTTCAAATCATTCCAAAATTACTTAAATAATTATTATTAAAATAATTTAAGGTGGGCTGAGAATGAATCAATAGTTATAAAATAAACTAAAAATCCTGGAAATGAGAAAAAATGCCAAATAACTATAATAACATTCAAAATTCTAACCAAAGAAAATTGTTTATTATTTTTTGGTCATTTTTCCTAGTTTTTTCTCATCCTGAAAATCTTTATTATATATTCACAGATATCTTAGACAAAATATTTTAGGTTTACTTCTACTTTTTTCCAACTTTATTAAGAAACACTTAACTAGGGGTGCCTGGGTGACTCAGTGGGTTAAGCCTCTGCCTTTGGCTCAGGTCATGATCTCAGGGTCCTGGGATCGAGCCCTGCATCGGGCTCTCTGCTCGGCGGGGAGCCTGCTTCCCCCTCTCTCTGTCTACTTGTGATCTCTCTCTCTTTCAAATAAATAAATAAAATCTTAAAAAAAAAAAAAAACACTTAACTAATAAAATCATAAAATATTCGAATTGTACCACATGATGATTTGACATATGTATAGATTACATAAAGATACCCCCCAACAAGTTAATTAACAAATTCCTTACTTCATAGATTTATTTATTTATTTATTCATTCATTCATTCATTCATTCATTCTTTGGTGAGAACATTTAAAGTTCTCCTCTCTTAGAAAATTTTTTTCTTTTTTCTAATTTTTTTAAAAGATTTTATCTATTTATTTGAGAGAGAGAGCAGGGGGAGGAGCAGAAGGAGAAGGAAAAGCAGCCTCCCCACTGAGCTCAGAGACTGATGCAGCTTGATCCCATGACCCTGAAACCATGACCTGAGCCAAAATCAAGACTCAGATGCTTAACCCATTGAGTCACCCAGGTGCTCCTCTTAGCAAATTTCAATTATATGATACAGTGTTGTCAACTATGATCACCATGTTAAACATTAGATCCTGAGACCTTATTCATCTTACCCTTTTATTAACATTTTCCTATATCCCTCACCCCTAAGCCCCTGTAACCATTTTTCTACATTGTGTTCCTATGAGTTGAGCTTTTTAAGAAAATGATTTTAAAGACAGATCATCACTCTCTCCATCTCTGGTAAACCTCATTCTAAGTATACAATTTTTCATTCATGAAGAAATAGAGATAACATTTTTGCAAGAAGCTTATGCTATGGAGAGGACAGTTTGAGAATGCTTCCACTGTTATGAGATTTTCTTGCCAAATTTGATTTACCTTACCTACAAATCTACCAGACATTCACAGTTAAAACATATGTTTTCGATAAGTAAAAAATAAATAGGGATTCTCAATTAAAGAAAAAAGGAGTTCACAATCACGGATTTATGGCTTTGGACAGTTCTGTTTCTCAAATAGTATTCATTGTGGAAGGCAGCATTATGGTCAAGTGATGATGGGAAGAAGAGGCCAATGGATTCAGCAAGAAATGTAATTGAGTGTATTACCTACCAGCTCTTCCTTCATTAACCAAGTGACTCTTCCCCCAAACCTTGTTTTAAAACTATGATTAGCCTACAATATCACTACAGTAACACTATTTTTAGAAACTCAAAAATTTAGAAAATGATGCCATGACTAAGACATGCTCATACTAGCAAATATATTTCTAGGATTCATTGAAGAGGAAAATCAGAATTTTGTTTTGTTTTGTTTTGTAAATAGGGATGTTTGTCATAACATTATTTACAATACCACAAAAAAAATGGAAATGACTTAACATTCCTCCAAATAAATGATGATACATCTATCATCTCTTTGATTAAATATTATTCAGTCCTTATAATTATGTTTCGAATATTATATAAGGGTGTGGAAACATACTCAGGATCTCTTCTTTTTTCCTCTGAATGACTAATATGTATATGCAAGATGACTTAAATAGAAGAAGGCCAAAAAGAGAGAGAGAGAAAGAGAATGTGAAATTATTCTAAGCATTATTTTCCTCATTTGGAAAGTGGTGATAATAATACTGATCGTCTTGTGGAGTAGTTGTGAGAATTGCATGAGGAAATCCCTGCAAAGTGCTTTGGAGGCCAGTCTGATCCTGCATCTTGCCCATAACAGGTGACTGAGGACGATGATGATTGCCTTTTGCAAACTTCCATGCAGCCTGGTTGGCAGAGGGGCTCTGGGTATGTGATTTTAGGCTAAGAACCGCAGCCGGCCGGGGCTTTCAGGAAAGATTTTTCTTAAGGTAGATGCAGGATCTCAAAGATGTAGATGATTTTTCCCATGAGCTACTCCAAAAACACGGCTTGCCACTAATGTGCCTGCCACTTAAATGCTTGCCTGGAGCTTTAATCTGCATTTGTAAAGAGAGGTGAAGAGGTAAACTTGTCTCCCAGTCTTCCGTGTAACATTCTGCCATTCTTTCTCTTACCCCCTCTCTTCTTCCCATCTCCTTTCTTCCTTATTCTTGCCCCATTTACAACTGCCTTAGGTCTGCCCTATCGTCTCTCTCTTGAGTCTATGACAGTAGCCCTCATGGTTATATCCCTACCCCTATTCTATTTCTGCCCCACCTACTAACAAATCTCCCCTCTTACCACTGGATGTAACTTTTAAAAATCAAATCTGAGCAATTCTGTTCTTACTTCAAAAACTTCTTCTGGCTTCCTATTTTTCACAAGGGTAAAATTGATTGGTACAGCATAAACATTTCTTCATCACTGAACCTCAAGATGCTTCGCAGATGCATTTCAAACCAATCTTGCCAGCCATTGCTTTTCCGATCTAGTACGGAAAAGCCTTCTCTTCCTTGAACACACTATTTGTTATGCTTTGTCTAAATAGCAAGCTGATCCTGTCTCTGGAAGGCTCTCATTCTGTTTACCTGTCTGTGAACTCTTGCTTCATCTTCCTATGTCAAAGATGTGGTCTCCTCCGGGAAGCTCTCCTTCTCTTCACCCAGAAAGATTATTTCTCCTTCCTTTTTGCCACCAAACTTTCTCTCATCTTATCATGTGTCATTGTGATTGATCACTTCATGCCTGTCTCTACTGCTGGGCTGTGAGCTTCTTGAAAGGCTCTCTTTATTCCCAGGCTAAACATGAGTATTTCCTACATAATAGCCCCATAGCTGATGGGTGATGATTTGATTGACAAATACTTTTTGAATGCCTATTGTGTGTACAAAAGTCTCACCATGAATATGCATAAGAAGGTACCTCTAGGAGGTCCCAGATAAAATGCAAATATGTTACTGAAGTACCATTCACTATATTAGTGTAGAGTATCTACCAACTTTTAATTTAATTGGTTAATTTACCCATGGAATAGAGAAGTATTACTGGCTTCAGGCACAGATAGATAAGGGTACTTAAAAAGTCATCCATACTCTTTCTTCAGTGCTTGCTCTAATCGACTTCATTCTCAAGCAAGTCCTGTCTACTTGCTGGCACATATGAAGGCATGGCCCCTGTAGACTTACATCTTTCCTAGATAACAAGCCCTGAGAAAGTCCTTATTTTCAGAGAAAAAATTAATGCAAAAGTTATGGGTATGATTCTTTCTTGATCAAACTTAGGTCATGCCTCAACCCCTAAATGAATCGATGTCTTGCTCTGATTTACTAGACAGAGGTCAAAGACAAATTAAACTTAGGCACAGAGAGAAGAAGAGGGGTGGTTTCCTAAAGGAAAGGTTTTTTTTCAAATAGGAGAGGGAGGAAGGAAAGAGAATATGGTATATATGATATGTTAGACAAACAAAAAACCTTCACCCCCATAGAGAGGTTAACTAACACTGTAAATCCCTAAAGTCTCTCTTTCTCCATCAGTCTTCAAAACCCATCTCAGATATAACTTGTGTTGGGAAATCTTCCCTCTACCTCAGGAAGAGTGAATCTCTTGTTTCCCAGCTCTTGATCCTGCTTCCACTATTGCACATTACCATACTGTTCTGCAACTGCCTGTTCACCACGGTCTTCCCCAGTAGAGTAGGCAGCCCTCAGGGCAGGGCCGGCCAGTATATTCCTCTTCTTCTTGTGCATCTTCAACCCCTTTTTGAAGTATAGTCGTTTCTGCCTTTGTATAAGTGTTTGCTAATTGCAGGCATGGAAATGAAAAGGGGCATGGATTGAGAGAAAGAACAGGAGCTGGTCAGGAGATAATACTGCCAGGTAAGTTCTGTCCATCTCATGAAAGTGAGCCCATAAACACAGGACACATTCTTCTGGCCACCTACTAACTCTGTCCACCTTGCATTCGTATAGTAAAGGATGTATTGGCTAGAATTCAGATAAATCTGATGAAAATTATTATTGTTTTTCTTTTCTAAGTCTCATTTATCATCTGCAAAACAGGGATTATACAGTCCAGAAATATAGCAATTTAAAAATAGTATTAGAAAGTGTATTTGAAAGTGAATGGTGGTGGGCCCTCAGTCTGCATTAGTTTCACTTGCCTTCTGTGTAACTTCCGTATCTTACTGCCAATTATTTAGCTATATCTCTCCCTTGAAAGTCCTCTTTACGCAGCCAACTACCAGGCTAACTTATTTTCTAAGCTAGGCTATCCATCCATGGCATTGTTTTGCCTGAATTCTCTATTTTGACTTTCTCATGATTCTTGTGATTCACTTCTTTGTGGTAACAGTATTCTTTCATTTTATTAAGCTGTACATGATAAACTTTTTTCTGCACATGCCTTCCCAGTAGGTATAATTCACACATTTCTTCCACTTTGCTGGAGGCAGAAATTGGTGAGTGTTCTGACTACAGAAGGCTGGAATGAAATCAGGCCCCAGTTCATGCAGGGATCTGACATGGGAAGGATTTAGGTAATGATGCACACAAAGAATCAAGTGCTGCCCATTGTGTTGGTAGATTACAGTAAATGATATAACCCAAATCTAGAAACTAAGAGACAAAAAATAAATAAATAAATAAAAGTATTGGCTAATGTAATTAAAAAATTCAGAGTGATAAAAATTGTATGATTTCTTTCTTCTCTCCCTTTCTTCATTCCTCCCCATCTTTTATCCATTCTTATTAGCTTTATTCTCATTCAGACTGTCCATATAGGCAGAAAAATGGACCTGGTAACTCCTTGCTTTCCATGTTCTTTTAGCTCTTTATCTCAGGAAGAGAGCTCCCTCTTTCCCTTTACCTCTCTTTTTCCCCATTGCCCATTCCTTTCCCCCAAGCTTATGCCCCTCAACCCCATCTCCTTTTTAGCTGCTCCCTCTTCTGTTCTCAGTTTTCTGTATTCAGTCTAATGGAAGATAATCTTATAAATCACTCCTGCTTAGGTCAGTGTCTACCCCCCGGACAATCTCCATGCACAAGGAAAGGGATGAAGCAGCATGATGGACCAGGCCTGCATGGAGGGTCCAGATGTGCAGCCAAGTTCATCAAAGGTTTCATGGAAGATAGCTCTATCAGAATCCCAGGCCATGAAGAAGGATACTGGAGAGACATTTAGTTGATGCCTGATAACCCCTGAGAAAGCTCAGTATCCTTGGTGAAGTAACTTAATCCATGAAGGTTTACATCAGGGTACCTGAAGAACTCAGAGCTTTAACAACTTGGAATTTTTTGAGATGCATTTCCACTACATTCAAATAGTACTCCTGGGTTGGGTCCCTCATAAGAGAAGGGTGGGTTGAGTCCAGGGTAGTGCTCAAAGGAAGCCTGAGATTTATTATTTTATAATCTTAATGAATGCTTAATTTTTATTTTTTTTAAATTAGTAGACTTTATTTTTTAGAACAGTTGTAGGTCAACAGAAAAACTCTGAGGAAAGGACACAGATTTCCCATATACAACCTCAGGCCCTCCTACCCCAGCATGGTCTCCCCAATTAACATCTTGCAGTAGTGTGGTTCTTTTGCTACAACTGAAGAACCGATGCTTATACAATATTATTGACTAAAGTCCATAGTTTACATTGGATTTCACTCTTTTTGTTGTATATTTTATGGTTTTTGGCAAATATATAATGTCATGTATCCACCTTTACAGTATCATAGAGAATAGTTTCACTGCCCTAAAAATCCTGGGTGCTTCATATATTCATTCTTCTTTCTCTTTCCCCTACAGCTTCTGACAACCACCGATTGTCAGAACTAGCCTCTCCCTAGTTTTGCCTTTTCCAAAATGTCAGATAGTTGAAATCATGCAGTTTGTAGCCTTTTTGAATTGGCTTCTTTCACTTAGCATCAAACATTTAAAATTCTTTCATGTCTTTTTGGGGATTGAGACCTCATTTCCTCTTATTATTGGCAGTAATCCACTGTATGGTTTCACCACAGTTTGTTTATCCATTCACCTGTTGAAGGACATCTTGGTTGCTTCCACTTTTTCACAATTATGAATGAAGTTGTTACAAATATTCATGCATAGGTTTTTGTGTGGATTAAAGTTTTCAACTCATTTAAGTAAATATCTGAGAGCATGATCACTGGATTGTATGGTAAGGCTATGTTTAGTTTTATGAGAAACTGCCAAAATGTCTTCCAAAGTGGCTATACCATTTTGCATTAGTACCAACAATAAATGAGATCTCCTTTTGCTTCACATTCTTCCAACACTTGGTGTTTTCAGTGTTCTGGATTTTCCATTTTAGAAGATACGTAGCAATACAGATTTTTTTTTCAAAGTTATCTCTTGATGTCATCTCCTCTAACTCCAAATCATCATCTTATCATTTTCTTCAATGAGTCACAGTTACTACCTCTGACCTGGCTAAATGGCCTCTTCATTCTCACCCAAAACCATAAATCTTGCATCGGAATTATGCAGAACCCTCGGCTTCATTCCATTCTTACTACCCCTAATATCTTGTGTGGGAGTGCTTGGAATCTACATAGTTCACAAGGTTTCCCATGATTCTTAAGAATACGAACATCTGAGGACCAGTATTATGATCCTTGTTTCAAACCCATTAACTTCATCTCATGCCTATGGGCTTTTCTAGGAGAGTTCCACGTCCTTATCCCTATATTCTGAACTAGTGCTAGTTTCATTGGAGACAGAGAGATTTTGAAGTAATAACTTCAAGACTCTGAGCCTCCAGTTCCTCATTTGAACCACAGCTCTAATGTTACCTACCCCAAAGAGCATCTGAGGGGACTGAATGAACCAGCATGAATTTTCTTGAGACAGAGACCAGCCAAAGCAGCTGTTCAACCAATTGCTTTCTCCCTTCCCAGTGGGTCGGTTTCCACATAAACCTGGGCAGCTGACCATGCCACTGACGAATCCTCATAAATGCACAACCTGGGCCCATCTGAGTTCATACTCCTTCCCTCCTACTTCCAAGATTAACCAAGAAGAACGCAAAGTGGGAAAGGGGGAGAACTAATCACAGCTAACTGATGTAAAACACGCTTGGTTTTTCTACATCTCTACTTGCTTTACAAAAAGAGATTAAGGAGCTCAAGAGTAAAAACTAAGTGGAAAGCTATTATTTTTATCCACAGGAGACTTTTATATGCTTGTATTATGATGCTTGTGGGGCATGTATGTGAGACAAAACTTATAGAAATTCCCAACTTAAATCTTGAGTCCACATGATGTTTTCAGCTGTAAAGGATCAAGATGATCCATCCCTGCCTTACCATTTTGGCAATGAGAAAACTAAAGTCCAGAGAGAATAAGCAAGTTCATACTGCCCCTTGTGGAGAGCTGGGAGCTAAAACTCCTCGACTTGAAGACTTCATTAAAATAATACAGTAAACCAAAACCTGTCTTGGTTTCCTTTTATGAGCTTAGCTCTAAGCTTTGCTTTTACTTGACGATGCTCTTTCTTAGTGCCGCTGTAGACTCATGCTACCTCTACCTCAACTACCTGAAGAAGTACTTGGTGACTCTTTAGGTTTCCATCTCTGCTTCCTGACTTCCTACCTATCTCACTTGGGTTTTCCAAGGACCAGTGATGGTCAGTGCTATCTCCCCAGTATTATGGCCCTAACACATCTGTGTACCTCTTTCCATCAAAACTTCTGGCTCCTTGAGCCCCAATCAAGATATTCTCTCTCCCAATAATTTTGCTTTAGGACAAAGTTCTCTGTACTCCCTCTGAGAAAATGATTTTTCACCCCTATTTTATTTTGAAAGGGTTAATTTAAAATTATATTTTTATATTTATGTCCAATAGCATTTATTCTTTTTGGTTTATAACTCAATGTGTTTTGACAAACGCAGAGATACCATCATTAGTAACCATCATAGGAACCACCACTGTGATCAGGACAGAACAATGAGGACTAACTTTTAAACAAATTCTATTTGATCAGTGACATTTATTTCATTCCTTATTTATTATGCCTAGCAGTTATCTTCCAATTGCTGGTTCTGATCTGGGTGAGAGATCAAGTGTAATTAAAATAACTTGTTAAAATTTTCCAATGTTTAAAGGGTTAAATTTTAATTGTCTTGGGCAGCTCAATTGCCCATAAGATATTCTTTTTTTTTTAGGCCATTTAAAATAGTGGAAACATTTCATGGACTCCTAATACTCTCTTCAATGGAGTCTACACTTGGATCTGAGGGCTATGAGTTGTTCTGGTGTAGAACTGGGTCGGAATGCTTTCCTTAAATCTCTTGAAGTTATTCCAGGGGATCCCCCTGTGGCGACATTCGGAAATTGTTGCAAAGTTTATAGCATAGGTCTTGGAGATATGAGGTATTATTCCTGGCACAATATTAGAGAGTCTCTTATATCAAGTCATTTTGACGGCTAAGTCGGTATTGATCTCTACATTCTCAAATATCAAAACCAAGTTGTCAGCGATAAAAAGAAAGTGGCCAGAGACCTCCCAGGAATTTCCTGCTAGAAAAAAAAAAAAAAGGAAAAGAAAAGAAAAATTCTTGCTCTTTGCTGTCCAAATGCTCAGCATGTTAAACCTCACTTTGAATCAGTCTCTCAGACAGATAATGAGGTGGTAACACAATACAGGACTGTAATAGAAATAGATTGAGTGAAAAAGAATTTCTCAGGATATGAGCTGAGATATGTATACAAAACCAGGCAGCAATCATTAATAAAACTCATTCTTTGGACTCACTCTCAATCTGTCTTTCCTGTCTGGTTGGAAACTGGGATTTTTTAGAAGGGAATAACACATCAAACAACACATCTGCGTGGTTAATGAAGGTGTCAGACTGGAGTTGGGTTTTAAAATGGAAATCCTTTGGCAAACTGCAATACGGAGATAAGATACTTTTTATGGATTGCAAGAATTTAAATACTTTGAGTTGCTTTCACAGAATGTCCTTAAGTTTTAATAATATCCAGACATTCTTATTTTGCACTGAATGAATAAGGAGAAAATGTGTCCTATATTGCCATAATTATCGAGAGACTGGTATTTTGAAAATAAAATAATGTAATGGAATCATAGTTTTAAGAAACTTTTTAATGGAAATAAAATGGAGCTAATCTCACCCTACTCTCACCCTACTCTTTCTTTTCACAGAAAGAAAACAGGTAAATTTATACTTTCTAGATAATCAAATAATGACAAAGACAAGTAAGAACTAGGGTATTTTGGAACCATGACTTAAAATCATGTCATAAAAGTGATATTACATGTATTAGACATATGACCCTGGGTTAGGGGGGCTGAACTTCTTTTGAAATCTCTGTTTTGCCCTGAATATGATAAGGAGTTTAAAGAATAGGGAAATTGGAAGTGGTTTAGATCAGAATGGAGGTCAGGAAATAAGACCTTGGGCGCCTGGGTGGCTCAGTGGGTTAAGCCTCTGCCTTCGACTCAGGTCATGATCTCAGGGTCCTGGGATCGAGCCCCCCATCGGGCTCTCTGCTCAGTGGGGAGCCTGCTTCCCTCTCTCTCTGCGCCTGCCTCTCTGCCTACTTGTGATCTCTCTCTTTCTCTGTCAAATAAATAAATAAAATCTTAAAAAAAAAAAAAAAAAAGGAAATAAGACCTTAACTGAGTTGGTAGGCTATTTTGACTAAAGGAATCAATGCTAAGAACTAACATAATTCTACCAATAAAAGAAAGAAGGTAGCAAAGTAGGTTCTAACACTATCACCAGGCTCCTCTGTACTAGATGGGCAATCTTCGGGAAGTTCAGCCTTCTCTTTAGGCTTCATTTGATATATATGTTTACATATGCCATATATATTAATTTTAATAAAGTATATAATTTTTAACAAGCTATACACATTAAATTGCACAAATTTAATAAAGTAGATAAATAATGTTAATAAATATGTGCGAAATACTGATTAATGTATTTCCTATATATTTCCATTACATATCTATTATATATTTTTCATTATGTATATTTTTCATATATACATATATACATATACATTCACATACACACATATATCTATATATATATATATCTATGAAAGGAAGAACTTATTGCATGCCATACAAAAAAATAAAATAAAGTCCTGTCATATAGCCCACCTCAGTGTAAAAGATAAAACAATAAAGCTTTTGGAAAAAAGAAATGCAGGAGTTTATCTCCATGAACTTAGGGTAGACAAATAATTCCAATAATTCTTAAAAAGACATAAAAATAATAAATGATTAAATTGGATTACATTAAAATTAAGAATTAGGAATTTCCACCTAAAAAATAACCTTTTAGAGAGTGAAGAGGCTATCCATACTGTCGGAGACTATATTTACAGCATGTATACCTAATGATGGACGTGAATCCAAATGTAGAAAGGACTGCGAGAGTGAGCAAAAGGCAGACGACCAAGTTTTTAAAAATGGGTGAAAGACTTGATCAAGCACTTCATAGAAGAGGATATGAAAATAGCCAATAAGAAACAGTGCTTAGCTAGTCATTAGGGAAATGCAATTAAAATTGCCGTGTAATACTGGTACACCCCAACCACAATGGGTAAAATGGAAAAAGACAGATGGCCCCACATGAGGGGGTGGGGGATGAGGAGCAACTGCAGACACACACCCTGCTGGTTGGAGTTTAACTTGATGCAATGATTTGAAAAAAATACAACAAACAAACAATCAAGCTGAAGGAAAAAAGCATGCTTTATGATCTAGCAATTTATTCTATCCCTAGGCATGTGGACATAAGTGGGCCAAAAGACATGTACAAAAGTGTTCACAGCAGCATTATTTGTAATAGCTCAAACCCACCCACGGGTTTAGGTACAATCGAAAGGACAGTTACTTAGGTTTGGCCATGCAATGCAAAGCCTCACAGAAAGATCGGTAACAAACTACAATGAGCCACAACTGCTCGAATCTCACCAAATAATGTTAAGTGAGAAAAGCCGGTCCCCCCAAAGTCACATTATTTGATTTAATTTATATAAAGTTCACAAATGGGCAAAACAAACTGATGATGTTACAAGTCAGGATGCTGGGTATCCTTCACGGGAGTAGGCTAGAAAGGGAAGGGCACAGGTGACTTCCGGGGGTCTGGGCTGATTCTGACTCCAGACAGAAATCCTGGTTATGCAGATGTACGCATTCTATTGAAATCATGCATTTGCATTCTCTTCTGTATATGTTACTTCACAAAAAAATTGGAAAAAAAAAGTGATGGGCATCAGAGTAGAGAATTTAAGAGACAGTATTTATTAGGCTTTAGTTTACAAAGGGTAATTCTAGGGAGTTTGCTAAAACAGCAGATTTTAGCACTCTATCTCCAGAGAACATTGTTGTGAGGACCAGACCAGGGCTGATTTCAAAATAAGCAGCTTGGGTAATTCCTACTCAAATGGGCTCTTGGACCACGTTTTGAAAAACATTGTAATAAGGAGTTTTTCAACTTTGATATTTTGAAGCGATGTGGCAACCAGCCAAGCTCATCATAAAATTATGAGGGTATCTTCACTAAGATTTTTAACTTAAGAAGTTAGCTGGAAAATACACAGTCATGAGGCCAGCTATAGAATTTGCTGTTTTCAAGAGAGTCATCTTTCTTGGGATGTTTTCCACTTAATAAACAGCTTTCTAGAGATCTTGAAAGTAGAGACTAGGGAAGAGGGAGGGAATAATGGATGTGGAACACTTCTTGTGCTCAAGGCACCACTTCCAATCTGGTAGCTGACAAGAGTGTGCCAAAGTCATTATAATATGAGCACTTTTATGGCATCCCTAGAAATGAATTTGGGGCCCAGTGGTATACATCACTGGGACTGTTTTCACATAAAAAGGCCCCAGAAGGGAGAAGTGGGACACTTTGCATGACTTCACTAAAGAGGCATGCTTCCAGAACATTTGTCCTTTGCAATCTCCACAATAAGAATGTTCCACAGTCCAGCGGTGGTGGAGAACACTGCATTTTGTGTAATTCTCCTGAGATAATCAGTAATAAAATATGCAACAGATTTTGCAGTAAACCATTTAATACTATTTGTCTTGTGGAACAATTTTTTCATGTAACTCCTTAATATGCACACCATGAAAACTGCTGGTTTAATGTATATGCCAATGAAACAAATTTCTCTGTTCTACATTGGTTCAGGACTACCATCAATGGTAGAAAATGATGGAAATGTACAAGGTGAGGGACACAGTAAGGGGATGTGGCTTCATCCACCAGATGAAATTAGGAATATATTTCCTTTGGCTGGAATTCCATCAATGACTAAACATTACTAATGTTTAAAATATAAAACATTAATATTTTTTTTAAATTTTGATTTTGTATACATTCAAGATCTTTGAGGAGAAGTACTATGTGTCTTGAATTAATTTTAAAAGGTGAATGATTAAAGATGTTTAAATAAATTCCACAACTTTATGTGCATCTGTACTTATCTCTACCTCGAACTATTGTGTCTCAAGACAAGAGTAAAGTTTATTCCTTTTGTGATTCATTGGTTCACTATATTTTCCATTCTATTTTTTCTTAGCCCTTGAGTGACCTTGCTTCATCAATAAAACTTCTTTTTCCTCTATCTTAAAAATTTTTCTCTTTATGGGTTCTTTGCTATCAGCATATAAACATACATAAGCATTTTTAATTAAAAAAAAAAAAAAGTCCTCTCTATTCTCCTTTCCATTCCTTTGTTCAACCTTGTGTACCCTTCCCTGCTAAACTACTTGAAAGAAATGTCCAGCCACACTGGAATCACTTCCTCACTATTCAATTCCCAAATCATTGGAGTCTGGTTAATGCCTCCATTATATCTCTGAAGCTGCTCATTAAAACTCATCAAAACCCTCCTAGTTGGTGAATCCAATAACTAATTTTCAATTGCTATCTTAACTTGAGGTTTCTGGAACATTTAATCTTATTGATCTCTCCCTCTTATTGAAGTTCACTTTCTCTTTGGACTCAGCCACACCAGTTCTTCCTGTCTCCCTAGTTACTTGCAGGAAAGAATTAATTTTCCAGACCATAGCTTTCAATAAATAGAAAGTGCTAGCTACTCTGTTCCCTCAAAAATAGTCTGGTGAGAGTGAGCATCAAGTACCCCCTTCCCCTGTGACTCAGTCTTTCACAGGAAAGGCCTGCAAGACTAATCCACTCACTTTGGGGATGACTTTGGGGATCTCATTTGGGAGATAGCTGAGACCCTGGATTTTGTTCACCAGAGGTAATTGATCAGCCCTGAAAGGAAGTCTATGGCTCTTTTTCTACCCATAGATACTGACTTAATTTATGCTTCTAGTCTTCAGATGGGAAATAGACTTGTTTTCTCTCCTCCCTTTCCTGAGTTTTTTTTTTTTTTCTTTCTTTTTTTCCACTAGATAGGTAGATAGGTATGACAGATCAAGTTTGTTAAAAATAGTGAATATGTTCTGCTTTTGCTTGGGTTACTGTCTATGATAGAGAGCTCATAGGAGGCCTCTAGTTTTTTGGTTTTAGTCTCCATATATGCTTTTCAAATATGTAAGTCAATGTCACAAGTGAAGAAAACAGAGAACACTTTAGGTATTTCAAAATGAGTACAGGTTAATGTATACAGGTTTAATGGGTTACACAAGTGATGAAGAGCTGAGAAACCAACTAGGGTATGGGGAAAAGTCAAAAAACAAAAGAGATTTTGGCAACACTGGGAAGCTGCTTCTATTTGTAGGGCTGAAGGGAAAAGAGAGGAGGGATATATTAACAGAACCCAGAAGTCTGAATTTCATTCTATAACTTCAACTGCCTGATTGACTTCTTTCTAAAATATCTCACTTGCTGATAAGCGGGTCTGTTCAAGCCAACACATCTCCAGTAGAAAGTATCTTGTTCTCCAATTTGTTCCTCTTCCTTTATTGCTTATCTTAATGAATGGTGCCCACATCCTCCCAGTTGTGCAATCGCATCCTGGAAATCTCTCTTATTCATCTTCTAAAGAAATCATTCAATTACTCAAAGGGCTAATTATATACATGTTAAGTATCTCTCAAGCTCAGACTACACCACACTCTGAGTGTCTCCTTCTATCTCTGTTGCTGGGGCTCTTCTTTAGGCTCTCATCTTCGTTCATTCTGTGTGATTGAAACACCTCTAACTACACTCCTTTACTCCTATATTTCACTCCCTTAGTCCATCTTTGATGTGACCTATCAGCTTATCTTTTCAAAACAAATTTCTAATCATTTTACTTTCTTGCTTGAAATGTTTCAAAAGTTTTTTTTACTACTTTTAAAGAGACAGACATCCAGCCACCTTGCTATATCATACAAAGTCCTTTCTTCTCTGCTTTATCCAGCATTGGCTTCATTTTTCACCACTGATCCATACATGTGTTATTCAAACCTGTGTGCCAGAATTGGAATGACCGAGCAAGAGGCCATTCAATAATGAGGTCACACAGATAATGGGAAGTAGATCATTTGGGCCTTTTTGGCCATGGGGAAAGTTTTAATTTTATGCTTTAAGTGAAATGGGGAACCCATGATGATTTTTGAGTATAAAATCATCACGCTAGCTTATGTATTGGGAATAGGTTGTACACACTTACAGATAGAATCAGGGAGAGCTACAGTAATCTAGATAATAGATAATGGTACCCCAGACTAGGGTGATGGTATTGAATGTAGGGGATGTGGATGGATTCCTGCTGTATTTTGAAGGTGGAGCCAATATGATTACATGAAGAAGGAATGTGGGCCACATAAGAATGATGGGAATGAAGAATCATTCCAAAGATTTTGACCTGAGCAATTGGTAGGTGGAATTGTCATCACTGAGCTAAGGGAGGGAATGAGATTCGATCTGAACTTGTTAAGCTTGAAATATCTGTTCAATATTTGTGTAGATATGGTAGTGATGTTGTGTAGCCTTCTTCTTCTTCAAGATTCAGCTGAATTGTCATCTCCTTTCAGAAGTTGTAAGCAGGAATAGGTCATTTTTTCTAGGTTCTCACTACATAAGATGGATTCACAAATTTAAGGTTTTTAAATAAATGAAAAGATGAATGAAAAAATGGATGAAAATAAAACTTTCATTCTCCATGTGTGGACTAAAGGAGAAAAAGCAACCAGCATAATGTCTGCAAAGAGCAACTCTGCTCATAGTCAAATTCTTCCTGGGGTGGCTCACATCCAATGTCTCACTGAGATGGGAATATAAAGGCTAGGCTATTTCAGCCCAGCGTGGGACAACTCTAATGGGCCATTTTAACTATAGAAATTCCAGTGAGATTCATCAAGGCTGACACTGAGCCAGCATTTCAGCTTGACATCTCACTCTGCCCAATCCTGCTTCCTTCCTCTCTCCTACATTTGTTGATGCCAAGAGCATTGCCTAACAAAAACTGTCTTCCTGGAGAAACAAACCTACAAAGTTGGTAACAGAGTAGTCTGTGATAGCAGTTGATACAGTGGTATTTTGGACCTATATCACTAGCTACCTGCCTGGCAGTGAGAACTTACCGGTGGTAAGCAGAACACAGATAGCCCCTAGCACGAAGTCGTAGTCCAATTGCTAGAATTTTCGTCATGGTGAAATGGGATTGTACACTGTTAAAAAGGAATACATTAGCTCCTGCAGTGTATTGGGCTCCGATTAAAGTAGGGGATATAATAACCATAAGGACAGGAGAAGATGGTAAGCTCCTCTTCCTAAACAAAAACAGCAAAGGCTGAGAGTGATTAATGGACAAAAAGTCTGTATGAAAGCCAGCAGGCATCCTTGGCAGTGTACAAAGAGGTCTTCATTTTCTGTAATAAGAGCAGAGAAAGCAAGCAACACAAGGGGACCAGGATTTATTCAGCAGATTAACTTAAAACTAGCAATACAGTGGAACAAAGATAGTCTTTTCAACAAATGGTGCTGTAACAACTGGACATCCACATTCAAAAAAAGAAAAAGAATCTGGACACTGATCTCACACCCTTTACAAAAATGAACTCAAAATGCATCATATGCCTAAATGTAAAATACAAACTGTAAAAGTCCTGGAAGATAGAGAATACTTAGATGACCATGGGTATAGCAATGACTATTTTAGATACAATACCATCCATAAAATTAATAATTGATATGTTGGACTTCATTAACATTAAAAATTTCTGCTCTGTGAAAGGCAATGTCGATAGAACAAGAAGTAAAGCCACAGGTTGGGAGAAAATATTTTTGCAAAAGATATATTCAATAAAGGACTGTTATCAAAATATTAAAAAAAAAATCTTAAAATTCAACAATAAGAAAAACATCCCAATTAAGAAATGGACCATTTAAGAGATAGCTTACCAAAGAAGATATATAGAAGGCAAATAAGATTATTAAAAGATGCTCCACATCATATGTCATTAGGGAATTAAAAATTAACACAAAAAGATACTAAAACACACCTATTAGAATGGCTGATAGCACAAAGTGCTGACAATACCAGATGCTGACAAGGATGTGGAGCAATGGAAACTCTCATTTATTGCTGTTGGGAATGAAAAGTGGTGTAACCACTTTGGAAGACAGTTAGTTGGTTTCTTAGAAAACCAAAACTCAAAGGAGTTGGAAACCTATGTTCACACAGAAGCCTGCACATGGATGTTTATAGCAGCTTTATTCATAATTGTCCCAAATTGGAAGCAACCAAGATGTCCTTCAGTAGGTGAATTGATTAATAAGCTGTGGTACACCCAGAAGATGGAATATTATTCAGCACTAAAAAGGAATGAGTTATCAAGCTGTGCAAAGACACAGTGGGACCTTAAATGCATATTGCTAGTGAAAGAAGTCAATTTGATAAGGCTATATGTTGTATGTTTCTAATTATATGACATTCTGAAAAAGGTAAAACTATGGAGATAGTAAAAAGGTGAGTGGTTGCCAGGGGTCAGAGATGAGGAGAGATGAACAGGGAGAGTACAGAGGATTTTTAAAGCAGTGACAATACTCTATATAATACTATAATGATGGATACATTTTATCGTATGCTTGTCCAAAGCCACAGAATGTATAGCACCAAGATCACTCTAATGTAAACTATGCACTTTGGGTGATTATGATGTATTGATGTAAGTTCTCCAGTTGTAACAAATATTCCAATCTAGTAAGACATACTGATAATGGACGGAAGCTATGAATTAATTTGTGGGGGCAAGGGGTGTATGGAAAATATCGGTACCTTCCTCTTAATTTTGTTGTGAACCTAAAGCTTCTCTAAAAAAAATAAACTAAAAAAAAAAAAACAAAACAAGAAAAAAGAAAAAGAAAGAAAAAAAGAAAGAAAGAGAAACGAAGGCAGATCTCCTATGCAAAGTTAGAACACTGGTTGGGAAAAAAGTTGGATAGGAACCTCTGGGCTGATGAACCTGAAAATCTTGATTATCTCCACATGTCTCTGAGTCATCTGCATTTGCAGCAGTGGTCCACCTCTCCCCGTTTAAAAGCTAGCACATCCTCCCTCTTTGAAGGCAATTCAGAGACCTCGCCTCAAAACAATAAAATGGTCCTTCAGGATGTTCCTTCACTCCCCTCCTGGACACTAGATCTATAACTAGGTTAGGGTGCATCACAGCACAGCTTTAGATATGCTGAGCAAGAGACCATTCCCTAAAGGAACTTCAAGCACGGAATGATAGCGAAAGTTAGAATGCATAGAGTTGGATTCTAAGTTTGCTTGATCAAGGAGTTTGTTCAGTTTTAGGTCCAGAGGTCCTTGTGGATCAGTTTTGTACATGCATGATTTGTTCCTCTTCGGAATCCTTTACCATCCTTTCAGGGGTGCCAATTCCAAGGGCATTCCCTAATCAACACCCTGCACACTAACCTCCATCTCTGTGTCAGTTACATGGAGAACACAATCTACTACACACATAATGAAATCTTTGTAAATGACGCCAAACAACTAACTCCAGTAGAGAATGTACACTGTAGAGATACATATTTTTGTCCAAATCACAAAAGACCTCTTAACACCTGTCTGAGAACAGAACTGACAGCCTCAAAGTCCTGCCACTTGAGCAATTCCAGGAGAATGAGATAGTCACGTAGAGGGAAGGTGACATAAGAGATTTATATTAGAAACTAAATTAGAAAAAAAAAATTTTTTTTGAAATCTTTGGTTAACACAATTAGCTTTCAAACTTTATAAAAGGGGCTGTTCAAGTTGAGGCCGGTCAAAAGACTTGGAACTTCACTTACTTGGCCTTCCTTTTCTTTCTTGTGTTTCCCCTGAGTCATTTTGGAGGAACCTTAGGGTTCCGCAGAGCACACTTTGAAAACTGCTGAAGTAGATGGTCTCACAGCTTCCTTTGAGTCTTGTGATTTCATGGATTTATGCTTTAGTGGGAAGTGACTCATCAGAAAGATTTGAAACAAAAGAGTATTACTTGGGTATATTTGCTATGCCCTACACTAAAATTGTCTTAATTAGTAATTCATATATTCAGCATATGGACTATGATATAATCACATGTTTAAATATGCAATCATTTCTCAACTTGATTGTAATAACTTGTCTATAATAAAAAGAGGTCCCTTCATTGCTATGTTGAGTAAATGTTAAATTAATCACAGACCCATGCCAAATGTGCCTTAAAAAAAAAACAAAAAAAAACAGCAAATAAATTGCTTTTCCAAGGCTGAATCGTGCTGCCTCTCTTCCAAGAGCATTTTTGTAATTACTTCTTTGATTACCCAAGTGATAATATCAAGATGGATTCTTAACCTTTATACCAAGCTTTTGTGTGCAAATACACTGGAAGAGATGGCCAATGATTTAATACTCCATGCAAGGGGGCAACCCTAAGCACTGCCCGACTTCTATAACAGACTGAATGGAGCCTCTGATGGAAAGATGAGATAACAAAGGGAGAAATCTTGGCAGGAAAATTACTTTCCTTTGAATCCTAATGGCAATCTTGAAAAGCTAAGATTTCACATAGAGGTTGTTTCACATGAGAAGAGATTCGAAGTAATACAAAATTCACTGCAACATGTAGCTATATGAGAATAAAGTATATAGATGTATGCCATGTACAAGAAAACTCATTAAGATCACACTGTTTTAGAGACTTCACAAATTTTCAAATAGTTCTCAAGGGAATTCTTTACCATCTAAAAGAAATAAAGTTATGGATTTTGGAAGAAGGAGGTAGCTTTCACATAACTGAATCAGTCCACCTGTTTGTACAAGTAATTTCATGGGAAAGTACTCTGCTAAGATGGATTGGATTGCCTTCTTCCACAATGTGGTCTATCCACTGAATTAAAGCCATTATTATTATGTTGTGCTCTCTATATGAAGATGACATGGGTTTGGGAGCAAAAGGTGGAAGTAGATGTACTCACTACCATCATTCTCAGTGACCCACTGGGGGATTCTGTGCTTCTAATCCCTGAAATTCAGAGCTCTACAAGAAGTCCTGGTAACCAAAGAGAGCAGATTCTCCCCATGAGACCCAACAACTCCCACATTGCCCTATGAGTTATGACTTTTACCTGAACACTTTGGGCTAATTGTGTCCAAGGACCATCAGGCAGTAAGAAAAATAATCATTTTGTCAGGGGTAATTGATCCTGATCAGTAGTAGAATGTAGGCTGCTAACACACCATGGGAGTAGGAGGGATATTTGTAGAACTCAGATGACCTATTTGGGTGCCTCTTGGTTTCTTCTTGACTGTTTGTGACTGATAATGGACATGAGCAGTGACTCTGCCTGAGAAGGGTATAATCACCAGAAGCTCAGATTCCTCAGGAATGAGCTTTAATTTATTAGGTAGCTGAGGAAGAGGGGGGATTTAGAATGGATAGTTGAAGAAGGAGAGAAAGAGTACCAGTTAGAGCCCTGAGATGGACTACAACAATAAGGACTATAATTCATCTGGCTAACCTCCATCTTCTAAGTGTTTTTTCAGGAAGAGAGGTCCCCCAGATCCTTCGATATTTTTGCAGAAGATTCATGCAGCACTAGGGGTAAACTGTAACAATTTCAGAAATGCACTGCTCTGTTTCCACTTTAAGAAAGGACTCAATAGCCTTAGGTTAGCTGACAGCCCCGATGTGTTAACTCCTCCATGGTCCACCTCTGCTTTTGAGCTGAAATCACACTCTTTTTGGAGTGTTCTCCAAGTAATGACTAAGCAAAGGGTGGTAACAATGGCATAGCCACCTCCATTCAATGCAGTTCCAGACCTTCTTTTTTAGGCTATGAGGTTTGCATCTTGGTTTGAGGCTCCTCTTGCCTGCTTCTGCCTGTTTCAATCACACGTGCTACTTCTCAACAAAACTTTTGTGTTCCCAGCTTTGCTTCAATATCTCCTTCCTGCCGAAGTAGCTAAGGCCAGGTCTCTCTCTGCTCCCTTTTCTAGTCATCTGTAACTGGTTGAATAAATTAGGTATGGATCTACTCAGCAGAACTAATGCTCACAGAGCACCCTTTGAGAATTTCTGGAGTGGATGTTCTCTCTCACAGCTTCTTTCTAGTCTAGTGATTTTAAGGATTTATCTAGAACTAATGTCCTAGAGCCAAGGGGAGAAGGTGTAGGAGATCTCAGACCACTTCATCCTACTCTCCTGGCTCAACCACCACTAAAGGGATAATTTATTTTCTTTTGGCTTCTCTTGCTTAAGGTTTCCATGATAGGAGACTCCAGATTAAATGTGGGAAAGCTATATGTAGCAAGACAGTAGCCCTAAAATAAAACCAGAACCAATAATAGAAATTTTAATCAACTATTATTAAAGCACAGTATAAAGGGGAAGAAACTGTGAGATTAGGTCAGATAATAAGGTAGACAAGATTTAGATCCCAGAGGGTCATACATGCTTTGCTGCAATGGCTTCCCTGCCCAAAAGGGGTGAATAGGGCACAGGGGCGGGGTGGCTATTTAGAAAGCCATTTCATTAAACCAAGGAATACAGTATGGATGCCTGATGAAAGAGAGTAGTAATAAGAATAAAGAGAAAGGGTGGGATATGTGAAATGCTAAGGAGGTTAATCAGAAAAATTAATGGCCAACCAAATAGCAATTGGATGTGGTGGGAGTGAACAGTGTGTGAATGAGAGACAAGAGTGTATCTCAGGTTCAGGTGTGGGGTGTAAAAGAAGAGAAGGTTGACTGAGCAGACATTAAGTTGGGTTTTCATCATGTTGATTTTGAGGGGCCCCTGTTACATCTTGGTGAAGATAGCCATGGGTAGAGTGGAAAACAGCTAGGTTCTTGCAGGCTCTGACCCTCCAGAACAATTGATGTGTGGTATTCTTTGGTTCATACCTGACTGTAGTTATCTGTGTGGGCCTTTCCCCCACAACTGGATTGGTATTGACACTCTGTGTATTTAGTGTATTCCCCATGATCTGGAACACATTTCCCAGCTTTTATTAGGAGCATCATAAAATTTGATGAAATTAAGCAGTTCACAGATGGGGGGGTGGGAGGAGGAATAAATGTACTTCATTTATAAGGAGGCCCAAAAGCCTTCTTAGAATTAAGGCCAATTTTCTGTGCATTTTAATTTAATGAACCATCCCAAATGTTGGTACATGGACAGATACTCCTCAATTAGATGTGCTCATACATGCTTTTTGAATTGAACTAGACTTTGCAGACAACCTAAAAGAAGTTGAGTTTTTATCTCATTGATAGAATATTTATTTAAAGGTTTTCTAATTTGTCCTTTTATCTATTTTCAGGATCTCATGAACATCATTGCTGATCACTGTTTCCCACCTTCCTATTGTGCAATTCTGTTCGGGTTTACCACCACAAAGGATAGTCTATTTCACTGGGTAACTATAGTTGTTAGAAAGGTTTCCTTAGGTTGAACCAAGATCACTACCCCTGCCATGTTTAATGGTTGTTCCCATTTCTTCCCTCTTATACATACCCTTGGTCTTTGAGTTTGAGGTCAGTCCATCTTTACCCTTGAGTCATCTGCTGTCAAGGTCAAATATGTCTCATTTCTTCATTATTGTTTTTGTTAATTGACTCCAGTTTTCAACACCTTTGTCTTCAAATTGGCCAGTCTTTATTGTTTTAATGCCTAAATGTTTCTAGTTTTAATCATAAATCAATCTCCTTCTTTAATTTTTTGATCAACTATATTGAGATATATTTTGCATAAAAGTTCCCTATTTAAATGTGCATTACAATGGGTTCTGACAAGTATACACACCCATGTAAGCACAACCATAATCAAAATACAGAATATTACCATCATTCCAAAAGGTTCCCTAGGGACACTCTGCAGTTACGTCTAACCTCCAGCTGAGGTAATGACTAATCTGCTTTCTATTCCTGTAAGTTAGTTTTGCCTATTTGTGAACTTCATATAAAAGGAATCATTCATTATATACACTTTTGTGCTTTGCTTTTGTTCAACGTGTTTTTCAGATTCAGGCGTAACAGTTACCAATGGTTCTTTCTTTTTTATTTCTGAATAATATTCCATTGTACCGTACTTCGACTTGTAAATAATTCATCGTTAGTGTGTATTTGCAGATATATACAGGTGGTTTCTACTTTGAGGCTATTATGAGTAGAGCTGCTATGAGCATTTATGTACAAGATTTGGTGTAAACATATGCTTCATTTCTCTATTTATTTAAACATCTAGGACTAAAACTGCAGGGTCATCCTCTGATTTTTAAAATACAGGAATGGGGCCATTAAATTATTCCTTTCCTAACTACAAGACAATCTTTCTCCCTGTCAGAGATGTCTAAAACTACTTCCATAGACATATGGTAGGAGTGCTCATATAAACATTTTATTCACTAAAAGCACACAATTTTGAAATCAGACAGTGCTGGGTGTGAGGCTCAGCTCTGCCACTGATTAGGTATGACAATGGGCAAGTTACTTAATTTCTCTAAACCTGTTCTTCCATCTGCAAAATGGAGAAAACAGAAATATCTGCCTCATAATTTGTTGTGAGCACCTAGTGATTTTTGAAAAAAAATAAATGGAAAGCATTTATCCCAATGCCTAACATATAGTAAATGCTAAACAGCTAAATATATGCAGTAAAGTGAGACTCAGAATGTCTTATAAAATGGGTTGTCTACAGAACAATGTGTGAGACATGGAGGTTGGCCTCACCACTTAAGAATGCCATGAAGTACTAAAAACATTGTTTTTCATGGCACCATAGGCTGGGTGTCCAACTCTTGGTTTCAGCTCAGGTCATGATCTCAGAGTCAGGATACCAAGTCCTGCATGGGGTTCCATGCTTAGCACAGAGTCTGCTTGAGATTCTCTCTCTCCTTCTTCCTTTGCCCCTCCCCACATGCACACATGCTCTTTCTTTCTCTCTCTCTCTCAAATAGAAATAAATAAATCTTTAAAGGTTAAAACATCATTTGTTAAAAAAAAAAATCTTTTTCAAAGGTAAGGAGGGGGCGTAATAGCATTTATGCAATGAAACATACATGTTTACATACAAATTAAGGCTTTCTTCTCCCCCAGGAAAAATTACTCCACTGGAAGTTTCCTATTTGAGTCCTAATAAAATATCTCACATTACAGAGCACTTTCTCAATTACTGTAGCTTGAACAAAGCACCTCACATTAGCCTGAAAGGACCTCAATCAATACTAGTTTGGATGGCTTAAAGAGGTCACTGGCAGAATCAGCTTTAAAAAAAAAAAAAAAAAAAAAAGGCAAGGGAATTTAACACAATTTAGCAATTATTCCCGGGGCTCTTACTCATAATTGGAAGCTTAGATGCTGTTGTAAACAAGCCTCTTAAAGATGACTTTTAAAAAGAAATAGAGTAAGTAGTTACATTGTGGAGGTCAGAAATACATGCCATAAAAAAAAAAAAAAAAGAAAGAAATACACGCCATGAGGAATACTGGAGAAACACAACGGAAAAGCATATTGCAGAAGTGATCCCTGTAAGCAAGTGACATCATCACACAGGGGTTTAAAAGCTCTGTCCTTTAGGTAACTTTGATGAAAGGGAACATTAAGTGCCCTGAAGAACTGGGTTAAATGACACAAAAACACTGATCTTGCAGAAAGATGAGAAGAATTTGATGTTCATTTGAATGATAAAAGAATCCGTAAATAAATTAATTCATTCAATAACTTAGGTCGATGTTTGACATCTCTTTGGATTTTCAACATTGAGAAAACAGAAGATCGACTTATATTTGGGCATACAGGCTATTGCTGACCCTACTCTAGTGAAAGTTAATGTATGAAAACTTCAGTAGGTACAAGCCTGTGAGTTAGAGACCACCGAGCCTTTTTTCAAAGAGATGGGAGGTGTCTCTCCGCAGGCTATGACTTTGATCATATGGAACCCATTGCCAATTGAAGTGAGCAATGCCAGACAGTGTGTTTTCTAGTTTAAAGAAAGTATCCATTTCGTTAGCAGCAGGAGGGAGTGGGAAATTACCCATGAACAATGCTGTATTTTTGCAGCCTGGGGCAGAAGTAGTGAATAAAGTGGGGATTAAATTGCCAGCAGCACTACTCTTTCAAGGCTTCAAAAATTATTTTAGTACTTTGATAATACATTCAAAATGTAAACTGCTGCAAATATCAAAGGTGTCCCCTACATCCTGCTGGGGTGTGTATGTGTGTATATTTGTATATATGATTGCATATGTATTCATATACATATAGTTTTGACCATAGTCTTTAAGATTACAAAAACAGAAAGAGCACATTGTTGGCATAATTTAAGGCCCTTTGCATCATAACTTAGAATCGTAAGTTGAAACCTCTGCCCAGATAAGAGAATTTTTAAAGTAATAAAATATCCCAAACCCGTAAGTATCTCCCAGTCAAGAGTATAATGTTTTGGTGAGGTTGTTAAAATGATTGCCGAGCATGAACATTAGTGCCAAAAGCAATTATAGTAGAATCTCAGTTTGGGAACCTTAAGTTAATCGTGAAAGCGTGTGCCAGATACTGTGTTAGGTGATTGACCTACATTATCCCAATTTAGAAGATCCTTAGATCTCATTTTTAAAATCATTAGGTATTATTCTCCTTGAATTAGAGACAAAGGACAGCGATCTTAGGAAGGTGACTTAATCAAGGTCACACAGTTGTGGGGACAGAATCAAAAGTCCTCTCGGTATGCATCCAAAACCCTGCATTCTTTCAATAGAATTAAGTTGAGAAACAGTGTGAGAAAGACACTTTGTTTCATGACACTTTATTCTAGAGGCTAGAGCAGCTTTGAACACATAGTAAGTGCTCGATAAATATTCTTGATTAATATTTATTCAGTGAAGGAGTAGCTGGCATTGCCTCTCCAAATGTATATATTTCCTCTCTCTTTCTATATCTCCTCAAGGACATTTCTCTCTCATTAACGAGCATACACAACAGCACACACCAGACGGTTTGACTTTTTAAAAAATTGATTGGTTGGGCTGCTTCTTTAACAATTATACTCAATGCAGTGTCCCCTACCTGTAGAGACAATTTGACCGTGCAGGCAGTCCAATTTAAAATAAGATACATCTCCTAAGGAATTGTATAAAAATTAAATAAACCTTAGTGTTTGTTTCAAGGAAATGCAGGTCAATTACGTCTATGACTTCTGCTGGATAAATGTAAAATCACCTAAGATAAGAGCAGAAAAACCCTTAGAGATCAACTGTCAACAGTCTATTGGATTACAATAATAGCCGTCTCTCTGGTCTCCCTAAGTCCACACTGACCCCTCCAGTTCTCTCTTGTGCCTGTAGCCAAAGTGATTTTCTTAAAAAAGGCACATACGTTAATTTCCGTTTCCTGCTTGGGACATCAGTGGCATCTCATTTCTCTCATAATAAAATCATTTTCTTAGCCTACAGGCTCCAAATGTCAAAGGAGAGATGAGCCAGACCACGATCATCAGCCTCCACACCTGAAAGCCCGTGCTTTGATACTCCAGCATCTTTGCACATGCTGCCCCCCTTCCTCTTCTGGGATATCT
>CM052888.1:18256143-18278432 GCA_028534135.1 Potos flavus
CCACCTCGATGTTAAGAAAAAGAAAATCCCAAGTAGAAACATGAGCAAGTTTAGAGCCCTTGGACGCAGGGAGAGCTTGGTGTCTATGAAGGCCAGGAAGGTCCATGAAGCTGGAGCATGGTGAACAGTAAGGAGACAGAAGCATACAGAGATGTGGAAAGCAGGTTGGGGCCAGATCACGCATGACATTGCAGACTATGGTGGGAAATTTTTATTTCATTCTGGTTTCAGTGGTAATCCACCAGGAGGATTTTTTTTTTTTTGACCCAGACATTTTTTATGCACAATGTGAAAGGCAGGAGGATAAAATAGTGTAAGTTATCCCGTATTAATGTAGTGAATCACCCTGCTTTCCCCCTTTCTTTCTTTCTTTCTTTCTTTCTTTCTTTCTTTCTTTCTTTCTTTCTTTCAAGATTTTATTTATTTGTCAGGGAGAGAGAGAAAGAGAGAGAGAGAGCACAAGCAGGGGGAGCAGCAGGCAGAGGGAGAAGCAGACTCCCCGCTGAGCAAGGAACCCAATGCAGGGCTTGACCCCAGGACCCTGGGATCAGGACCTGAGCCACAGGCAGATGCTTAACCAACTGAGCCACCCAGGCATGGCATCCCCCAGGCCAGTATTGTCTATACATATCTGCATTCACTTTCTTCACTTCAGATTACTGTGAAGCAAATTCCAAGCATACTAAAATATCATCTCAAAATATTTCTATTTTGAAATATTGTTTTTAAAATTTTTTTTTAATTTTTAAATTTTTTTAGAGAGAGCAGGAGTGGGGGCAGGGGGAGGGGCAAAAAAAAAAAAAAAAAAAAAAAAAAAAGACAGAGAGAGAGAGAAAGAGAGAATCTTAAGCAGGCTCCATGCCCAGAGTGGAGCCTGATGTGTATCTCAATCTCACAACCCTAAGATCATGACCTGAACCAAAATCAAAATTCGGATGTTTAACCAACTGAGCCACCCAGGCGGCCCTCCTGTTTTGCAATGTTCTAAATACAACTCCTTTTTAGATGTAACATTAATGTCATTATTAAACCTTTAATGAACAAAACTTGTGTCATGCCATCAACTCTACTACAGGAGTTTAAGCAGGAGAATAAACTAATCTGGAGGTAAGGAGGGGAGACGGGAGGCTGTGCAATCCTGGAGGTCAGAAACGATCATGGACTGGCCAGAGTGTCAGCAGTGGGTGATGATGGCTCAGATGTGGGCTGAGAAGGAGAAGGAGGAATTGAGGATGACTCCTGTGGTTTTTGGTCTGAGTGACCAGGAGATCATGGGGATATCCATAGACCAGGAAGGGTGGTTTGGGGGTGGGGTATCAATAATAATAAAAGCCCTAGCAACACAGGCATCTCTCCATGGGTCATGCACATGCTTGCCTGCAATCCTCACTCCCACCTTCTCCCACATCCGTCACTTCAATTCTCTTGGGCAATCTAGGCCAAGTTCCTATGCTTTCTCTTCCTTTGAGTCCTTCCAGATTCTCCCATCTAATACTTGATGCTTTTCTGTCTATATTTAATTTTTTTTTAAAAAAGAACTTAATAAATGCATGTGGTTAAAAATCTTAAGTAATGGTAAAAGGTTTGTTACAGAAACCAACGTTGTCCGCATTCTGGCTCTATTGTGCATTAGCTCTCTGACTACTCCCACTTGATGACCATTTCTTTTCAGCTACAGAATGAGATCATTTCTAGCCACCTTATGGGGTGGTTGGAGAAAACAACATCTTATTAATACAACGCTTTTTCATACCTATTTGGCCCTGGTCAGAGGTGATGCACCAGAGCTGTCATTGTCGTAGTTCTCACTGTTGTTACTTCACATTCTCACTGAAGAGGGGAGAGTGGCTTTCAGCTGGGATGTGCCACTTGTTTTGGGCTCCAAAGGCAATACAGTGGACTCTGCAATCACTGTGAGGATGTACTTAGGGAAACAAACCACCAAGCTCTAGACACCTGAATGGCTCTTCAAAGACATTGGGTGGAAGGCTTAAACTTAATCCACTTCGGGTCTGAATTAACAAAGAACTGCCATTACGTGAAGCTGTAAACTTTCATATTAGCCTAATTTATGTAAATAACTTGCCTCTCCTGCTCTCTGACACACATATGCCTACCTCCCACCCCAACACACTTGGCAGTATGGAGCTGTATTTGATCCATCCCCACAGTCATGAAGGCTCTGGTTGGCTATTATTTAAGAGTTCAAGAGAAATCTCAGAATTTTCCTATGCAGACATTTTTATCACGGCCACCCATAAATCCTAATTAGGCAGCTGGTAGCAGGCTGCTAGAAGAAGCACGATTTCTGTTTGTTCCCAGTGTCTCATTAATGACATGCCTTCACAATGGGTTACAGATGGAAGTGATGTCTCCAAACAGGATTGTTAGCAGATGGGTGGAGAGTGGGGTCACAGGTTACTCTTTGCTCTGCTGCAAAGTTATGCAAAGGCAGGAGGCTGCGGACCAACCTAAGACTGGAATTTGGGACACACAGACCACAGCTCACTTCTCTTCTCTCGACACTGATTTCTGACTGAGACCTGATTCTGAATCCAGCCTTTAATACTGACTACTTCAGAACCTTAGCAATGCCTCTGAAACTCTCCAAGCTTTCAGGATTTTCTCTTATGGAAAAAGTGGGGAGGATATTGTATCTCAGGTACTATTTTTGTAAAGATTAAGCAACAAAAGGTGAAACACTTAGCACAGTGTCTGGAACACCATTTTGTAAATAAAAGCAAATTCTCACTATTTTTCCTTTCCTATCCCTGCCTTTCTTTGCCTATAAACAAAGGAGCCTGGTTCCAACAGAATATTATTTGACAAGAGAACCCTGTGGTATGAACAAATGAAGTCACACACACACACACACACACACACACCCCTACCTCTTTCTGAAATGAACTTTGCTATTTTTTAATTTTAAAATTGGTCTAGAAAACTAACTTCTTAGAGACATAGACTTAAAAGTGTCAAATGAATACCTATGAGTTAATGTGGAAGTAAAAAATCAAAGATGGAGGCAGTGAAAAAAGACAGTAAGCCATATCCTAAATTGAACATCAATGGGAAAAGAACATTCCGCTAGAGCACTTTAAACTACTAGACAAATACTTGACTCATGCTTTCCTGGGATAGTCCCACCAAACTTTCACAGTTTGCATAGGAAGAAGTGAAGATGCCAAGAGCCTAAAGTCATGCAGATCACATGCTACGAGCGGGCTTGAGACCCAGGTGTGATATTCAAGAGAGCAAGGGTTTTTCCATTATACAGAGCTGGCTCCCTTTTAATGAAGTCCTATTTTGTATTAATTACCAGGGTTTCCTTGGCCTGAGTCTTTTATGTTATTAATTAACTAATTAGCTAATAACTAATTCCATGAACATTTGAGTTCCAGCTATGGGTTGGATGCTTCCATGTCCTTCGGGAGCTCCCAGTAAAGGGGAGTGGTAGGAACAAACCGACTCAGATCAAGCCTAGGAGATGAGATGACCTAATTGTGATTAAAAGGTGGGACTCTGGGGTGGTTTTAGGAACAGGTTATGCTTTTACTGCATTCAGAGAGATGAGCTGCCAATCAATGGGCAGCAGAAGAAATAGACTTCTTTTTTTTTTCCCAGAGAGAGAATCTGACTTGGGAAAGGAAAGTTCTACAGAATGTTATCAGTCACTTTTTTTTTTTTTTTTTTTTACATTGGCACTTTTTGGTATCAATAGTATTATTTTCCTCAACGAAATACCTGTACATTTCATGATGAAAAACTTAGAGAAAGAAAAGAAACATTCTCTTAATTTAATTTCCTAGTAATAGTTACCTTTAACATTTTGGTGATTTTTTATCCAGTTTCCTTTCTGCATATGTGTACGTATACATGTTATCTACGTCATGCAAAACTAGACTCATTCACTACCTAACTTTACCACAATTCTTTCTCACAGGTCTTTAATCATCAGTATTTAATCTCCAAAACCATGCTTTCGGATGTCCTCATTATAGCGTCATTGCCATAGTTAATTAACATTCCTCACTGTGGACAGAACAGTATGTATTTAGTCCCCAGTAAGGCTATACTTCAGTGAGGTAAAGACCTCACTGCCATCTCCCCCTTTACCATTGCATCCCAAGCACCTCACTCAAGGCCTTGCACATAGGAGGCACCCAGTGACTGTGTGCTAGCTGACTGTTGTTGGACATCATGGTTTTATTTTTGCTTACATCCGTACACATGCACATACATAGCCACAAACCCTACATTGAAAATTTTTCAACCCAAATCTTAGTCTGATTTTTCATTTTTTTCTTAAAGTTAATTTTAGAAGTGGATTTTTTGGATCAAAGGCCAAGGTAAACTTGCAATCCTTTGCTACATGTTGCCAAATTTGCATTGGACTGAGGCTGTAAACATTTTTTCCTCCTACCACTAATGTATGACAAAGTCCTTTCCCTGTACTCCTGCCAACAGTGAGTATTATTTATTTTTTAATCCTTGCTAATTAGAGAGGTAGGAAATGGTATCTTATTTCATTAATGAGTAGTAAGGCTGAACATTTGCTTGTGGGTTTATAGTCATTTGTAGCTCCTCAGTGAATTCTGTTCTTTTTTTTTTTTTTTTTTTATGTGACTTTGAGTCCTGGGTTATGAATATTAATGTGAACAGAACTGTGCCTGATATATAGTCATGTTTTATATAAAATATATATTTCATTGTATGTATATTTGTGTGTATATGTGTCTCTGTGTGTGTAGCTATATGTCAGTTTATAGATACACGCTAGCTATTGAGAAAAGCCAAGTTTGTGAATCATTGTGTGTAGGTATAAGTTTTAAATAAAGATACAGTGAAATAATGCATGCAAGTACAATAATCGCTTAAATGTCTATTTTCAGTTGTGAGAGAGAAAAAATAGGGTGGGAGGCTTAAAGGATTGCAATTAAGAGTATACACTGGATCAAGACTTTTTGGGTTCAAATCCTGACCCCTCTACTTAGTTGTAAGGCATTGGTAAATAAACCAGTTTCAGTAAATCTGTTACTTGATCTAGGGATTATGCCATCAACTTTATGCTGGTGTAATGAGGATCACAGGTTTTCATAACTATAAATACACAGAAATTGCTGACACATAATAAGTGTTCACTTTTAGCTAGCTTGAAAAGGAAACAAACAGATTAAGCATACTGAGCAGTACTTATACAAAGGAGGTGCTCAGCTTTGTGTGATGGAGAATATGGTCAATGGAATGGAGATTGGGGGAAAAGTAAGGCTTACAGCAGATGATTAAGGAAGACACCTCCATGAAGTGGCTGGATGAGGAGAAAGGCAGGCAAACCCTGGGGGAAAGGAATGGTCAGATGTAGGAAACAGAATATACAAATGCCCTGCAGTGGAATGAAGTAAAAGGAGGTCAGAAGAGGGGAGCAAATGAACAGGAAAGTGGGGCAACATTAAATAGAAAAGGCGGCTTAAGGCCAGACTGTTGAGGGTCTCAGGGACCATCATAAAAAATTTTTGATGCAAGTTTATTTAGTAAAAGGATAATATTAATACTTTAGGTAAGGAAGTTCAACTTTTAGGGGGAGATACATAGATGATGTTTTGAACTGAATTTATTATACATATTTGTAGCAAGATAAAGGACTGCATTTGAACACCAATATGCATGAATGTCTTTTAAGTCCTAATGAAGGTACAATCCTGGTTGTGAACTCTCTTTGCAGAGAAAAACTCTAGCCACCTATAAGTAAGCTGAAAGCCTCGCAACCCCTTATCTCCTAGGAGAGTGCTTGTGCTGCGTGCTGCCATTGCTCCCCCAGGTTGCAGGCATCTTTTTCGTGTTTCCCTCTGGCACTAAGACTTTGCGCCCTCTCCACAACTTGGCCCAACTTTAATTTCCCCTCTCTTGGCATAATTTAGTCATTGGGATGACATCTATTTTATGTTTGTTGTTTTATATCTTTAGAACCCAAAGGCAGCAGCTAGAAGGTTGGGTCACCATCAAGGTTAATCATAACAGAAAGAAGACAGGACAAAACAAAAACATTTTTTGGGAACAGATGTCTGTTTGAGGAGGCTCAGCCCTAACCAGCTTCCTCTGCTAAACCCATATTTCATTAAGCTTGGAAGGATGGCTTCTAATTTCTTCTTTAATCTCATTTGTTGTGCTGGCCAGCAAGTGGATAATATAATACTTTCATCTTTATCCCAGGATTTGAGAGAGATATTAATCAGTATATTTCTTCTTCAATCCTGGGACATCTGTGTAGCAAAGATGTTAATTGACATCTACTGAAAGAGTTGCCATTCCAATAATACATCCACTAAGGTAATCAAGTAATATTGCTCATGCTTATGTTATGTTTAAAAATCCATGAGTGGTCTATGAGAGATGTAGGATACATAATTTATTGACCATAATACATGTATCATGTTAATTTTCACTGGGAATTTAGAGTCAGTTGTAAAATGTTTGAAAATATAACTTAAGGCAATATTACAAGAGCAACAGGAAGAACTCAGACTTTTCACTCAGATCGACTGGGTTTGAACTCTATTTTTGCCACTTGCTAGCTGCAAAGAATTTGAATGTCTCTTTCTCCTTTATTCTCTCTCTCTGATCTCCTCATGTAATTTCAAATAAAGTTATTGTCAACGCCTCATTTTGGTATTGCTCTAAATAAATATTACTGAGTTCATATAACTGACTGTGCATTGTTTACACATTTCTCATTCAAACCTCACAATAATTCCAGGAGGTTGGTTTCATTTTCAAGCAACTGAACTGATATCAGATGGCTGGCCCAAAAGAATCAGGGTGGAACTCAAGTCTGACAATCTCCAAATTTCAAGAGTCTGACAATCTCCAAATTTCAAGAGTCTGCCAATCGAAAGAACTGACTTACATATGGAGCAGTCCTCCCACGATGCCTGCAAATTCCCTCTAGCCTTCCTCCAGGACCAGAAATTAATCTCCACCAAACCAGGATGACTGACTGTAAACTAGAAGAGATGTCCACTCTCAAATGCCCTCAGAGGACCATGTTTTTTGCAAACAAGACAGACATCGAATTTAGCTTTTACCCTCTTTCCAGGTGTTGCCTACACCTAAGGAACTGTGAGGTCTCGTCACATGTCTCTGAGACATTTATAACCATTTCGCCTTTGTAGGTCTGTCTCAGGTGTTCAATTTATGCTCGTATAATCTCTAGTATGGATTAATAACCCCCTGACCCCTAATATTCTCCCCTCAAGAGGATAATTGTCAATGCCATCAGGATGACTTCTGTAATACAGAGCAGGTATGTCCCATCTTGTAAAGCTGGACTTACTCCACAAGTGATCCCAAACTTAAACACCAAGGCCTGGCATTCTGTACTCTGGCCCCTCCTCCCCTTTCAGGTCTTCCTCCTCCCTAGCACTGTCCCCCTGCAGGTACCAAGTGCCATAATCTCCTGCTCTTCACTCCATTCATCATGCCTGTTTAATCCATATAAATGCATCTTCCCTTAATAACCAAATCCTACCTGAGCTGAAAGGTGCGGTCTGCACTTTATACGCTCTGCCTTCTACAACTGAGACCAGATTGAAGAACAAATGGATATGTATCATTTTTCCTCATTACATTTAAGCTATTAATGATGTATATACATTTTTTCTTTGATGTTGTATTGCAAAGTCTCTTATGAAGAATGCTTGCCATTTCTCCAGAGATCTCTCATGGTGCTCAGCACCTGAATGTGAACAGGGAACACACACACACACAGTAATCCCTAAATGATTGAACCCATGAATGTAAGTTCTTCAAAGGGCAGAGGTCTGTTGGAGACTCTCTAGCATAATGCCTGAACTTCTGACACCTAGGACTTATTTAGCCTGGTAACTACTTCCTAATATTCCTTTGAATATTATATTCGAATATATATGAGAAATATATATGAGAAATCCCCTTTGGTTCACTGTAATGTCTTTATGTGGGATTCTATCAATCAACATATCATGCTACATGGTTTCAGGGATTATGTGATTGGTTCAGGAATAGGTGGGTCATTCAACTAAAGTCAGTAATTGCCGGAGAGAATCTGATTCTCATGTCTTAATAGGGAAGTGATGGTAATCCCTTTCTAACCATTAGAGGAGACTATCTCCCATTGTGGATTCAACATAAGAGGAACAGAGCCAAAACATGGAGGGGATCCCATTCTGATTATACTATTTGTGCCTACTCACATCCAAACCTAATTCCAGCCAGTTCTCCCCCTCATGCTTAATTTACTTGAAAAAAAAAAAAAAATAGAGTTCTTCTCTCTGCTCAAACCAGTTTGAGTCTAGTTTTCTGTCACTTGCCACCAACCAAGTCTTATGTGTTAAGTAGGTATTGGTTAATTTGTTGAAGAGATTCTCAAGGCAGTAAACAAAGCTGCCATTGATGGCCCATGGAAGAGCCCTTTACAAGGAGCCTTTGATATTGGCGAGAGGATCTGAATATTAATGCCAGTTCTCCAGTGAGGGCAGTGAATCTTGGTTCTGACCTTCAGTAAAAGCTAAACAAACAAGACTCTATCAACTCCTCACAAGTTCCTGTCAAACAGCATTAAAAGCACAACACTGCATAGCAATTGATGTGCAGATCTTTTACAGTGTAGAACTGCTCATCAATGATATATTTAGGACACCATGGGGTACAGGCCAGAATGAGAAGTACAAGTTTAGAGGATATGGTTATTTAAACGATAGAGTTAAATAGCCAATAAGAACCTAGGTGGACCTGTGACAGTAAGACAGTATTTATTGTCTCTCTGTCTTTACTACTGTATCTCAGCCTCAGTGTTGCCATCTATAAAATGGGAATAATAAGCTAATGCTTGTAAACTTCTAGCAAATCACTTGGCACCCTGGGCTCCCTCATTCAATGATGCTCAAACTTTGATGATAGCCCATCTCTACTCAGGATATACTCTGGAACACAGATTTCAGAAAGCAATCCTTACTCTTACAATGCATAACGTATTTTCATATTTTTCATTCCAAATGTGATATTCTATTACTAAATATTCAAAATAAAGTATTCAATTATGACTTATTTTTATTTCGAGACGACCATGATCCACTAAACTGGTTTCATACCCATCAATGGGTCTTGACCTACAAATTGAAAAACTTGGGATCAACATATGGTACAAAATACATTCCAGGTAAATTCCCATTACATCTAAGCTATGGCCCAACATCTTTATAAAGTCTCCTACCCTAATGAACAAGTCTGCACCGCAACTGACTTTAAGTTATCCTCGGTCTCAGGCTTACACCAGGGGTGGAAGGAAGAACTTGTTCCATACTCCCTTCCTCCACACCTCTCACTCTCACTCTACTTCTCCAGGTCTTTCTTCTCACCTGTTTTGCTGTATGAGAGGGCTCATCCAAAGTGAAGAAATTGCAAGGCAATGAGAGGCTAAGAATCTCACAGTTTAGTTGGTATATGAATGTCTTAGGGAGTTCTAAAATACTTTAGGATGCTTGAAGATTATATTTCAGTAAATTTGGCAGGGGTTCTAGACTCTGAATGTTTAACAAGCACCCAGGGGTTTTTGATGGGAGGGAAGGGACATGCAATGCTTGGATAAACACTGCCACTAAGAGAGAACACAAGGTTACCCTAAACTCTATTTGAAGCTGGAGATGTAGAATCATGCCATTCACGGCCAGCAGCAAAAATGGGAAGACTTCCTTAAAACTGAGGATGGAGGATGGGGAGGTAGAAGAAGCAGGTTGCCTCTGTCTTCAGCATAAACTAAAAATGGAATGGGAGAGACCACACACAGAGCAGTTCCCTGTCCACACATGCGCCCTCTTCCCCTTCAGCCCAGCTGGCTTACTTTGTTAAGCCAAACAGGTGGCTGTCTTTATTAAATGATAAGAGGATCAAGGGATGTGAAGAGGTGGCTGGGATGGGGGCAGTAAAAGCAATACAGCAGTCTTTAGTCTCGTTATTTTTAAATGTGGGTGTTCCATATGTCGGATCCTAGTGGGCGGCAGCTTCCCTGTACCCAGGGGAACTGTGTTCTGTATGTGCTTACTCTTCCTTCCTTATTTCTCCGAACTTCTGCAACTCTATTCAAGTGAGACCTGTTGAGCATTTGTTAGAATCATGTTTAGAGAAATCACTTGAATAGTCAGAGCAGTAACTCAGTCCCTGGAAAACAGAGAAGAGTGAACTCAGCTTTCTACTCTTCATTCTCTGATTCGGTCACTTAACTGCAGGTTACTGTGCTATGTCCTTTGGACTGGATGGTTTCCAAGGTCCCCTCCGACACTAAAGTGTCTAGAAGTCTGTGAGTTACCAGGATACAAACACGGTTTAGTTCAAAGTCTTAAGCAAGAGATGGAGGAACACCAGAAATGTGCTGGAAATAAAATTTGGCCAAGGAGTCCCAAGGGTACAGGTGTCTGAGTCAGCCTGAGAAATAGCAACAGATGGAAGAAAAGAAAGTTGTGGGAGGGTGGCAAGAAACTCAGCTTGGAACCAGGGCTGACTGAGATAAAAACCAAGTTCTCTAAGCTCTTAGCTGTACGGCCTCAAGTGAGACACTAAACTTCTCCAACTCAGTTTCATTATCTTTAATATGGGAATAATACCGTTCTAAGCTGAAAAATGTACATGTTCCTTTGGCTATGTATCCATTCATGTATTCGCTCATTAAGCAAAGTTAAGCATTTACTATGTATTGTTTCTGAAGTAACATTATTTGGTCCAGTGAGGGAGAGTAGGTGAACATGTCTAGCTTAGTAGAATATATGATAAATTATTGCCTGTGCTTATATGCAAAATTTTCTTCCTCAGTAGCCTTCCTGGTAATGTTCCCTCATACATTCTCCTTGTCCTGAATCTCTACAGGTCTTATAGGCTCCTTTACAATAGAAGTCTATGATTTTAGTATTCCTAATCTTATGCTTTATCTCCTCCTCCTATATCTTTTTTTTTCTTCGAAGAATCTCACTATTATTTGAGAAACCATTCTGCCATCACTGCAGGTAGTCCTGGTGAGGTTGTCAATCACAGCACACAAGCCCATCTCACAGAGCTAGGAAAATGACCCAGGCTGTCCAATCAGAGTCCTCTATCTTTCCTGGCCATAGCAATTGGTCTAGGGAAGACACCTGACCCAGAAAGTGCCAACCATAGCCTTGTCTAAGATTTACCATATCAATTCTGGCAAAGAAAAGCTCTTTTTTCTTATGAATATTGAGTCATAAAATTTTGGACTTAAGTATGGCATGCTTTTCCTGACACAGAGAGGGATTTAGAACTCAGAAGAGATATCAGAGCCTTTAAAACTTCATTTGTGCACCTGGATCCAGTTGTACTTGAAGCCAAACCTGAGGTTTCCCTTTTTGGCTTAATTTTGTTGGAGATCAGTTTCTCTCTCTTGCAACTCAAAGAGTCCTGAATACTCCATCCTTCAAAATCTTATTCAATTTATACTTTCTCATACCATCTTTGATCTCCTTAGCCAGAGGATACCTACAAAATACATTTTCTTCCCCTTCTATTGAGATTTTCCCTTTTATTGACTGGTTTTATGGTTAACTGCAATGCACGCCTGTGCCCTCCTTCTGACCAGTATTAGATGATCTATTTTCAAGGGAAGTCATCTTAAATATTTACCATTAATATTTTTGTAATTAGTAATTATTATATAACAATTATTATACGCCATAACTTGTGCTAAGTGATATATATGTGCTGCCTTACTTAACTACTAAAACATGTATAAGGTGAGTTTTATTACTCCTTTTTAGAGATTAAACAAAAATAAATTCAGGGAAATGACATATCCAAATTCTTTCAGCAAGTGAACAGAAAACAGGTTTATAATCCATGTCTTTCTTACTCATTAAGTTCTGCGCTTAATTGTGTGTGTGCATGTGTGATTTTTGCCAATATTACAGTGATCTATATTCCACAATGTTATCCTGTACCCCCCCCCCATCCTCTCCCAGTTTGGAGAGCCTAGGGTACATCTAATGCAATTAAATCAGTGAGTAAAGGATATGAAATTGATAACCAAAGATGCTAAATTACATGCAGAGGGCATCCTCTGGGGCATTCATGGCAAAACATAGAGCCGAACGTAGATGGCATTATGACCTTTCTGGTCTCACAACTTACTGCATGGCAAAAACCCCGCAAGGCTACTGGTTTCTGAAAGACAAGCCCATTTAGAGAGGAACGAGCTATGATGGATGTACAATTCCAGCAAATGCATGATGAAGGATAGAAACATTGCTATGCATGATTTTTTAATAACTACAAAAATCCCCTGTACAGGATTTCTGCATGTGAAAATTGATAGCGTAGCCAATGCCGCTCATCTCTTTAAACAAGCAAACTCATCTTCCCTGGTGCTGTTACATCAGTAATAAATTGGCTCCTCAGACAGATCTGCTTGCAGGTTAGAACTGAGATTGAGTAGATAATAACTTTTTGGGTAGCAACGCCTGCCATGGCAAATAATAAAGAAATTCATGACCTGCAAAGTGCAGGGTGATCGTGTTCCAAAAATATATTTCACCTGGTCTCCAAGCAAGTTCATTAGGTATCCAGAAGCTGCAAAAAAAATATTCAGTACATACAGGAGGCGACTCAAAAAGAATGATCTCAAATGTAGATGAACCAACAGCTATAAAAACATGTAGGTCAACAAGAAGCTTGTTGCTAAGTGCCTTTTAAAAATAAGACGAAAGGGCTGGGCATTTGGGTAGGAGTATGATTATCTCCACAATTACGCTGGATTTTTCCGGTGACCTTATGTAGTATGGCAGCTTTTGTAAATATCAACCTGGACACAGATCACTTTGATGGAGCTTTAGGAAGTGGATTCTCTGTGTTGGGTGATCATTTTTCTCCCTTAGAAAAATAATCAGGTGTGAATAGTCAGTTGAGCCTACCAACATTGTGCACATGTATATTAAACTGAATGAAGGAGGTGATAGAAAAAAAAAATCCCACAAAAAGGTGAAAAAGTGGAATGGAAGGACGTTTCCCTCAGGAGCTGAGGTTTACATCCAAGTTCTGGGTTTAGCATCACTGGCTGTGTGGCCTGGGTCACGTTTCTTAACTGCTCTGGACTTCAGCTATTCTTCCTTTAACATTAGGAAGTTATGCCAACTAGCGCCTTTCAGTCTCTGCAAGATGGTGATAGAGATCTTGCAGGTTGGGAGAACTCTGAGGGGAAGACAATTGGGACCATTATGATGACACCGCATTGGACTGAGGTTTTTTTTTTTGTTTTTTTTTTTTTATTGCTGACCACGCTATGGGCCTTCTCAATGAGTATAAATATAAAAAGTACTGAGGCAATTGCAGATATTCCATCTATACAAGAAATATTGGCTGCATCCCCAAAACTGATGGTCCATTTTTCCACTGAGTGCCCACTTTGATACCCACCATCAAGCCCTGTCCCATACCAGTTATTAAAACATTACTGATCAGAGAAGGAGGCACATGAGCAACTTCTACCACATCAGTGCGCAATCCTGGTATCAGCATTTTTGTTTCTTTGACTTTTTTCCCCATGGACGTGAGATGGGACGGACAATAGTGAGCCTAAAGGACTGGTGTGGCTTCTCAAGATGCTGACCTCTCCTCTCCACTTTGTAGGCCTTGTGAAGACAGCTCTCGGATCATCACCTAGTTCTCCCTGTGCCATTCACAGGTCCTGTCTTCTGCCTTTGTTTTGCCAGAACCTGGATGGTATACCCATTTCCTCTTAGCTCCCTGGCCCTTATTGGGACCCCATTATTGTACATTATTGTACAATTGGGACCCCCATTATTGTACAACTCAATCAAAACTCTGTTTCTCCCAATTGACTTGGGCAATAGTCCAAGATATCTGTAATGTCCTTGTTGATGAGCCTCTTCTTTTACATTGCACTTCCGTACTATAATTCCCTGACCTTTGCATATTGGACGCATAGCACACCAATCTGAATGTCTCAACTCTTATCCTATGTACACAAGATGGGTTTTTAAAAGCCTGATGTCCTGCATATAGGGTTTTACACAAAAATAACATACTTAAATTGCTAAATTTAACATTTGTTAAAATTGGCACATTCTGAACCCAGAGGATTTCTCCTTTGCTAGCTAAAATATTTTGATATTTTCATGAAAATGAAGATTCTGGCAAACACACTCTCACAACAAAGACACATAGTGCACACCAAAATAGATTTATACTGCCATTATTTTTAAAAGACTTATTAAAAGACTATTTTAAAAATTACTTTAATATTTAAAATACAAAATAAGCATCTTCTGGGTCATTATGCTAAGTGGCTTGAAAGTATCCTCTGATTTTATTTTACAAAAAACTCAAATGCTCAAGCATTAGATTGTATTTTCATCCATATCTATATTGCTGAAATTAAAAAAAAAAATATCTCAGCAGACACAGCCTTCATGGTAACTTAATATTCTCCTTTTATCCCTTTAGTTTAGAACACTGGGGTGAGAACTCAACACCAAGTGACCTTACCACATACGGAACAGTGTGGCCAGGAGGAGGAAAAACCTAACAAAATGAAACAAGACATAAAATGGGTAATTGGTGGTTCATTTGCTTGATTTTCTTTTAAAATATTTTTTGGGATCAATTTTAATTACAAAAGAAGCTAAAAAAGAAATATACTAACTCTTTGTTTACAATTGTAACCTTCTGCCACAGAAGGTTTGTTTGCAATCTAATATGTGTCCTTCCAAACTACTTGTATGCATTATATAAATCAATGCATAAATAAACATATGAATAAAAATACATATAAGTTCATATGAATACACATAAATATAAAATATTTTTATGTGTGCATTGAAACATTGATTCTTGTTTCACTCAGCAATACTCATCTACACATATCTCACATATGTGTAATATAGTCCTATAAAATACAATACATATTACATTGTATGTATTTATATACAAATATACACAAAATTAAATATCTATGTATTAAAGATTAATACATGCATAACATACATTTGCATACACTATAATTTAAATGGAATACGACATATGGCAACAGTAAAAGAAAATATGAGGGAAACTATATGGAAAATACCATAATTTCCTTACTGCTATATTGTATTCAATAGAAAGTTAATGACCAGCCCACTAATTATGGCCATTTAATTTGTTTCCAAATAATGCGAAAAATAATGCTGCAATCAGCACAGGAGTGGATAATTTAGCAAGTTATTTCATTTATAAGAAATTGAAATCCAGTCAAATTACCTCACATGATAAGTAGAGGAGTTAAATTCAGTATACACATTTTGAGGAATCAAATAAGAGCTGAACAATGAGGTCTCAGAAACTATAGGGACTCTCCCCTAGGACAATTAATTCTGGACTGAAAGCGGCTTGCAGAACCTCGGGAACTAGAAGTTCTAGACCTTCCCCTTGGGGCTCTTCCTCGAGCTCAGCTTCTCTCTCTCATTTTCTTGCTCTCATGCTTTTCCTCCCACACAGCTGTTGTTTATACCTAAGGACTCACTGTCCTAGCCAGGCCCTTCAGGGGCATCTCTCTCTTGGATAATTACATGATCTCTGCATTTCATAGGTTGGGTTTTCTAAGAAAGCAGTTGATTGTCCTGCTGTGTGTTATGTGTTCATCTTCAGGCCATATCATGCACCTCATGCACCACATGCTATATTTTAGTTAGGTGTCCACCACAAAGGGGAGGGAGGACAGACTGAGTAACATGGCCCAGATAGGACTGTCCTCAATTTATGGGGTGGTGGGCAGTAAGTAGGGACATTTTCCCCATGAAAGTCTAGCTTGCTACTCATTTCCAGTGCCTGGGGCCGGGTTTGGCTCAGGATGGCTACCTGATAACTATCTGTTCCCTTAGATTCTGGAGACTTGAAGGGTAAAATATGCCCCACCCTGACATGGGCCTCTTTGGCAAAAGGATTATTTTGAGAAACTGCAGACACAGAAGCTTTGAAAACAGAGTACAAGTTAGCCTTTTCTGGAGGAAATCTATGTTAGAAAGGTGGCCTGTACCAGGAAGACAGCTATTACCAGAGGTACATTTTTTACCCGAGAGACTCCCTAGCATGACATGGCAACCTTTGCTCTTAACAAGCATTTCCTCTTCTCCTCTTCCCCTTTGAAATCCCAGGCCCTTCTAGCTTTCCTTAGCTCAGTACGGTATATAAACCTCAAATATCTAGCCACCTTTTCGGTCTCATGTCTTTGTGGGGGCACCATATGTACATATGTAAATACGTATGCATGTAATTAAGATAATTTTTCTCCTATTAATCTGTCTTTTATTACAGAGGAGTCCTAGTCAAGAATCTGGAAGGGTAGAGGGAAAATTACTTTTGCTCCCCTACAGGATCATCGCATCACATTCTCCCACATACTTGGTATGAAAAGTTATCAGCAGTGCTGGGCTATGATCCGGTGAACTGATCCAACACGTACATGCACCCTGGACTTTATATTACAATGTCGAAAATGAATCCAATAACATATTCATTACACAAAGTGAGGGTTAAATGAGATAATGTCTGAATTATTCTTTACAAACTATAAAGCACTATTTTGCCAAATGTGTGAAGCTAGCTCTAAAAAAAAACCCAAGTAAATTAATAATGAGGAAAACTTTATACTGTCCCAGCACCATGGTTGTAGTAAGTTCCCCAAACGTGCTCATTCAGTCCTTATTCATTTCGCTAGGTGCTAAGTTTAAGGACGTGGGCAGAAAAAGCTTTATTTCTATCTGGCCACCATTCTAGTTCTGGCAATCCAATTTGGTAATTGAGTAAGCCTAAGTGGTCTTAGCACCGCGATGGCCAGAGCCAAGAAGGAGAAAGTAAGAGTGATATAAAAGTTCTCTGTCTCAAGTACACCACGGCACATCCTACTTGCTCAGATGTCCTGCCTCAAATGGTCTCCTCTCTGCCTGTCAATGTCTGGTCCTTCCTTGGAGACTTATATATAAGCCTGCCTCATCGAGTACCTGGTCTAACCTACGACAGGAGGTGAATGAAGCTTAGAAAAGCTTCCTGTTTGTGTATAACAGCCTTTGCATGGTGTAGATCCCTAGAAAAACCTTAACACCTATATGAAGCCTGTTAATACATTAGACTTACAGCATACAGGTTGAGGGATTTTTGTTTATTAAACAATTTAACATTTGCTGCAAGTTTTACTGTGTGTGGTAGATATCCTCAGGAATATCTGGAGAGGTGGACAAAGCCATAGATAAATAAAAAAAATAGCCTTGGGAAATTCATTTACGTTTACCCACAGTCCTTCTTTTATGATTCCCTCAGCAACTACATAATAACCAAGGATTAGTATTTCCATTTGGTAGATGCGGAAACAAAGCTTTGGAAAGGCTAAATAACTTGCCAAAGGTCACAGAGCTAACAATAACTGGTTACCTGTACTCAGTCCAGGTGACTTTCTCCTCCAACTGCTTTTTCATGGGTTGTGTCCTATGCCTTGATTAATGAGCTCTGCATTAGGTTAGATGAAATCTTGCAAGCATCAGCTGCTAGGTAGCACCTGAGCTTTTAGAAACCTTTCTGTTCACTAAGCAGTGCCATTTATAACCTTCCATTAGAGGGGAACAGGAAAAAAAAAACAACTGTTTAAATGGCATTCTGAAAGTAATATAGGGGCAATCATCTAGCTAAGCCTCATTTCCAGGCAAAATTAAGAAGTCCATGTCATAAAAGTGAAAAACTGGAAGCAACCTAAATATTCACCAATAGGGGATTGATGATATAAATCATATTAAATTCATGCCATAGAATATTGTGTAATCAGGGGCACTTGGGTGGCTCAGTGGGTTAAAGCCTCTGCCTTCGGCTCAGGTCATGATCTCAGGGTCCTGGGATCGAGCCCCACTGCTCGATAAGGGAGCCTGCTTCCCTCTCTCTCTGCCTCCCTCTCTGCCTACTTGTAATCTCTCTCTTCTCTGCCAAATAAATAAATAAAATCTTTAAAAAAAAAAAGAATATTGTGTAATCAATTAAAGTGACAAGGTAGACATATTAACTGACTTGGAAAATTATAGGTGGTATTAATTATATGTAAAAAGTAAGTCCCCAAATACCTTATAGAATATAATCTCATATACATAATAAAAATACATGTATACATGGATGTATACATGGATAGTAAAGGTTGACAGTGGTTATACATGGTTGCATGGTAAAGTTATATGTGATTTTTTGTTTACATATAAATGAACACTTGTATTTTTTTTCAAATAAAACTTTTCCACTTTCTCTAAGAATAAGGGAAGATCTAATCGAGCTTGAGAGAAGCATGTAATCTTAGATAGAACAGATGCACAAAGGATAATTCTAATTGAGTTCCCATAATACCTGTAATAGGAGACGTTCATGCTTCCTTGTCAAACTCCTACGTGGATATCATATTTTTTTTAACTGATGTTAATACATTTTGTGCTGATCCCCAAAGTAAGTATGTGAAAGGCTTATCTGATTATCCTCATGCTTCTACCCTAGTCTGGTTTAGATGCCTCTGTTCCTACTTCTGCCCAGACTGTTACTGCATTATCATTTTTGTGCCTCTCCCAATATGGCCTTCTCTAGGAGTGATCATGTATGATCTCCTTCTGTCTCCCTGACACCTAGCTTATGGACTCCATGTGCAGTGAGAGCCCAATCCATTCTGTGAAATACAAACTGTTATAAGTTAGTTGGTGCCTGGGACACAGATGAATAAGAAGCCTCTAAAAGCACTGCCTGGCATAATAATAATAAATACATATAAATATAATAATAAATGTGTGTTTCAGGTCAATGAACAAAAGTGTTGGGTAAAGGTTTGAGAAGAAAGAAAAAAAGAAAGAGGGCAATGTATAGGTGTTGCCTCAGGGTTTCAGATTGGAGAGTTTCTGCCTGAGGATGGAAAGGTAGGCGTACCCCAAGGAGTGGCATCTTCAGAGAAAAATGTCTTAGTTCCTAGGTCACTTTATTTAGCTTTTCTTTTACTCATTCTATAATCACTGAACATCATACTTCAGAATCAAGGAGTTTGGTTAAGAGGAGGGAGCTCTTTTGCTTTCATTTATCTGGAGTGAAGTCATTTCTGCCCAAAGCAGGGAAAAGGTCCTTTCAAGGTGGAATTCTGATTAATTTATTTTTTACTATAAATTAGCTTTTCTTGTTCATGTACTTCATTTCAATAGAATTATACAGTACATGTATTCTTTTGTGTCTGGCTTCTTGTATTGAGTACAATGTGTTGGAGATTTATCTATATTATTCTATGCGTTGGTAGCTTGTTGCTTTTTAATGCTATGAACATTCTATTGTATGAATATGCCACTTTTTTTTTTTCCCCATTGATTTACCTGTTGATGTATAACTGGGATGTTCTTAGTTTGGAGTATTATCAATAAAGCTGCTATAAACTTTCTCAGACAAATCTTTTTATGGATATGTTTTCATTTCTCTTGGATAAATACCTAGAGTTGGAATGACTGGTTGCCTGTTAAGGGGGGGTGGGGCACTCATGAAGTTCAATAGCAAAAAAGCAAATTACCCAGTTAAAAAATGGGTAAACACCTTGAATAGATATTTTTCCAAAGAAAACATATAAATGGCCAATAGGTAAATGGAAAGGTACTCAACATCCCTAATTTTCAGGGAAATGAAATTCAAAGCCACCAAGGGATATCACCTCACACTGGTTAGGATGGCTGTTATCAGAAAGACAAGACATAACACATGCAGGTGAGGATACTGAGAAAAAGGAATACTTATAGACCATTGGTTTACACTGTTAGTTTACACTGATTATAAACTTGCACAGCTACTATGGAAAACATTATGAAGATTACACAAATAATTAAACATAGAACTATGATATGACCCAGATATTATACTTTTGGGTATATAGCCAAAGGAAACAAAATCATTATCTCAAAGAGATTTATGCATCTCATGTTCACAGCAGCATTATTCACAATAGCCAAGGTATGGAAATAAGCTAAATGTCTACTGATGGACAAGTGGTTCAAGAAAATGTCACACACACACACACACACACACACACACACACACACAAGGAATATATTCAGCCTTAAAAAAGAAGGAAATCTTGCCATTTGTCACAACACGGATGGACCCAGAGGGCATTGTGCTAAGTGAAGTAAGTCAGTCAGAGAACAACAAATACCACATGGTATCACTTATATGTAGAATCTGAAGAAAAAAAAAAAAGTTAAAATGACAGAAACAGATTGGAATAGTGGTTGTCAGAGGCTGGGAGCACGGGAGAAATAGGGAGCAGTTGATAAAATGTATGAACTTTACAGTTATAAGATAAGGTCTGAGGAGCTAATATATAATATGGCGATTATACTGTGCTGTATAATTGAAATTTGCTAAAAGAATAGAACTTAAATGTTCTCAACAACAACAAAAAAGGAAAAGGTAAATATATGAGGTGATAAATGTGTTAATTAACTTGATAGGGGAGAGTCATTTTACAATGTATACGTGTATCAAATCATCACATTGTGAACTTTAAATATAATTTCTTCAATTGTAACTCAATAAATCTGGAACAAAATAAATGTGGGTGGGGACGAAGATGGGCTGGATAGGGCTTGAGATAATTTTCTGGGGTGATGTAATATTCTGTATCTTAAAAGGGGTTTGATGTACAGGTGTATACATTTGTCAAGGCTTATGGAATGGATACACTTAAGTTTTGTGCATTTTAATATGTGTAAATTTTATTCCAAATACAAAATACCATAAACAAATGTTGAACTTTAGTTAATGATATTATGCTGAAATACTTGGGAAGAATTGTACTGATAGCTGAAGCTTAATTTGAAGGGCATCAAAAAATAACATAGATTGATGGACGAACGGACAGATGGATAGATAGATATGTGCTAAAACAACTATAGCAAAATAATTATAGAATCTAAGTGATGGTTACCTGTGTATTCACCGTAAAATTTATTCAACTTTTTGGTATGATTGACATTTTTCATAGTGAAATAGTGGGAAATGGAAATATCATCTCTCTCTCCTGCACGAACTCCTCTGAAGTCTTCCCAGCATACTCAGAATAATATCCAAAGTCGTTATTTTGGACTGCAAAGTCCTGCACAATATGGCATCTGGCTACCTCTCTGACTTCATCTGCTTACATTCTGACCCCCCTTAACTTTTTTCCTAGTGACAGTGGGTTCCTTCCTGTTCCTAGGGGAGACCTGTTCTGGTCTCCAAGTTCTCACGCTTATTGTTACCTGTGCCTGGGATGTTCTCAACCTAGGTATTTGCATGGCCACCGGCATCCTCATCCCATCCCATACCCATTTGTGCTTGTCTGCTCAAGGGGCCCTCTTCTAAGAGGTCTTGCCCACCTTGTCAATTTCTCTCCCCCTGTAATTCTTGTGCTGGTTCTTTTTTCATAGCATTTAGCCCCACACAATATAATTTATATTTACATTTTATTTTCCTTCCCTTGCTGATGTGCAAACTCTATGAGGAGGCCTAGGACTTTATTTGTTCATCATTCTATCTACCACCAGCTCCTAGAATAGTGTGTTTGGCACATGTAGTCACCCACTACATACTTGTTGGCTAAATCAATGAATGAATATTTTCCATAATGCTACTTAAAATTTTTTTAAAGATTTATTTATTTATTTGAGAGAGAGAAGGGGGGTGCAAGAGAGGAGGTAGAGTGACAAACAGACTCTCCACTGAGCACAGAGCCCGGCATTCAATCTTGCCACCCTGAGGTCATGACCTGAGCCGAAACCAAGAATCGGCCACTTAACCAACTGAGCCACCCAAGTGCCCCTTCAGAAATATTTAAAAAAAAAAGTTTTAGATTTATAGAAATATTATGAAGATCTAGACTTCCCAGACACTCTATAACTGGTTTGCTCTATTATTAACATCTTATTAACATCATATGCTGAAATGAATGAACCAACATTGAGACATTATTACTAAGTAAAGTCTATGCTAGGTTTCCTTGGTTTTTATCTCATGCCCTTTTTCTGTTCCAGGATCTCATCTAGGATACCGCAGAACATTTACTCATCGCCTCTCCTTAAGTTCCTCTTGCTATAATAATTTATCAGGCTTTCCTTGTTTTTGATGAGCTTGGCACTTTTGAAGACTGGTTAGGTATTTTGCAGAATGGCCTCAACTGGGAGTCATTCATAGTGCAAATTTACAGTTCAATGAATTAGCTTGGAAAATCC
>CM052888.1:18278932-18302486 GCA_028534135.1 Potos flavus
TTTTTTTTTTTTTAAGATTTTATTTATTTATTTATTTATATGACAGAGAGAGAGACAGTGAGAAAGGGAACACAAGCAGGGGGAATGGGAGAGGGAGAAGCAGGCTCCCCGCTGAGCAGGGAGCCCAATGCGGGGCTTGATCCCAGGACCTGGGGATCATGACCTGAGCTGAAGGCAGATGCTTAATGACCAAGCCACCCAGGCACCCTGGTAGTACTCCTTATTTCTGAATAGGGAATAAAATTAATTTTATGTGAGTACAACATGTATGTCCATGAAGAGACTAGTTAGAGGCCATGAATCAGAAATTGTGAATGCTTACGTCTTATTCCCAGGAGAACATCTTCCCTGAACTCACCTCTTAGGTGGGATCCAGGAGAGCCATGTTGGTCTAAAGAGGGTATTTGCACACGCCATGACTGACATCACCTGAGCCTTGCCTTTTACTGATACATGGGCTAATCCTGTTACTCATGTGTCCTTTGGTTAAAAGGACACATTTCTTTTCATACATTTCTTTTATTTGTAAATGATATGCAGTTGGGAAAAAGTCTACTCACCTAGAACATCATCTTTTAGTTGTTGGGTAGTGGCCAAAGAGACCTGTGCTTTTGAGGAGGTACAAACAAACTCAAAGAGGCCACATTTGCAAAGTTCTTTTATATACATCTAATGTATTATTCATGCTTTATCTGATCTAGGACATTTTCCTCTCTAAATCTAGAAATTCTATGGAAGCTTACCCCTCTTTAAATTCTCCTGACATTGATTTGACTGCAATATTCTATCACAATCTCTGTTTTCTTATAGCATCTGTACCAGCTGGGTTACGATCTTGTGCAATATTTGTCAAATTTCAATTCCATTTTCTTCCCATTTTATACGGTTTGTTATTTCCTCTATTTAACTCTTTCTTCCATCTGGATCATAACCACATTAGAATTTTACTATCCTTGTATGCAGTAAATTATACATTAATAGGATAGTTATGGCTTGCGAGAAGAAGTTATTTGTGATTTGCACTTAGATTTTAATCAAGTTTACCATTCTCAAAAAGTCTGTTTTGCATATAAATAAGGACCCCTAAAAATCGATCTGTTTTGCTCAATTATAAAATGCTTCATTTAGGAGCCTAAGGGTAATTTATTATACTGAATTGGGAGGAAAGGAAGATGTATTGCATTATGCTTAATCTTATCAAATGGCTGCTATATTTAATGACAATGTCTGTTTATCATAATTATTATAAGTTGTCTAGGTTAATAAAATCAGAAGACCTATGTGAGATCTTCAAATGCTAAATTTATTATTTATGTACTATCTCAGATACCAGCTGTCCCCCATGGATATGCAGTCAACCCATGTGTTTGATTTCCGCTGTGGTTGCTAGAGAGATTTGTGTCTGTCAGACAAAGTAGACTATAAAATTAGGTCCTTAGAGACTTCTTCAATTAAGTATGTAAAAGATAAAAATATAGAAGAGGAAGGAAACAGCATGTACCAGTTTTCAGGTATATGATAAGTGTTTTACAAATTCATTTCTTCCATCATTGAAGATGTCCTTTCCAGACATGGCAGACTCAACAGGAAGCAAAGCAAAATCCCTACTCTATCAGAATTTCATAAATGATGGAGTGTATGTGTGGAGGGATGAAGGCTGGGAGTGCTGTGACATCAGATATCTTACTCTACCTCCAAAAGTATCCCCTGATATGTGTATCTTCTTCCAAATTTAAAAGTGAGCAAACTGAGCTCCAACTGGTGAGTTAACGAGCTCCAGGTCACACTGATGGGGGAGTCCTGTTTTCCTCATCCTTCTGATTTCAACTCCAAACTTTTCCCATGATGGTCTGTATGCTTGTGTTTCCCAGAGTGCCCAAGTTGAAATCCTACTGCCCAACGTTATTGTATTGGGAGGTGAGGTCTTTGAGAGGTGATTAGGTCATGAAGGTGGGAATCTCACGAATGAGATCAATGCCCTTATACAACAGACTCCAGAGAGATATTTTGCCCCTCCATAGTTGAAGATATGGTGAAAAGTCTGTCATTGTGAAGAAGACCTTCATCTGTCCATGACCTCTTGAGCTTAGACGCCAGTCTCCAGAACTGTAACACATGTCTGGTATTTATAAGCCACTCAGTCCATGTTCCAGCAGCCCTGATATGTGAAGACAGGCTACGGATGACTCTAAAGGTAGAGGTGAAGGGGCAGGTGAACAAAAGTTTTTAGGACTCAGAATTTGAAACCTATGGTTTGGATCTTCGCTTCCCAGCTTTGTGATGCTGGATGAGTCAGATTTTCTCCCATTCAAAATGATAATCCCTACGTGTCTACCTCTTGGGTTTTTGTGGGGGTGAAAGTTGAAAATATTATTACAACATCAGAATTAACTGGTATATCGACTCAAACTCACTACTTCTGAAAAAAAATTAAAAGCATCATCCATGAAAATGGGAGAATCACAGTCCATTTTTGCAATGGCTAGATCATAATTGTAAGACAATGCAGCCCCATCCTGTTTGTTTCTATACCTTTATCTTAGCAGACATTAACTTATAGGAAAGAAGAAATTTGTTCCCTCTTAAATATTTGGAACTTCCTTTAGAGACATTGTCTTCCAATTTGCCAAGCTCTCCAGTCCCTTGAAACAATGTTGGCCTATGCTGGGTGTTTGGCAGCTGACATTTTGACAAATAGGGATATTAAACCATGCATTAAATTTCAGTAAGGACTTTACGTGCCATTTTTTTCCCCCAGATGTAGATGTACTTTAAAGTAAAAGGGGAAAAAAAAATCACCATACTAGCCTCAACGCTGTCATTCCTAAAAGTAGTTATTTGCCATAAAAAATATAACTGGTTTTTAAACTGGAAGGAAAATTCTATGACATGTTGCTCAAGACCTTAGTAGTAAGATGATTGCTCTAGGGAGATGACCAGACCTGGAAAACAGGAAGGTAATGTCTCACTCAATTTGTATGTGGTTCATAGAACTTGTCCAGGGAAACACTATAGAATTGAAAAGAAGGGAAAGCTAAATGAAGTGTGGTCCAGGCAGTGACTTGGGGATTCGGTTGGTCCCTTCTAAGCTCCTTGTCCAATGCTTTCAATCAGAAATCTCATTCTGTAACCCCTACCGCTTTGACATTTCTCTTATAGCTCATTCTTCTCCACTTCAACTGCAACTACCAAGTTCAGGACCTCGCGCAAACCTGCTTATTGCCCTCCCTGCTTTTAGTTTGTCAGCTCCAATCAGCCCTTGAGCTAGAATGCCAGGCAATCTTGACTATTAGCAAATATGATAGTATAATTTGTCCATTCTCACCCATCACTGGATAGAAGAATCACCAGGAAAGCAATAAAAAAATACTGATGGCCAGGGTCCATCTCTAGAGATTCCCATTTCATTAATTTGGAGTAGGGCCTACATGCTGGTTTTGTTCTGCAGCTCTCCAAGTGATTCTGATATTAGGGCCAAGTGCCACTGATATAACCCCCTGAAAACAATCCTTTAGTATCTGTCTGTTACCTTAGCATGGCCTAAGAGGACCTCCAACATAGGAACTCATCTTTTCTCTTCATAGATAAGCAACAGCCTTTGCTGCTTTGCCATAGGTTTCTCTTCATTCTATGACTTTATTTTTGCTGCTACCTCTTCTGGGCCAATTCCCTTCATCGACTATGTCAACTTACACACCTTTAAGTGCTAAATTATAGGGGTTCCTGGGTGGCTCAGTGGGTTAAAGCCTCTGCCTTCGGCTCGTGTCATGATCTCAGGGTCCTGGGATCGAGCCCCGCATTAGGCTCTCGGCCCAGCGGGGAGCCTGCTTCCTCCTCTCTCTCTGCCTGCCTCTCTGCCTACTTAATATCTGTCAAACAAATAAATAAAATCTTTAAAAAAATAAAAATAAATGCTAAATTATATGGAAGCTTCTCTGACCTTTCCCAACACCTGACATCTTTCTATAGTATTGACCACTCCTTTATACTTCATTAGTATTAGTATATGTGTGTATACCAATTAGTATGCATTTATTTAGGTGATACATCCTTAAAAATCTCTCATTTTCATGTTGCTTTCTCAGTGCCCAGCACAGTGCAGAGTCAACATTCAAAGCAATGAAAAATGGATAATTAATGAATGATTCCTGGTAATTTATATTTATAATTAATTGAATGACTTAGAATAATTTAATCAATGTCCATTCAGATAATGAGAGATATGGAAAGAGATGGTATGATGAGCTACCTAGTACACTATCTTAGAAAGACAAAAGATAGTGTACTAGGACTCATTTCAAAAGAAATGTGCCAAGTGTTAGCAACACCGACCATGTTAGGTCCATTTAAGACATGCCTGATCAGAAGACCGTGGGTTAAGTAATGCCTCACATTGTGCAACAGAACTGTGTTTTCAGCATGCACCAACCATTTCCTTTTTCACTGACCTTCTTCTTCCTCCTCTGCAGGAGCTATTACTGCTTTCCTACAGGATCACTGTCATGAATTTGCCTTTAGAAGCCTTTTCCAATCACCATTCCATGAGAGAGAATAAGCCCTAATCTCTTACAGGTATGATTCTCAAAATGTGGTTCCTGAGTGAGCAGCACTGGAATCCCCAGGGGACTTAACAGAAATGCAAATTCTCAGGCCCCAACTGAGACCTATGGAATCAGAAATCCTGAGGGTGAGGCCAGCAAGCTGTATTTTAACAAGTCCTCCAGGCAATTCTGATGGATGCTCCAGTGTGAGAACCACTGGCCTAGAATGATCACAGTCATGGATCGAGCCCTTAGAACGACAAGTCCAGTGCAGGTGTGTCTATATGAGAAATACCCAAGGAGAGTTTTAAAAAATAAAGGTTCAAGGGGATGCTTCTCACATATTCACTCTTTCAGTGGATTTGGAATGGGGCTTTGCAATCTGCATTTTAGAACAGGTTCCCTTGTTGTTGTTGTTGTTGTTGTTGTTGTTTAATTTTATTTATTTGACAGAGAGAGACAGTGAGAGAGGGGAACACAAACGGGAGGAGTGGGAGAGGGAGAAGCAGGCCTCCCACTGAGCAGGGAGTCCAATGCGGGGCTTGAACCCACGACTCTGGGATCATGACCTGAGCCAAAGGCAGACGCTTAACAATTGAGCCACCCAGTCGCCCCAGAACACGTTCCCTTGGTTAATCTGCACTCAAGTATAGGAATAAAGGGTTTGGATGGTCTCTGAGTTTTTTGTCAAGCAAGAGATGTTGTCTTCTTTCAATCATTACCCCTTTCCTCTCCCTTAACTTCTGCTGGAGGCAGCATCATTACAGACAAATGAACAGGTCCCAGCCCCACCCAGAGTAAGTGAATCATGTCTGGGGGAAGGGCCTAAGTACTGATATTTTTAGAAGCTCCCCAATGACGGCAAAGACATTGTAAGTAGGAAGCCATGCAATGTGGACACCATGCCATGCATGAATCACCGTTGATTATGAGATTTATAAGAATTTGGCCAGAGGCCATTGCTCTGTTAATCCCAAGCCATAGACTTGAGATGCAGAGCAGACACACCTGTGAATCAAGCTCAGCCAATCATAGTTTCCCCTGTGGGAACTAGAAGCTTAAGAAAGGAGTGGACCACATCAGGGATGCTGTGGAAGCAGAGTCTCTTTATGGCCTTATTCTGGAGAGAAGATCTGACAACTGCCGTTCCTATAGCTACCCTGGTTTCTTTCCACCTACGTTTTGGTTGTTAAACTTTCCTTTTGATTCTGTGGGCTACTCTAGTATCCTCCCAAGGAGTTGTCATTTTTTCCCGAGTAGGTTAAAATTGGTTTCTTTAGCTTGCAGCTCAAATAATTTTTATTAACACGTTCCGCCACTAATTGATGATGTGACCTTGGGTGGGTCATCTTACATTTTTAGTTCCCACTTGTGATTCAGATCCATATTTTTTAGCCACTTATAAAATAAAACTCTTTCTTAAAAAAATGAGTTCTGGAAAACTTGAATAAATAAAACATATGGGAATGATGAATGGTTTCCCCAGCTCAAATCTTTACTGTTTGGGAAAATTTATTTTACTCTGAATGGAGCCTCAGCAAACATATGAGAAGGGCTAAATTTCCTTGTAGCACAGAGGATCTTAAGGTGCTATCTTTCTATAGTTTTGTGATTCTTGATTCAGAGACTTCAGTCCAGGGACAATGGGAGTTTTCCCATTTAGTGCCATGTATTCATAGATATAAAAGGCCTTGTAATAATACTTAATGGAACACACAAAGTGGTAAATGTCATGCAAACTTGAATGTAAAAACTGCTTGTCCAGAAGGCCTTTTAAAAGAGAACTGATGGAATAATCTAATTTTTAGTTATAGCAATTGTTATCTAAAAATAGGAATGCTATTATTCTGGAATGTTTGGTCACCTGAGGAGTGTTGTCTCTGAAGTCTTTTAGGACACAGAGTTTGAAATCCATGAAAAGGTCAAGACAGCTCTCAATTTCCAAATTAAATTGCTTGGAAACACACTTCAGTAGGAAGTTGGGTTTGGGGAGGCCTGCTGTGAAAGTTAGCAAATGAAATGTAAAATGTGTGAAGTTTTCAGTTTTAGAAAAAGTACCAGTTTTAAAAGATTGTGGCATTTTTGCTTTACCAAATGAAGCTCTTTTGGTGGACTTAAATATACTTCTTGCATACTCTGAGGCTTAAATTTTTAAAAATCTTCAAAATGTGATTCCATTAAAACATGCCCCCACTGCTAAAAATTTAGAGGTCACAGTCTAGATTATTTCTGGGAGCATCTCTGCATGAAATTTCTTTATGATACTCCAAGCACAGGCTCCACAGCATAAAAGAAAATGTATGAACATAATAATGCTTATTATGATCATACTATGTGTAAAAAGGCAGGTGCTGGGCATTCTTATAATCTTAGTCCAGTAAAACCCCACAACTCTTCCTGTAGACTCATTTCCCACCTACTATACTTTCAACTTGCTCCAATCCTCTACTAGGACTGTCCTTGGAGTAGGTTGGAAAGTGTCTTCTAAGCGTCTGCCCCCAATAAACATGATATTCCTTTTCTTACAACTAACTGCTCTGCTGTATGCTGCAGTATGCATCGATGATGTTTCATTTTCTATTTATCGAAACTATCTACCACCCTTGATATTGGTTACTCTGAATCCTCTGACTCCTCTTCTCCTTCTGTGAATGTTACTTCTCTGTCTCATGACTGCATTTTCACCTCCCTAAATGTTGATATTTCTCAGCACTGTATTTGTGCACCACTATTTTAAACATGCCCTTGCCCCTTGATTAACTCTTCCAAATGCCAAAACCCATCTCCACTGAGATTCAGAGTCTCATATCCAACATACTGTTGGACATTTCCACCTAGATGAGTGTAGACATCAGAAACTCAGCATGCCCAAAGGTGATGTTTATTAACAGGGTGATCTCTGGCATCAGAATGCCTGTCCATGAATCTCTACTCAGCACTAATTATAGGTATGACCTTTGGCAAGTTTCTTACTCTCCCTGGATCTCAGCTTCCTTATCTTTAAGAAGTTTTGTGGATTAAATGGAATAGCATAAGAAAATAAATTTCATACAGTTTATGACACATCCTAAATCTTCAATGAAACTTAGCTATATTTTACCATATCTCCTTGAACCTGCTAATTCTTTTACATTGCTAATCTTTGACTATCATGTTTGCTCACCTCCATAACATTTTAAATTAAAAAACAATGTTTTCAAATCTGTACTCTTTTCTGTTAAATTTTCCCTAGCTCTTGTATTTTTATGGTTCCATTCATCATCTCTTTCTTATCTATCTATCTTTCTATGTTTCTATCATCTCTTTTCCTCTCTCATTCTCTGTCTTAACCTCACAAAACAGGGGGGTTAAGGGAGAGAGGAAATGAAAAGAACGGGTTGAGAGAAACAGAGAGAGAGAGAGAGAGATTGAGGGTAGAGATATTACTTGTCTTGAAAAATATAGGACATGTTTTTACAAAAGTTTTATGATATTGGGTAAAATGTAGAAAAAGAAAAATCTATTAATAAGCACACTTGGACCTGGTACCAGTACTTAAGGAGGTTGGCAAGCCAATGCTAATTGAATAGAACCATAGAACCACACTGTTGATGTGACTGTTAAAATAACCTTTCTTTCCTCTAGGGCTGTTTAATAAAAATGCAGTGTTTTTATGTACATCCTAAATGTTGCTTTATTGAGGACCTTAAAAGCAAGTTAATAACAGCATTCTTAGGGTTTAGGTGGAAGACTACAATAATGGCATATTTGAAAAGAAAAATTACATAGTAAACCCAGTCACACACTGGAGGTGATTTTACAGATCAGATTTAGAATTCTAAGCAATCAAATGCAGGCACTGCTCAAGGTTACCCTATCTAGTAAAGTTTAATGAACACAAGGAAACATTCAAAGCAAATAATACTTTCAATATTTTAACCACTCTGGGGCTACTTTCTTATGTTTTCCTGATACATGCATGAATCTTAAACACCATTCTTCAAAGACTAATAATGTTGAAAACCATACTTGAAAAATGGGATGAAAAATTAAAAAAAATACTAATTTTCTTATGGGTTATTTTGGTTTCTAAAATAAAAATTGGAGACCCTGCTCACATTCTACAGCTTATGTATGCTTTCTTGTTCTCATATAACCAACCATATTAGAGTCATGAAAGAGTTTTCCAGGTTTCTAATCTGGTATCTTTTTCTGAGTTCTATTAGTTCTAGTATAAAGTCTTTTTGGTACCTTTTAGTAACACAACCAAGTTGCAATCTAGCAATATCATTAATTGTACTTTAAAAAAAATATCTTGCAACATTTGTCACAATGTTTTAGTTACCATAGATAGAATACATGATCAATCCCTTTATGGCTATAAGTAATGCAGGCTGCAGCTTCCAAATTGTGACCTGCATACAATACAATGAGATTAAATGCCAAATCTAATATATGGAACTCAACAACAATTTATGAATTTTTTGATTTATTTTGCTCCCTTGGAATTTAAATCAAAATAATTTCTCTCTCTCCCTCTCTTTTTTGTTGTTGTTCCCTAAACCTACAGTAATATTCCCAAGTGTATAGCACTAAAATTGTTTTGTTAATTTTTAAGCATATTATCCTTTCATTTACAAGAAAGACATACTTAAATCAGAGCTGTTGTATTTGCTTTACATTTTTTTTTTTTTTTTAAAGATTTTATTTATTTATTTGGCAGAGAGAGATCACAAGTAGGCAGAGAGGCAGGCAGAGAGAGAGGAGGAAGCAGGCTCCCTGCTTGAGCAGAGAGCCCGATGTGGGGCTCGATCCCAGGACCCTGAGATCATGACCCGAGCCGAAGGCAGAGGCTTTAACCCACTGAGTCACCCAGGCGCCCCTACATTTTAAATTATAATTTAATGTGGTGTTGCTTTACATTTTGAAAAAGGCAGAATTAAGGGGGAAGGAGATCATTAGATTGTATGTTTAACCCTCCTTGTGAAAGAATGGATAGGACTAAAAGGAGAGTTAAAATAAAATGTAAATATCATGATCAGATTCTTAAAGCCAGGAATTTATGAGTCTAAGTGGTAAAGAAAAATATGACATGCCCCACTTCTGGAATAAATTTTAGTCAGACTGGGAAAAAGACTCTATCCAAGACCAAGGTGATACTTTCTAAGTGCATGACAGGTAGGAATATGTAGCAATTTTTGGCTAAACGTATGCCTTTAAAACAAAAGCAATGAACTTAATTTGAAACATTTTCCATGCTGAGTATGATGATCATGTGTAGAATCATTATAAAAAAATAGAATGTAGTGAGGAACTAGAAGCTTTCCTGATAAGCTGAGGAACAAGGCAAAAATACCCGCTCTCAGCATACATTTTCGGCGTATTACTGGAAGTCCTAGCTAATACACTAAGACTAGAAAAGCAAAGAAAAGATATACAGATTGGGAAGGAAGAAATAAAACTGTCTTTGTTTGGAGATGGCATAATCATCTATGTAGAAAATCCAAAGAATCAACAAAACCCCTGTATGACTAGTAAGCGAGATTAGCAAGGTTGTAGGCTACAAGGTTAATGTATAAAAGTCAGTTGCTTTCTTATACTCCAGAAATAAACAAATGGAGTTTGGAGTTATAAACAAAATACCATTTACATTAGCACCCCACAAAATGAAATACTTACGTATAAATCTATCAAAATGTGTTCAGCATCTGTATAAGGAAAACTACAAAATTCTGATGAAAGAAATCAAAGAACTAAATAAATAAGGTGATAGTCCATGTTCATGAAGGTGACTCAATATGGTGAAGATGCCAGTTCTTCCCAACATGATCTATAGATTCGATGCAATCTCAGCCAAAGCTCAAGCAAGTACTTCTGTGGTTCTTGATAAACTGATTCTCAAGTCCATATGGAGAGTAAGAAGACCCAGAGTATCCAATACAATTGAGGAAAGACTGACACTACTCCACTTCAAGACTTACTCTAAAGCTATAGTAATCCAAACAGTGTGATATTGGCAAAAGAATACACATATAGATCAGTGGAACAGAATAGAGAGTGCAGAAATAGAGACCCATATGAATAGAATCAACTGACCTTTGACAAAGTAGCAAAGGCAATGCAGTGAAGAAAAGACAGTCTTTTCAACAAATGGCGCTGGGACAAGACATCCACAGGCAAAAAAAAAAGGGGGGGGAAGGAGAAGGAGGAGGAGGAGGGGGAGGAGGAGGAGGAGGAGGAGAAAGAGAAAGGGAAACAAAAAATCTAGACAAAATCCAGACATAGACTTTACAACCTGCATTAGTCAGATAGGGCTGCCATTGTACAGACTGGGTGGCTGCAAGTCCAAAATCAAGGTGTAGAGAGATGTAACTCTTTTAAGACCTCTGTCCCTAGCTTACTGACTACTCACTTCTTGTTGCATCTTCACATGGGTTTTTCTCTTGTGTGTACATCCCCGGTGGCTCTTCCTCTTTTCATATGGACAGTATTCATGTTCGATCAAGGCCCCACCCTATAAATTTGTTTAATTTTAATTACCTCTTACAAGGTCCTGTCTCTAAATATAGCTACACTGAGGGTTAGAGTTTCGACCTGTGAATTCTGGGAAGACACCATTCCGTGCATAACATGCCCTTCACAAAACTTAGCTCAAAATGGGGGTCACTAGCAGTGGGTAGAAGAACAATGGCGTCAATCGGTCTGCTAGAATAAGTGGAGGTTATCTATCAATCATCTCCATTCATCCACCACTTGTTAAGTATTTAAAATAAATCTTCAAAGTTTATGAATATTTGCTAGGTCACCATGACAGTCTGAAGGTATTTCAGACAGAGAAAATGGCATACTCCAAGAGATGATTTGAAACGAGACAGTAAATTTTAACAACTTTTACTTCAAATGACATGTTGGATGTACAAATAATACCGATGATGATACTAATAATAATAACAACCATTTTGTATGTCAAGTGCTTTCTATGTATCAAGCATCATAGTTTGTATTTAATTCTCATACCAGCCCGACAATAACTATTATATCACTTTTATTAATAAGCAACTCAGGGCAGAGAGATTATATGGCTTTCTCAAGATCATATTGCTACCATGCAACGTAGCTCGAATTCAACCTTGGTTCTCTCTAAATTCTGAGTCTGTGCTCTTATTATCTACATTTTGCTCCAGAGCAGCCAATGGTCAGGATGTCATGGCCCTAGACCTGTTGTGTGCGATTTGCCTTTTTTGTTTATCAGTGCAAGAGTGTCCTATTGTTCTCTGTCATCCTGCTGAAGAATTAGGCCAGGGCCACTAGTTCTCACTAAAATGAACACTCACTGAAAAGGGAAAACAGTATTCTAAATGAAACCTATTCATCAAAGGTGTCGGAAGTTGCTGAGAAATGAACAGAAGTATCAGGAAATGGCTACCTATATTAGACAAACCCAAAAATAAACTTAAGTTCTAACAAGTTGCGAATAGTTGCCAATAAACACCCAGATAACAAGTTGTAAAAGTTACTGCATTTCACAATTTAATACTTTGCAGACTTTTTTTTTTCCTTTTAAATTAAATGATATCATCGGTGGTACTATAAGCAAATGGTGTGATTTCTTAGTCGCACAGCTGGTTGTGAAACATCCATCCCTCTTCAGACAAGAAATATGTAAAAAACAAAAACAAAAAAAAACCCAAACAAAAGCACCACTTCTGTTTCTCAAACAGCAGGAAAACAGACCAAACTCTTCAGGTTCCAACAAGAAGCACTAGTTGAACTTGTGAAGATAATTTTCTTGTAGTGATTGATTTAGTAGTGTCAAAGATAATATGGTTTTTATGGCCACAAGAAGGCTGTAATCTAATTTTGCAGAAATTCTTATCTCACTGGCACTGTGTTATCACTTTTAATCTTAGAGTTTTCATTTGAATTAGCCTAGAAAAATTCAACGGGCTGCTTTCCTGACAGCTCAACCCTTGGATAGGTCTTTTGCACTAAATTTTCTGGTGCCGACATTATGTTTTAAATCATGTTATCATTACTTTCAACAGTCAATTAGGAGTTATTTTTGCAGACTATTATAGGCTGGAATTGCTGGGTATAATTTCTTCCACACAGTAAGAACTATTCTTTTTAACAATAGACATTGTAAACTTAATTAGAATGGCATGGCTAGCTCCATGATGAATTTCAGCAAGAGACAGTTTTCAAGTATCTAGATCTTTGTGAAAGAAGACATAACTTTTTCTTGCTCTCTTGCATATGTCATATGGTCAGCAAGCCCCAAATTATGAACTAATTTCCCAAAAGCTTATAGCTCATTATATCTTAAATTTGGGGTCTAAAATACCTTTACAACAATGACAACCAATAGAAGTGTGTCGGCTGGCTCCATAGTGATAGTTGTAAGAATGTGGTCTAAATAACACGCCAGGCACCCTCCCCCCTTCAAAATTACGGTTAGCTTTTGTGAACATTTCCACTGGTAGAAGAATACATTTATGGACATTAACCCTTGTCATTCTTGATTCCACTTCACCAGCTTTTCAGAACAGACCACACTGACAGAAGTTTAGACAAAAAGGAGAAGGCAAGTGTTTTCTTTTAAGCATTCCATTGGATTTTAGCTACCTGCTTACTCATGTGTTCTTTTTCGTCCTGACCTGGTGGTTCAGGTAATGTGCTGCACACCAGGAAGCAGTCCTTGGAATTGCCCCATGAGCACCTGCTTTTAAAATTCCATGAAATGGTCCTTGGAAACCTATTGTGAGCAGACTACTCACTGCACAGCTAAAAGAAGCTGAAGGGCCAATAGTCATGCTTCTCTACTTTGAGGTCATATTCAGCATCATATCTGTATGTAAACAATTAGTGAAATTTTGCCGAAAGAGCATGACCTCTCCAACACCGGTAAAACTATCAACTGACGGATGAGTTCAGTTATCTATAGAAAATGACTGAGAGAGCACCTGGGTGGCTCAGTCAGTTAAGTGTCTGCCTTTAGCTCAGGTCATGATCTCAGGGTCCTGGATGGAACCAGGTGTCAGACTCCCTGCTCAGCGGGGAGTCTGCTTGTCCCTCTGCTTCTCTCCCTACTGCCCCCACTCCCCACTCTCTCAAATAAATAAATAAATAAAATCTTTTTTTTTAAAAGTACCTTAAAAAGACACACTGATGCTCAAACTCTAGCCTAATTGATTTCATTCACATCTCAGTTGGGAATGTGATAAGAGAATAGGAGTGGTCAGTGCAGAAAATGTAGAAATATGTGCTTAATATATACAGGCTTGGGAATGTTCTTTCTCCTCCAGCTAAAAGGAAGCCTGACCAGAGTACTTTTTATCTATTAAAATGGAGGCATAAATGCACAAGGGTTCTGTAGTTGAGAAGTCAATGTCTTTATACTTGTTTGACTATAAAGTGTTATGGCTCACACAGCATTATGTCATGTACTACTTTTTGGACATTTGCACAGATATAATTTTACAATAATTTGTGTAATTTTTAATGTACATCTATCATTTTCACTAGTCTGTAAATCTTAGAAGGACAAGCATCAAGGAGAATATCTATTTGTGCTGAAATTATATCCCAAGTACATATCTCAATGTCTTGAATAAATTAATATACCTATTATTTATTATTTTAAAGAATTACCATAATCAGAGAATTGAATTTACTAACCCAAATGCCTGCATTTAAGACTCCTTGGCAATGATAATTCTCACTTTTAGTTAATATAATGGAATATTTTTTTCTGTTGGTGTTTTAGGTGTTTGGTTAATGAGAGACAGTCCTCTGGAGTCTGATTATATTTGAATGCACTACTAAGATGGTTTTATTCCACCTTTGGAGTGAGAATCACCAATATCCACCAATAACACTATCTGGCTTCTTGTCTCAGCAACCACCTTGTCCCAAATGATTTTTATGCCTTTCCTTTAAAGGTAACATCACAAATGCTATCCACCTTTCAGAGTGACAGTTAATACCATTCAAATCAGATGCAGACATCTATAAATGTCTCCCTTGGATTTCCCACAGTGAATATAAAAGTAAATATACAATACTTTTCAATACTTTCCTCTGTAAGTGAATCAATGCTAAATTCTATCCAGTTTCTTTATATGATCCAATAAGGAGAAGTACTTTTCCTACATTTAAAGTATATACTTTAGTAGTACAGACTACTAATGTCTAGATATTAAGTGCTTGCTAGTAAAATAAAGATATTGCAATGCATAATGTAAAATGTCTCGAGAAACACATATGATAAAAATGTATTTAAGATTTAGTTAAATATAAAAGCCACAGCCTAAAGGATCTGAATATCTCTTTTTCTTTCCTGCCAAATTCAATTTCAGATTCAGATTAACATTTACTCAATACCTAGTATGCACTTGGGTGAAACAATTGTACATGTGTTATTTGCTAAACCCAGATACTTCACAGAAGTGGAGACAGAGGCCAGAGGAATTGTGTAATTTGTGAAGGTCAGAAAATGAGTGGAAGAAACAGCATGGGAAACCAGGAACTTCTCAATCCAGGTTAGGGAATACAATCCCTTAGCTTCCTTATCTTTGAAGGAATTGATATTAGTATCTATCCATTGATACAAGTGAGGAATTTGAAGGTTTATGTGATAGTTAACAAATGTACACAAAGTACTTAAAACAGCATGTGGTTCCTAATCAATACTACATGAATAGCAGATGTTTATGCATTCATTCATTTATTATAGTCTTGAATCTGTGAGTACATTTACCTAATGCACTGAAAACTGATCTTTACTGTAGTTTAATTTTTAATTTATTTTTGTATTATTTTGTTTTTTTTTATTTTAAATATGTGATTGGATATTATTTGCTAGTAACCTATTTAATGTATTAATAGTAGTTGATAAAAATAGAAATGTCTCACAAAAGTTAGAAAAGTTAGAAAGTTAGGGGAATTTTTAGTAGTTTTTAAAGAAGTTTGATTAACATGCAGTTCTTTGTGAGTTCTAAAGCTCCTACTGTACACATTTAGAAAACAGATTTTGAGAATTCTACAACTTAATCAAAAAGGCTTTTTCACTAACATAACATCAGGTTTGCCTTGAATTGGTAAGGGAATTTTTGCTGTTTTTGCTTTTCACTGCAAGTACTATAAGTTTAATTTCTTTACTAGCTATTTATTGTGTTCAGTTGTCCTTAGAAGAAGAATAATGCATATTTGTGAAATATGCTTGTAATATTATTTTAACTGGACTTTAAAATGTGTATGAACTGCAGTTTAAATATATTATTACCTATACCCATTTCTAAAGCAGATGCCTGTAATTACCCTAAATATGCCTATGCAGTGATTTTTCATTAATGGGCTACTTTTGAAATTTTACTACTTAAATAATTTGTGTCCTATAATCAATAAAGCTAATTGATTATTTTAAAGCCTGAATCACTTTGTTTTGCAGTGTAAAAAAATATACACAACTGTATCTTTTTTTTCAACTATATCTTACGACAGACACTGTAAACAATGAGGGTTATTTCCCTCCAACTGTTGGTTGTAACAACGGTGTTTCAAACAAGGATGAATTGGGGAAGTAGGGTGAGAGGTTTCTGGTCTAGTGAGTGCACAGTGGTCAAAAAGTTTGCAGGCCACTTCGCCATTCCTTGATAAGTTCTTAAGGATAAAAGCTGCATACAAATCGTCATTATTCATATCCTGAAAATACCTGGCCCATATTTCGGGTTCAGTGCTGGACTTTCTTAATAAACTCTCTCAATTTATTATTTTCTATGTAGGGCTCCATTAGGAGTTTACAAAATAGAGAGAGAGTGTGTGCATCAGGTTTATTGTAAGCCTGTTCATCGCCCTTTAATTTTATGGAGTATTTCAATCTCTTTGCTGAACCCAAATCCTACGTGGACTAGGTTTGACATTATGTTTTTATTTGAGCTTTAGATCCTTAATCTTATTACTTCCTGTTTTCCTAAAACTAGAGTGAATAAGCTACTTATAAGCACATAAGCTGAATCTGTTCAAAGCCGTTTAATTGTATTTTTACTCCGCTCTTTGGTTGATCCCCAGTTCCTTGTTTTGTGGAAAATTTCAGAAAAATTACAAAGTCCAAAAACACAGTCCTGATTAGGGTGTGACTTGCCTGGATATCTAACTCACTGCTACTTAAGTTGATTCGTCTTCTCTGAATGTCAGAGTCAGACACACACACACACACACACACACACACACACACACACAAACACACACAAACACACACACAGAGGCAAGTTTGTTGTTCCAACTTGGTGCCTTGTCATTGTTTTAGTTAATATTTGCAAGGTTTCTGAGAGAAACTGAGAAACTGTTGCCTCCATATTATAGATAAGATGCCTTAGCTGCAAAAGGGTTAACCCACTTCTCCAAAAGCACAGAGCTCGTAAGTGGAAGAGGCTAGATTCAAATCCAGATCTGATCCAGTCCAAAGTTCATCTTTTGGGCCATTGGATGCACTGCCTTCTGTTTTGAGTGCTCCAGACATTCACAGAGTGAATGCATGCATATGTGCTGATAAAGAAAACTTTAAAAAAAAAAAAAAAAAGAAAGAAAACTTTTGGCTTGGTTACAGGTAGTGTTACCCTTGGCCAGGCTACCACGTTCAGGGCGAAATTTCTGGGATTCAGGCAGTCCTGGAGGTGGTGCTTGACAGTGAGCTCTGCCCAGGGAGTGCTGTAGGGTCCTAGATCCTTGTGCTGAAGGCAAAGCATTTCTTGTGTGCTTTCTCAGCCATCCAACCCACAGCTGCCAAAGTTCTTTATTGCAAAGGCATTAAAGCCAATGGATTGCTCTCTGTTTCTAAAGAAACCACATTAATGTAATCTCTTTGTTTTGCAATTGCTCATTCAGTAAGCCATTGTTCATTAGACTCCTGGGAGTTTGCAACCCTGGAACAATTGTTTCTCTGCTGATCTGGTCTCATTTGTCATTTTGCAGACAGAGAAATTTATTTGCTTATAATACAACCAAAATAATTAGCTGTTTACCTGGCAGGTTGGCCATGATTATGTACAACTAATGACCATAAATGAATAAATTCAGGCTTTGTTGAAAGAAAAGGACTGTGCCATTAGGCATGACTTTGATCATTGATTTTCCTCTAGGACTGACAGTCTTAAACTAAGCATATCTATCTATAATTACGGGGTATTTACCTGGCTTCCCATGTAGTGCCTTGGCAGAATCAGACAAACCAGGATTTTACTCCTCTGCCATTTACAACTGTGATTTGGGGCAAGTTTCTCAAACTCTGTGAAATTCAATTTCCTAATGTGTAAAACGGATGTGGTGATGATTAAGTCATGGATTGTGATGATCACATGAGACAATGAATACAAAGTAACTAGTGCATATTGGCTTCTCAATATATACCAGGTAATCTCCATACTTTCCACATTTCAGTCACAAGCCCTTGGAGATAAGTGCTCTGTTCTGAGATTCATCTTATTTATCTGTAGCATGTGAATAATATTTACCTTAAATGGTTCCTGTGAAGAGTACACTGGCTAACATATTAGCAGTGTCTAACACACAGTAAGTACTTGGTAATTGTTATTTGTGTAGTTTTATATTGGGGACAAAAAAAATCAATAGACTGGTTTATGCCGATGTTGACAGCAATGATGGTAGTGTGGATGGTGAAATATTCCCTGAGATTTTCCACGGACTTTTCCAGCCTGTTTCAGGAAACTTTATGTAATGTCTCTTTCCTCTCATCTGTTAAATTATCTTACTGAAATAACCACAGGACAGTTTTCATATTCTTTCTCATCTCCCAAAATGTATTTGACCTCTAATCCAAACTTCTTCACTGCTTTTCCTTTTAGGAACCTGTGTTGTAATTCTGCATCTCTGACTGGTGATTACAGTCAATTCTTGATATCCATAATTGCCTTGTTTTCTGCTCTATTGCAAATGCAGAAACATTTTCCACTCATTTCCTAACAAGATTTTTTTAATTAAACATAGTGTTCAACAGCATATTGTATTCCACTTATGTTTTATACAAATGGCTATGATAATCATTATCTCGCTTTAACAAAGAAAGAGAAGAACATTTATAAAATTCCTACTATGTGCCAGTCACTCCACCAAGGTCTTTGAAAACTACTGCCTTAATCCAACAACAAACAGGCCAGGGATGTAAATATCATTGTCCTTTTTATTTATTATGTTTCTATGTTAACTTCTCAGACTCTAAGTACACTACAGTGATGACCATGCCCTGCTATCTTTCTGAAGATGATTTGACAGAGAAAAGACAACTTAATCACACTCAAGACATCTGACAATAACAGAATCACACTTTGCATGGCAGGACATAGCCAATTATCTGCTCAACACTGACAGAAGAAAATTTTATCTAAACCAAATTAAAAGTTAACTCCCCTTTTTACATTAAGGGTGAGGAAGACAAATTAGAACCTGTGACTCTAGCCAACACTAAGTAGAACCAAGATTTATGTCCCAGGAGGAGACTGTAGATTTGCACTTTCCATACTGAGATTTACAAGTAGGTCCTTAACTCTGAAGCCTGAACCAATTTGGGTGAATCTGAGTCTGTTGGGAACACCATAGTGATTTAAGATGTAACTTGCAGAATCCGGGACTTGAATTTGAATTCTGGCTTTGCATTTTACTCTCCACGAGATTTGGGCAAGTTATTTCCCAAGTAATTTGATATGTGCCCTAATTTCCATGTCTGAAAAACAGGGAAAATGACACCTGTCTTATCAGAGGTAAGGATTCAATGAAAAACAACAACAACAACAACAAATACATAAAGCACTCCACCTAGTGCTGCTATGCTGTAAGCATCCACTTGGGATTTCTTATCAATAGTACCTGAGTAGGCCCATTCTATTTTTCATAAGTAAACACTTTGTACCCCCCCACTCTTGTAAATGAACACTACTTATGACTCCCTTCCCTACGTCCCCTCTTTTTCTTGTTAAAACAGAGGCGATGCAAAGGATGGTTCATAGCTGGAAATTGTATTATTTCTAAATGTCAGTCAGTGATATTTTCTCAGGAGAAATGATTCTTCCAAATACTCCCAAAAGAACATTATTTGAGAGGAAAAACAACTGAAGGATGAATTCAGAGTTTTGAGTTGATATTTCTGATGATTAGACTTGTCTTCCCTCTCTGTATAACTTTGGGTGAGCTTTGCAAGCAGACAAGGCATTTCTGGATCTGTGAGCAAGAGTCTCCTACCCCTGATTATCTGTAGTGCACTAAGTTTTACACACTTCTTAATTATTTTATTTAAGAAGGGGTCTTCTGAGCTTTTATGAAAACATTGCAGATGTATTTGATGCATGTTTTCATCTTTACTGGACACAATTTTGGACAGAGATTATATATTTATTTGATTCTACAGTTACTGAGGGATGTTTACTGAGCAATCCTTAACAGTAGAACTGTGTTGGGAGTTATGCCTCTTTTTATGGTAGCATGTGTCCCTGAGCACTGGATGCCTACTAGCGGAGGAGTCACTTCAATCTGGAGCCCTTCCTCCTGCTTCCAGTTGATTATCTCCTTCTTTGTGTATGAAGTGATTTGCTAATCTCTCTATTGTGAAATGGAAATTAACTATTTGTTTAATTGTTTCCTATTCTCACATGGCAGGGCTGTTTCTTATTATTTATTAATAATAGCAAACACATTCTGAGCACTCACTATATGGCAGGACTCCCTAAATCCTTTTCATTTTGCACCTCATGCATTTAAATCTTATTAAAAACAAGCAAACAAACAAACCTATCCCCATGTTACAGATGAGAAAATAAAGGCAGAGCAAGCTTAAGCACATTGCTTGGGATCACGCAGTAGGATATGAACTCAGGTGGTGTCCTTCTTCACCAACCCATCTTTGTATTGGCTGTATGAACCCTGGCTATAAGATCTTCAGTGAGTAGGTGTAAAATTAATATGTACTTATTATAACATGGAGATAATACCCCATATGCTCTGGTCATTATGAGCATTAAATGAGTTCATGGACCTGAAGACAGCTAGTGGAGGGTCAGACATGTAATAGATGGCATGTTAAGTGTTCACTTTATGAACAAGGCAGAATTTCTCTTAAGAAAGATACTAATATGTTGTGTGGCTCTGAATCTGTCTTTTTAGGTTATGGTCACGGGACCCCACCAAAGGGTGGGTATGAGGGGCATTTAGGATTGCAGGTTGTGTTTGACAGTGAAATGCTCCCTAGGGAAATGGGGGGAGGGTGTCCCAGGGCTATTGTGAGGCCTGTGTTGGAGTATGCAGAGTATACAGAGTAAAAGTTCTAATCTTGGAGCACCCAAGATGCTTGGAGCATTCAGTTGTGAGGACTGACCCAGCTTGAACCTCTTTGTGGGACTGGGGATAAAGTGGTAGAGAGGGCATCAGTAAGGGAACAGATATTTTTAGAGTGCCTGCTGTGTGCTGCCATCTGTGTTATGTTTATAACAAATCTGGAATGGAGATTAATAGCCCATTTTACAGATGAGGAAACTGGCTCATAGGAGGCCAGTGGCTCACCCAAGAGCACATGGATGTAAGTGGCAAAGGCAGAGTTCTAATGCAAGTTGTGCCTGAGGGTCCCACCTGCCATCTTTGGCCCTTTGGAAGGGGGCAAGTCACAGTGAAGCCAAAGCAAAGGTCAACACCTTTAATTCTTCTTCGATTTTTGTTCTGATTGTTTTCCAATATCTCACTGAAAAAAAAAACCATCTCCCAAGTAAAGGCTCCAGACATCTGGAGGCATTCCTGAAAACAGAAAATGCCACAGTGCTTTGTGGAGAGGTGGTTGAGAAAAGGAGGGGCTTATCAGATGACTTATTTAATAGCTATTTATTGTTGCCCTCCTTTGTCAGCCACTGGGGAAGCATGCATAGGCCTTTTAGGAGCAGAGAAGAAAACTAACACAGCTTTGGATTCAGAAACACCTGGGTTTTAATCATGACTTGTGGCTTTTACTGACTTTGGCAAAACTCCTAGCTTCTCTGAGCCTCAGTTTCTTCTCCCACAGATAGAGAATAACAAACTGACCTCACAGCAATATAATGAGGCCTCAATGAACCTGAGAGTAGCCAATGCTGTTTTTTCCACCTTTTTTTTTTAACCAACATATAGGAAGATAGAAAATATGATAATGTTAACTGAGCAAGGCTCATAGATGAACATATTTTCATTTTCAACTCGGTATTCTGAATTAGGTATTATAGAAACTCAGGAACAGAGAAGTTAATTAACGGCTGAAAGTGCCCAGGTTGCACTTTGAATTCAGGATGTAGTCCATGCATATAATTACACGGTTTTACTACTGCTCTTGGGTTGATTAAGAATTTGGGACTAACAGAGAAAGTGGAGAGAGAGCAGGAAAAGGTGGTTGAGGCAACAATGCTTGAACTACTAGTGTGTGTTGGAGAAATGGTAAAACGTTCAAGGTGTCACCATTTGGTATTGCTTGCAGAGCAATATTGCATGCACATTGTTTCAAGGAGGAGACGGGAAGAGCTATGCTTTAAGCCAGAGATTCTGGCAGATAATTAAAAAGATCAGAGCCAGTGTAGACCTGTAGTGTCTCAAACAGCTGATGCCAGGAACTCACACCCAGGGTCCCATGGGGGTCCTCAGGGCCTCCCGCTTGCTCTCACTCTGTCAGCAAATTTACAAGGAACGGAGAATCTGCTTCTTTTTTCTTGAAAGCACTAATATAATGAATATCGCAAACCTAAGTCCTCATGAGGAGAAAATGTTTCTTAGTATATTGAATGTGAATCTTCTCAATTTGCCATCTGTTTGGGGAGAAAAAAAGTAGAAACATTTCTTTGGGTTTTCAGCTATTTCCTCAATACATACATCCGCCTTGTATCCAAGTCCAAGTAATTAAATGTTGAAGGCTCAAGAAGATAAGTGAGGCAGGACAGGAAAAGTGTTAGTGGGAATGTGAGGACTGCACTTAGAACTAGCTTAGGGATTGTTAAGAGGAATACCTTCAATTTATATCTGGGAAAACATCATAAGGAGAAGGAAGAACATGCAACAGAATTCAGTTTACTTCCATTTACTAACATTTGTCGGGTGGCTTCTCTGTGGCAGATGCTATAATAGGCCCTAGGGGCACAGGGGAAATTTGGGTAAGTTCTGGATTCCTAAGGCATTTTTTGATTTATTCATATAAAGTATTTATATATATGAGAATGTAATTTTATAGTCACTATCTCAGATGTGCATCAAGGCACACTGAGAACGCAGAGTAGTTCCCTAAATCAAATTAGATAGAGGCCTCTGGATAGTTTGCTGATATTATCTGAGCTACATTTTGAAAGATTACAAATAAAGTACAGAATTTGGAAGGGTATTATAGGAAGAGGGAACAGAATAAATAAGAACCCTATATAATGAAATAGGCTTTTGTGTTCAGGGACCCATAGGCCGTTCAGTATGACTAGAGTAAATTGTACAAGGTCTAGAATTTCTATTCCCTAAATAAATAAAGGACATTTCTCCAACTTCATTAGTGTGTGAAAGAAATGATAACATGAGAAGAGGAATTTTTACTTAAAGAAAGCTCCTCAAAGTGAGGAAGAAAAAACATATTTAAAGCATGCTATTCAAGGGTATCGTTAGTGTATACAAGATACATTTAGGGGGAATATCTATAAAACAAATTTGATGAGCAGGTTTTAATTTTAATATATATATATTTGAATGTATATTACAACAATATAAAGCAGCACAAACCCTGCAATTTTACTGAAATTATTGTTTAGAACAAGACTAAAGCCATTTAAGTAAAAATAAGAGTTGTTTAAAATAAAATTATTAAAGTTATTGGCTGGGTAATCCAAACTGTGTTGACCTAAAGTGTGATCTATTACGTTGAAGGAGGCAAAGGAATCAATGTTGGTTTGACATTTATAAAAGGAGTTCAGATATTAAGTTTAGAGTTCAAAGAGAGCTTGGAAGTTATAACAACCATAAGAAGAAGGAGGAGGAGGAGG